>JASDDO010000024.1:109691568-110004396 GCA_030015575.1 Agapanthus africanus | reverse complement strand
TTTTCCTTCACTCTAAAATTCTTAATTGGGTTTAGTATTCTGGGCTTCGGCTTACTTATTTTACGGACGTCTTGAGACGTTTCGTAACTTAAGTGCCGGTCGCTTTCCGTACTTTTCGGGTCGTGACAAAGTTGGTATCAGAGCGATAGGTTTCACCTTTCTGAGTGTAGGATGACCCTTAGTAGATGGAGTAAGTAACTTAAGCAGGGTAGTGTAGGGTACGTATGTCCGCGGCATACTTGCGTTGCGATACTCCGCCTAGGTGACTTTAGGATATACTTGTTTGAAATTCCTTCTTCAATTCCGTGTATCCTACGATCTTATTCGTATTCCTGTACCAGCTACTATGCCGCCAAAGACTACCAGAGCACAGAGGGCTGCCGCCCGAGACGAGATTCGAGCTGGCTCATCCGAGACTAGGACTGAGCAGGGAAGTATGCCTACACCGCAGGACAAACCGATATACCTTCCCAGGCCGTATGGATAGACTCGAGACTGGTATGAGGAGTTGCGACAGATGATGGGGAGTATGCAGGAGCTACGTCAGATGGTAGGATCCTTCATTGCGGCCAGTCATGCACCGAGGCCGGAGGACGTACCCACTGCATCCCAGACTACTGTGATACCTGCTCCTACTACTACCACCGTGACCATTCCGGTTTCGCTACAGGAGTTCATGAGGCTGAGATCTCCAGTTTTTTACGGGTACCGATGTAGCGGAGGACCCGCAGACGTTCCTTGACAGCTTGGCCAGGATCTGCCGTTCACTGAGATGTTCCGATGATCGCTGGGAAGAGCTTGCGAGTTTCCGACTAGAGGGTCTCGCACAGATATGGTGGGAGTCAGTTCTGAGAGGTCGAGCTACAGGTCTATCGCCCATGACCTGGACCGAGTTCACAGAAGTTTTTCTTGCCCGTATTCCTTCCGGAGAGCGTTCGCGACGTCAGAGCTCGTAGTTTCGAGCTTTGGTCAAGGCACCAGGGATGACGGTATCTGAGTATGATGTCCAGTTTACACAGTTGTCCCGATATGCTCCGTATCTGGTGGATACCGAAGCAAAGAGAGTGAAGAGGTTTATACAGGGACTGGATGCCCAGTTATATCTTGCCATTGGCGCCCAGCATTTCGATACCTATTCGGCAGCTATGAATACAGCATTGCGGATGGAGGCACGTATTTCAGCGACTTCGGCTGTTACCGGCCGAAGAGGATTCGTACTAGCATGCCAGATCAGAGGCATCATGCCAGATTCCTTCCAATGAGATAGGACCGGCAGAGGATTTGGACGAGGTCATCTATATGGATCATATACACAGGGACAGCAGTCGTCGCCAGGATGCTTTGGATGCGGGAGTCTGCACCATCGTGTTAGAGACTGTCCAGCAAGGCGACAGGAGCTGACGACAGTTCCGCATGTGACTCTACCTCCATCACCGCCCCCTCCTTAGAGAGCCTTACTTCCTGCCACAGGCAATGCTCCACGCCAGTTGGGTGTACCCAGAGGCCGTGGACGTGGCGTACCGATCCAGAGAGGACGAGGAGCAGAGGCCGAGGCCGAGGTCAGCCCGCTATCGGAGGAGGTCAGGCCCGAGTTTTTGCATTAACACCCCAGATGCGCAGGCATCCAATGCCGTCGTTACAGGTACTCTAGCAGTTTGTTCTGTTGATGCACACGTGTTATTTGATCCCGGATCCACGCACTCTTATGTTTCCACACACTTCGTACCGAGTTTGGGTAGAGAGTCCGGTTTGCTTGATCAGCCACTTGTTGTGACCACTCCTATGGGAGAGTCCTTTGTTGCTAGGCACGTGTTCCGATCCTGTACCGTTCGTATTGGCGAGCGAGAGCTGCCTGTCGACTTGATCCTTCTGGAGATGTTGGACTTCGACATTCTTTTGGGCATGGATTGGTTAGCCACGTGCTATGCGTCCGTGGACTGCCGTGAGAAGACAGTTAGATTTTGTTTTCCCGGCGAGTCAGTTTTTGTTGTGAAGGGGGACCGTGGTGCCGCCCCTCACATGTTGATTTCTTCTCTTCGCGCTAACCAGCTATTGAGGAAGGGATGTCAGGGATTCTTGGCTTATGTCAGTGATACTAGAGCTACAGATGTTCCGTTGGACCAGGTCCCGGTTGTTTGTGAGTTCCCTGATGTTTTCCCTGATGAGCTTCCTGGACTGCCGCCTGAACGCGATACGAGTTCTGTATTGATTTAATTCCTGGTTCGGGACCTATTTCTATTCCGCCTTATCGAATGGCCCGGCGGAACTTAGTGAATTGAAGGTTCAGCTGCAAGAATTGTTAGATAAGGGACTTATTCGACCTAGCGTTTCACCATGGGGTGCTCCGTCCTGTTTGTTAAGAAGAAGGACGGAAGTTTGCGCTTATGTATCGACTACCTCCAGCTGAACAAGGTGACCGTACGGAATAGATATCCGTTGCCACGCATAGATGATTTATTCGACCAGCTACAGGTGCGGGATATTTTTCAAGGATCGACTTACGATCAGGATACCATCAGCTGCGAGTCCGACAGGAGGATGTACCGAAGACAGCCTTCCGTACACGCTATGGCCACTATGAATTTTGGTGATGTCGTTCGGACTCACCAACGCCCCAGCAGCATTCATGGATTTGATGAACCGAACATTCAGTCCGTATCTTGACTTGTTCATCATCGTGTTCATCGACGATATTTTGGTGTATTCCCGGAGCCGAGAGGAGCACGAGCAGCATCTGCGGATTACGTTACAGGACCTTGAGGGAGCACCAGCTTTCGCAAAATTTCCAAGTGTGCCTTCTGTTGGACAGTGTCGGATTCTTGGGTCACGTGATTACGAGAGACGGCATATGTGTGGACCCGAAGAAGATCGAGGCCGTCCAGCAGTGGCCCAGACCGACATCGGTTACGGAGATCCGTAGTTTTCTAAGCCTTGCAGGCTACTACAGGAGATTTGTACAAGATTTCTCCCGTATTGCTGCACCTTTGACAGGTTTGACCCGGAAGGGAGTTCCTTTCGTTTGGACGGAGAATGCGAGCGCAGTTTTCAGCAGCTGCGGACATGTTGACTACGGCGCCAGTATTATCATTGCCTTCAGGATCAGGCGGATTTGTGGTTTACTGTGATGCTTCGCGAGTAGGACTAGGATGTGTATTGATGCAACATGATAGGGTAATCGCGTATGCTTCGCGACAATTGAAGAAACATGAACAGAACTACCCTACTCATGATCTGGAGATGGCTGCAGTGGTCTTTGCACTAAAAATTTGGCGACATTTACCTATACGGCGAGTCGTGCCAAATATTCACAGACCACAAAAGCTTAAAATACATATTTCAGCAGCGAGATCTGAACCTCAGACAGCGTCGTTGGATGGAGTTGGTGAAGGACTATGACTGCGAAATCTTATACCACCCGGGCAAGGTAAATGTAGTAGCAGATGCTCTGAGCAGGAGGCCTGAGGGTAATCTATCTTATATGTGCGCAGTGCAGAGGCAGTCATCAGCAGATTGGCAGATTTTATGCGACAGCCGAATTGAGTTCGAGTTCCCTCCAACAGGGGGACAGTTTGCACATGTGCGTGCGCGCCCACAATTGCTTGACCGTATATATGAAGCACAGCGCAACGATGACCGTTGTTCAGAGATCATAGCACAGATGGGACATGGCAGATTTTCCGAGTTCGTAGTTGATGAACAGGGAATTTTACGATTTGGATCCAGACTGTGCGTACCAGATGCTGAGGGATTGCGGCGCGATATTCTTGAGGAAGCACACCAATCGGCGTATAGTGTCCACCCAGGTTCCACCAAGATGTACCATGATTTGAGAGAGACCTACTGGTGGGACGGAATGAAGAGGGACATCGCAGAGTTCGTATCAAGATGCCTGACTTGTCAACAAGTCAAGGCCGAGCATCAGAGGCCCGCAGGAGAACTACAGCCGTTAACCATTCCAGAGTGGAAATGGGAGCAGATTTCGATGGATTTCGTTGTGGGTCTACCCAGGACCAGTCGAGGGTACGACTCCATTTGGGTAATCGTAGATCGATTGACGAAAGCGGCTCACTTCCTGCCAGTGAAGACAACTTTTAGCTTCACTCAGTATGCCCAGCTTTACATCGACGAGATCGTACGATTGCATGGCGTACCGACTTGTATCGTGTCAGATCGAGGAACTCAGTTCACCAGCCGACTTTGGCAGAAACTTCAGAAGGCATTGGGCACTCGTTTGAGTTTTAGCACAGCATTTCATCCGCAGACCGACGGACAATCAGAGCGGACCATTCAGACTCTCGAGGACATGCTTCGAGCGTGTGTTTTAGACTTCGGAGGTAGCTGGGATCGTCATTTACCTCTAATAGAGTTCTCCTATAACAACAGTTTCCAGGATACTATTCAGATGGCACCTTTCGAGGCGTTGTATGGAAGAAAATGTAGATCGCCCGTTTGTTGGACCGAGTTGAGCGAGAGCAGTATCTTCGGACCGCAGATCGTGCAGGAGACGACCGAAAAAGTACAGCTGATCCGAGACCGAATGAGAGCAGCCCAGTGCAGGCAGAAATCGTATGCAGACAGGCGCCGTCGCAAATTAGAGTTCGCAGTTGGCAACCATGTTTTTCTGAGAATTTCTCCGATGAAAGGTGTGATGCGTTTTGGGCAAAAAGGGAAGCTTAGCCCTAGATTCGTAGGTCCCTTCGAGATTCTCGAGCGTGTCGGCGCTGTTGCGTATCGTTTAGCTCTTCCACCTAGTTTTTCAGATGTTCACCCCGTCTTCCACGTGTCAATGCTACGCAGATATCTTCATGACCCTTCTCACGCGATTCAGCACCAGACGGTTCAGCTCGCACCAGACCTTTCGTTCACCGTGCAGCCAGTTGAAATTTTAGATCGGCAAGTGAAGAAACTCCGATCAAAGGTCCTGCCGTCCGTAAAAGTTCTTTGGCGCAGCCCGAACAGTGAGGAGATCACTTGGGAGGCCGAGGGAAAAATGCGGATGAAATTCCCCCATCTTTTTGAAGGTATGCGTAGTTACATATGTTAAAATTCGGGGACGAATTTTCTTAAGGGGGGAAGATTGTAACACCTGAGGTTAGGATTAGTAAGTGATTAAGTGTTAATGTGGGATTTTGGCTAAAAGTTTACCAAAAACGGGTTTCTTATAAACTATCTGGTTTTGTGGTTATTTTTGTAATGTTATATCGACCACACACCAGCAATTTACAGCTGATTTCAGCCAGCCAGAATCAGCACCAGCAGCTCCCATCATTACCACAGCACAATTAGCTGCTTAAATTCAGCTGAGGATACTCTACGACGTCTACTAAACTATCACATCAGCACCACAACACCTTATTCATCACCTGTCACATTTCACATCAGCCAAAGCATCCAATCAGCCACCATTTTCAAACTTCAGCATCCAATCAGCCTCAAATTTGTGTGCAAATTGAGCTTGAGGTCAGCTATGGCTGCTGCCATAGCCACCTAACACCATGGAAATTCAGCTGAGGCTATCCCATCATTGCATCAGCCCCCTCCCTACCACTCTACAAAAGCATCAAGTCACATCAGCCCCAAGTTTTCAAACTCCATCAGCCATTTTCAACAGCAACAGCTGTTACATCAGCTCCAAACTCTTGACATAAACCCTCCCCCTAATCACGCAACCCTTCCCACAATCATACTACCATCCCTGCTGCTGCTACTACTTCAAAACAGCAACACCATACAAGTTTTGCATCAGCATCAGCTCTCTGAAAACAGCATCAGCCAAACTGCACATCAGCTCCAACAAGTTTGCAGCACCAGCCTCAAACCCATACCACACACACATCACCTCATACCACCCTCACACCACACCACACACCACTCCATATCACACCTTATACCACACCATACCCATTACAACAACAACAGCAACACCAAGATCAGCAACAGCAACAGCAACAAGTTTTTTTGCATCAACTCAGTTGCACCAGCTTGGATTCCAGCTCCGTTCCAGCCACGTTTGATGCACCTACCCTCTTCTTCTCTTCCTTCTCCCTTGTTGCAAGGTTCCTAGAGGGTATATCTCCTAAACTTTTCGTATATTACGTAGATTAGATGCTTGTTTAGCTAGTTGTCGCGACAAATAGAAATTTCGTGCTAGAATTGTGCCATGATGCTAGATTTAGAGATTTTGGAGTGTTTGTAGGTTAATGAGCCATCTTTAGTGTTAACTAACCTGTTGAAGCCCAGTAGTATCATTAAAATTGGATGATTAGCCTAATTTGCTAAAATCTCGATAATCTAGTTTAATCGATGTCCGTATCATGCGTAAAAGTGATATTGAGTGTTTTATGGAGATTTTGAGAAAAGTGAGAGTTATGTTAGTTATAATAAACTTCTTAGGTCGTAGTGAGGCCAGCCAACCAGAGAAATCCCCCAGATTTCTCGTAGAAACCCGATTTACCCGACTTGGCGTATTTTAGCAGATTTAGTGATTTTTAGCCTTTTTGAAATCTGCTGTTGACCCGATCACTTCAGAAAAATTCTAGAGAATAATTCAGCATGGTGAGAGGAGTAGGAACACACACCCAAAGCACGAGGACCCACCTCCCCAACTTGGCCGCTTTTTTCTTCATTCTGGCCGCAAATTGCGGCCAGAGCAGGGGGTAGGGTGTTGGTTTTTGGGGTGTGGGCTTGGTCTTGGTAGCTAGGGTTTTTGGTATCTCTAACTTTTCAAGTTTGGCCCTGAGGCAAAATCTGGAACTAGTTACGTGTTTTCGATGTTTTAAGACTCGTGCGATACGCGCGTGATACGCGTGGTTCTGTGGCGCGCTGCGCGACACAGCGTGTCAGTTCTGATTCAGGTGGGTTTGTGCGCGTCGCGTCGCGTCGTGTGCACACGCGTTTGGTTTCACGCACGCGTATCCCTTTTGTCGATATATTGCGTTTTGCATGACTTTTCCTTATATGGTGACTCTTGTAAATTCTAGGTTCGCCGGCAGGAACTTCAAGCGCAGCTGAAAAGGGAAAACAGATGGTCGGACACACTTAGCACAGGACCACTGGTGAGTAGATTTAACATCTACGGGGGACAATCGTTTGGATGGCGCGAGTCGCCCGATAGATTTAGTAGACTTGGTATTACTTGTGAAATTGGAATAGTAATGATAAAACTTGCATGATAATTGATGTAATTAGTATTTATATGATGTTCCATATACGCAGATTCATTATAGGACACATGCACCATTACCAGGTTTTATATGTTGCACGAGCACTATTCATGTGAACACACACACCCTGGTAATTGCCATGTCACGACACTAAATAACTTTAAATCTGGAAAATGTTAACTGCCTAGAAATGTGACATTGAAACAAGTATTTAAATTGATACCATAAGCGTTCATAATCATCGGCATATGTATTTATGATAATTTCATGAGATTTATGATATTTCTGGATTTTGGGGGAAAGCCGCAAGATTTCAACTGATATTTGTTAATTATAAAAGCTGCGGTTTTCTAGTGATGTAAAGTGTCGTCCACCATGAGTTTGCTGTGGTTTTTGAGACCCGTTTCGAGGAGGTGGATGAACCGTCTCGGGTACATGGTGGGCCCGGTATGGTACCTCGGGGCAAGAAGATCGCAGATGATGGCGTTGAGCCTGGCAGGGGACGGATTACCTACCGGTGATTTCATTTGGCACGGCGGATATCCAGAGGATACCGACCGTGGCTGCTGGATTGAGATATGGATTTTGATATGGATCAGCCGGATAGCTGAGGCCAGAGATACTGGACATGGATATATGATATTTGGTCAGTTTTGAGGTGTCGTTGCTGGACACGGATTTTTACTGTTTTCCTGGATATTATTATTGATGTTTAAAAAGGGAGTTTCAAAACAAAGTAAGAATAATTCTCATACACACTTGATTGTATTTTCATGTGGCATACATACCTGTTATCACCTCCATGTGACATATATACTTGCTAGTATACTGTTGATGCATACACACCTGCTGGTACATATAGCTATACCTGTTTTAGGGATGTCAGGATACTTGTGTGCATGCATACGATAGCCTTAGTAAATGTTATCTATTACTCACGAGCTGGCAACTCACCCCCGTTGTGCCACAGCTTCTCTGCAGGTCCATTCCGTCAGCACTGTAGCGGTGGATACCTTTGCTTCATTTGTACTTCTTGCCTGGACCAGAGGCTTTTGCTCATAGGTGGGTTATTATCAGTTTGTACCACCTTATTATGCTCATTGTATCTAGAGTACTCCATCTACTGTCGCTACCATATCTACTGCTATCTATTGTATCTACTGTTGCTACTATCAGTTCAGTTGTACCTGTTTTATTCGGATGATTGTATATTGACCTAGATGTGAGATTGTGAGACTTGAGGATTTATTTATGATGTATCTGGGTCGAGCTCACTTGAGTCGACATGTTATTCCTCATGCACTGGTTTCTTTTATATATTCTGCTGGAATTCTGGAATAAGGGCAATTTGATTAGGTAATGAGGTAAAAGCTTAAATTAATTGGTTTTCCTTCACTCTAAAATTCTTAATTGGGTTTAGTATTCTGGGCTTCGGCTTACTTATTTTACGGACGCCTTGAGACGTTTCGTAACTTAAGTGCCGGTCGCGTTCCGTACTTTTCGGGTCGTGACAATACGTTAGTCCAATTTGAGACTAAGATCAACTTAACGGGATCGTTTGGATCCGACAAGAGAGCGTTTGGGCTCCATCGTTCCAGTTTAGGGACATAGTGGTCCATTGAATGTATGGCCGTCGGGACCCGTCACCTTTCTGACGACGTTGAAGGATTACAACGACAGATATCAGAGGAGTTCAGAGATGTACCCTTGAACCAAAGTTGGTTGGGAGACATGTAGTCCAATTTAGGACTAAAGTCTGTTTGAGGGTTTAAAGATACGTTAGCCCTATTTAAGGCTAAGATCAACTTAAACGTTTGTTAAGGATACGTTAGTCCAGTTTGAGACTAAGATCAACTTAACGGGATCGTTTAGATCCGACAAAAGAGCGTTTGGGCTCTATTGTTCCAGTTTAGGGACATAGTGGTCCATTGCCAGTTTAGGGACATAGTGGTCCATCGCCAGTTTAGGGACATAGTGGTCTAATACCAGTTTAGGGACATGGTGGTCTAATACCAGTTTAAGGACATAGTGGTCCAATACCAGTTTAAGGACATGGTGGTCCATCATTCCCGTTTTGGGGACAAATGTTAGTTTAAGGACGCATTAGTCCATAAGCTGAAAGAGGCGTCAGTCCATGAGTTTAAGGACCCCACAGTCCATATTGATGTGTGGTTATCGGGACCCATCACCTCTCTGACGACGTTGAAGGATTACAACGACAGATGTCAAAGGATTGAAGAGATGTACCCTTGAACCAAGATAGATTAAGTGATCTGTAGTCCAATTTGGAATGCAGACCAATTAATTATATTATGAGCCCATTGGCCCAGTTAAGTTTGAATTGAGGACTTATGGCCTTCTTGGGCTAAGTCCAATCATGTTTGAAACATTGACCCTCTGTTGGTCCATTGAAGGAGAGGCTTTGCCTCTGAAACTTAGCCAATTGGGCTAAAGCTAGTGTTAAACACTAGAAACCAACAGTGTTGAACACTGGGAATAAGATTAACAAGTTAGTGTTAAACACTAAAAGATAATCATTGTTAAACACTGGGAATAGAGTTTTCAAATTAGTGTTAAACACTAAGCAAATCAGTGTTAAACACTGCAAATAGAGTTTTCCAAATTAGTGTTAAACACTAAGAAAATCAGTGTTAAACACTGAGGACAAAGTCTTCAGACTAGTGTTAAACACTAAGGAGAGAGGGGTCACGTGTGGACACGTGAGGGCGCCCAAAGGGGGGACCAGATCCCTTTTCTTCGTTCTGCAATTAAGTGTTAAACACTTTTCATTTCCTGGCCATCACGTGTGGGTACGCGATAGGCATCCATCCATTGGATATTAAAGGGATTTGTTAGGGGTCACGTGGGGACACGTGAGGGCGCCCTAAATCTGGAGCCAGATCTCCTTTTGTTTTATCCTCAAATCTGTGAATAAGTGTTAAACACTTTTATTTTAGAGCATCACGTGTTGGCACGTGATGGGGATCTGTGAGCCAATTGTTAAAGCATTTGCTGAGGGGTCACGTGACAACACGTGAGAGCGCCCAAAGCTTTCATTTCCTTTGCTTTTTTTTTCTGCGTTTTGGGAGTCACGTGGGGGCACGTGAGGCATTGCCTCAAAGCTTCTTTTCTTCAGGGATCTTTTCAAGGGTCACGTGGGGGCACGTGACCCTAGTTCTTTTCATGAACATAGATCTTTTAAGTCTCCTTATTTTAAGAATTGAATTCTCTGTAGGGTTAAACCCTAATTATGATTTTGGAGGAATTAAATTCCTATTGTGAAAGAATTAAATTCTTATTTAGGATAAAACCCTGATTTCTTTTTAAAGGAATTAAATTCCCAGATATGTAAAAGAATTAAATTCTTGATTAGGGTTAAACCCTAGTTTTGTTTTAGGAGAATTAAATTCTCAAAACTCAATTTCCCTTCTAAGTTTAGGATCTACATGGCAGGATCTTAACTTGATGAGAATTAAATTCTCAATTATGGGGAGATGTGCTCTATGCAGATCTTCAACCAGAAGAAGAACTAAGTTCTTTATTTGCAGAAGAGTTAAACTCTTAAATTTTGAGAATTAAATTCTCTTTTTGAAGTTGATCTTTTTCCCTTTTCTCACCTAGGGTTTTCTTTGTTGAGAATTAAATTCTCCTTTCTTTTCTTCCCTCTTGAGAATTAAATTCTCCTCTTTCTATTTTTCTCTCAAAAAAGTAGATCCCTTCTCTTCTTTTCTTGGCTCCTATTTATAGGAGACGGAAAAGAATCAATCTGTTCAGCAAATCTCTTATTGAAAGATTTGATTTGTTTTCTTATTTAATATGATCCTTTAGATCATTCAGTGAATTTTATTCACCGTTGGATTTTAAATCCAAAGATATTCTGTTTGTTATTTTTGGTGAGATTTTAGGGGAAATCTTTCCTTGTCTAAGATCTTTCCATAAATTGGTGATATTTAATCACCCTTGGATCTTTAATCCAACGATCCCCACAATCCTTTTCCATTTGGGAAGATTTAGAGAAATTTAGAATTTTAATTCTATTTCGAAAGATTTTAGAGAAATTTAGAATTTTAATTCTATTAAACTGTAAGGCTTTCAAAGCCTATCACGTGCTGGCACGTGACCCTTGGTCACGTGTGAGCACGTGACCCCCAAATTGGTTTCTTTAACAGCCGCTTGTTTATGTTGTTGTTTTAACCATCACGTGTCAACACGTGACCATTGGTCACGTGTGAGCACGTGATACCTCGTTGAGGTACTTCCTGATTTTTAATCAGGGAACAGATTTTAGAATTTAATTCTATTCATTATTTTAGAGGCCTTAAAAGCCCATCACGTGTCTGCACGTGACCCATGGTCACGTGTGAGCACGTGATGCCCCATTGGGGTCTTTTCTGAATTTTTATTATATCTTTTAACTCCTCCAGCGGGTTCTTAAAGGTCCATCACGTGTGGACACGTGATGCCTCATAACTTTTGATCCCGGATGAAATATGAGGCCCATTATATATCAAATCGAAGGGTTTTTCGAGATGCTTCCAATACCATCAGAATTTAATAGTTCCTCCTTTGGGAACTTATCAAAATACAGGCCGGAAGATATTGGTTCGCAATTCCTTAAGCGTATCGCTGCCATTTGATACCTTGGGCTCTTTTGCGCAGAATTTTTTGGCTGGAACAAATGCCCCCCACTACTTTGCCCACGTAAGTATGTACGTGGGTGAAGTAGTGCAGAGTTATGCATAGCGTATGACCATTTTCAGATTGGTATATAACTTTCAGGATCTTGATCTGAGAAGATAACGAGCGGACACAAGCGTCGTCATTTATCATTGACTAAAATCTTGACTCTTAAGAGATATAGTTCCAAACCCTTAACTCCATGAGCTGCACCTTTCTATCTCTTTATGTCTTACTCTGGCGTGAAGTAGTTTATATGCTCATGAGTAAGTTCTCCATTTCAGTGGCATGTAGCTTTGGCAAGTGTGGCTGGTCCATCTTGACTTCTTTGCAGAGCAGTGATGGATTAGGAGACAGGGGTAGGATCTGCCACCTAAGACTTTTCAACTTTACAAGCCGTGAGGGTCTCATAAAGACTTTTCTCCCTACGAGTCGTGAGGATCTCGTAGGTGTATTTTCTCCTTGGGAATCGTGAGGATTCCTAAGTGTGTTTTCTCTTATAAGTCGTAAGGATCCTATAAGAGAGTTTTCCCTCTTACGAGTCGAGAGGACCCGTAAGCGGTTGTTTCCCTCCTTGTCGAGATTCGACTTTGGAGAGTGTGACCCGTGGATAGTATGCAAGAGACCGTTTTGGGCCGGCTTGCAGGGTCCCAGTGCTTAGGAAACATGTTTTTTAATCCCTACTGCCTAAGGCTTTATCTCACGAGTCGAGACGAATCGAGAAGTTCTCGCAAAGACATCAATTTCCTCACGAGTCGAAACGAATCGAGCAGATCTCGCAAGAATATCCTAACGTCACAGTTAACCTCTGCTCTTTACGACAGAAGTCCGTTAGGGTCTGTGGTACTTAGGGTTTTGGCCGTCGTACCGTCGCATGAGCTGACATATTCCTCGATAAGCAATCGTGCTATTCGAGTAGCCCTGCGACTGCCGTGTCTCTGATCCCTTCGGAGGCTGGAAAAGACGTCTTCAAGCAATCCTCCTTGGCAGTTTGACCGTTGGAAGAGCAAGCGTTATGAATTTGCCATGCCGCTTTTTACTTGAGGTTAGGCTCATTTTGGAGAGCCCCGATGAGTCATAACCACTCCGTGCTGGTGTGGGATGATCTCCGATAGTCTTTCAGGCTTTATATGACTTGCCGTTAAGATCCTGAAGCTAGGAATTTGTCCTTTGCTTCGTTTGCTGGCATTGCGTCTGCTGTATCGAGACGAATGTCGCGGTTGTCTCTAGGTTGCTGGTGAACCATCGAGGTTTTGGAACTAGGGATTTTGCCGTGGCTCCTTTTGGTGACGTTGCGTCTACTGTATCGAGACGAACGTAAAGGTGGTGACCACTCCGCGTTTGTGCGAGATGATCTTCGATTGTCCTTCAGGCTTTATATGACTTGCCGTTAAGACCCTGAAGCTAGGAATTTGGCCTTCGCTTCGTTTGCTTTGGTGTGTCCAAATCCTGTTGGAGGAAGAACGTTGCTGTTGACATCTCGTCTGCTATTTCGAGACGAATGTCGTGGTGGTGACCACTCCATGTGGGATGATCTCTGATTGTCTTTCCGGTTTTATATGAGTTACCGTCAAGATGTTGAAGCTAGGAATTTGGCCTTCGCTTCGTTTGCCTTGGCGAGTCCGAATCCTGCTGGAGGAAGAACATTGGGGTGACATTTCATCTGCTGTATCGAGACGATCGTCGAGGTGGTGACCACTCCGCGCCGGTGCGAGATGATCTCCGATTGTCTTTCAGGCTTTATATGACTTGCCGTCAAGACCCTGAAGCTAGGAATTTGGCCTTCGCTTCGTTTGCTTTGGCGCGTCCGAATCCTGCTGGGGGAAGAACGCTGGGGTGACATTTCATCTGCTGTATCGAGACGATCGTCGAGGTGGTGACCACTCCGCGCTGGTGTGAGATGATCTCCGATTGTCTTTCAGGATTTATATGACTTGCCGTCAAGACGTATGAAGCTAGGAATTTGGCCTTCGCTTCGTTTGCTTTGGCGCGTCCGAATCCTGCTGGGGGAAGAACGCTGGGGTGACATTTCATCTGCTGTATCGAGACGATCGTCGAGGTGGTGACCACTCCGCGCTGGTGCGAGATGATCTCCGATTGTCTTTCCGGTTTTATATGAGTTACCGTCAAGACGTTGAAGCTAGGAATGTGGCCTTCGCTTCATTTGCTTTGACTGTGTCTGAATCCTGCTGGGGGAAGAACGCTGGGGTGACATTTCATCTGCTGTATTGAGATGAACGTCAAGGTGGTGACCACTCCGTGCTGGTGCGAGATGATCTCCGAATGTCTTTCAGGCTTTATATGACTTGCCGTCAAGACCCTGAAGCTAAGAATTTGGCCTTGGCTTCATTTGCTTTGGCGCGTCCGAATCCTGCTGGGGGAAGAACGCTGGATGACATTTTATCTGCTGTATCGAGATGAACATCAAGGTGGTGACCACTCTGTGCTGGTGCGAGATGATATCCGATTGTCTTTCAGGCTTTATATGAATTGCCGTCAAGACCCTGAAGCTAGGAATTTGGCCTTTGCTTCGTTTGTTTTTGTCGCGTCCGAACCCTGCTAGAGGAAGGACGATGCAGTGACATCGCGTCTGCTGTATCGAAACGAATGTCAAGGTGGAGCGGGGATTTTGCCATCATTCCGCTTTGTTTCGACCATGGGGTCTTTTGTTAATGTTGCTTCTGCATCCTCTTGGACTGCGAAGGAACGCCATTGTTGACATTGCGTCTGCTGTATCGAGACGAATGCTGAGGTGGAGCTGAGATTTTGCCATCGCTCCGCTTGATGGTGTAACATCTGTGTCCTGTTGGAATGAGGAGGCACACCGTTGTTGGTCTCCAGGCTGTAGATGTGGCCATTGAGATTTGGAACTAGGGACTTTGCCATGGTTCCGTTTCGTTGCGACTCTGGGGTCGGTTGTTGACGTCACGTCTGCATCTGGTTAGAGTGAGGAGAAACACCGTTGGTGATCTCTAAGTTGTCGATATTGACGTCGAGACCCTGAAGCTAGGGACCTTCCTTTGCTTCGTTTGTTGATATTGTGTCTGCAATATTGTGACATATGTCGAGGTTGTCTCTAGGTTTTCTATGAACCGTCGAGATTTGGCTTCGCTTTCTGATGGAGCATGTTGGGAAGGTATGGTTCTCTCTTTGTTTGTGCCCCTGGATTGTATACAGGGATCGATGTGATCTCACCTGTAGGGCAAAATGTTTCATTCTTTCATCAATTTTTTTTCTTTCCGCGATGCTCTATCATTTCAGCTTTTCTTATCGCGAAAATTGCGATTGCCCAATCATTTCGGCTATTTTTTCGCGGTGCCCAATCATTTCGGCTGTTTTTGTATGCATACATTTGTACTTGTTGATTTCGTTGCAAGTTGCCCCATCATTTCGGCTATTTCATATGCATTTTTGGCTCGCTGATTTTTTTTATCGCGAGTGTGGAACTTGGAATCTGATGCCAATCTTAGCATCAGCATCGCTACAACTGGAATATTGCCAGGAGCGAATCATCATTTGCCATGAAAGGACTTGGAATTTGATACCGGTTTAGGCATCAGCATCGCTGCAACTGGGATATTGCCAGGAGCGAATCATCATTTGCCTTGAAAGGGCTTGGAATTTGACGCCGGTTTAGGCATAAGCATCGCTACAACTGGGATATTGCCAGGAGCGAATCATCATTTTCCTCTGTCGATATTGAACAAAGGTGGCTTAGTAAACAGGGTTAAGGGTCCTGTCGGCTAAGGCTTTTGACTTCATGAGCCGTAAGGGTCTCACAAAGGTATTTTTCCCTACAAGTCGTGAGGATCTTGTAGGTGTGTTTTCTCCTTGGGAATCGTGAGGATTCCTAAGTGCATGTTCTCTTATAAGTCGTAAGGATCTTACAAAAGGGTTTTCTCCTTATAAGTCGAGAGGACTTACAAGTGTTGTTTGCTGTATAAGCATATCCCTAGTCACGGATGGGACTTTGTTAGGGAAATGTTTATTCGTGCCCGTGGATTGTATACAAGGGTCAATATGAGCCGCTTGTAGGGCAATATCGAAGGTTGTGGGGGTTGCTTAAGAACAGGTTAAGGTTTCTGTAACTTAAGACTTTCAAATCTTATGAGCCGTGAGGGTCCCATAAGAGAGTTCTCCTTACGAGCCGTGAGGATCTCGCAAGTGTATTTTCTCCTTAGGAATCGTAAGGATCCCTAAGTGTGTTTCTCTCTTGTGAGTTGTAAGGATCTCACGCGGGTGGTTTCTCCTTATAAGGTCGAGAGGACCCTGTAAGTGTCTTTTAACGAGGTTGCGCCCTTTCGGGTTTTCACAAACACTCGCCGGTAGCCCTGCTGTTTTTACTCACGGAGCCCTTTCGGGTTTTCATCCGTGCCCATTTTGCATATTGTAGCGTCTTGAAAAGTCGTTTTGGTGTTTTCTTGAAATTCGGTGAAAATTCGGTATTTTTCCGAAAACCGTCTTTCTCGATATTTTGCAGTTTAGGGCTAATTATACCTTAAATGGATAGGTAATTACTTGTTTTTAGTAGCTAATGAGTTAATTATGAAATTTTGGTCATTTAAAATTTTTTCCCTATTTTTCAATTTTTTAATATTATTTTAAGCCGGTAAGAAAATACATTAAATAAGCGATAAATACAAATTTTTCCGGGCTAATTTTAATCTCTAAAATTATGATAATTATATTCTAGTGATAACATGAATTTTTAGTAATTTATTTTGATTTTTTTCAAATTTTTATGATTTGAAACGAAATTATTGAATTTTGGGCTAAAACTTGCAATTTTTGAGTTGTAGGGGGCCTTTTTGCATAAAATTTCTTTTGTAAAACCCCTCTCTCTTTTTCCTCAGCCCTAGGACAGCCCCACCTTGTGTGATACCAGAAATTTCTGGCCTCTCTCTTCTTGGTTTCTTTCTTGAGTTAATTTGATAGTTTATGGTATTATTTTAATTAAAATGGATAATGTATGATACATTGACTTTTGTGGACTTGACCATGACTTTCCCCACTTGCCCACACCCTCCCCCATACCTCATTCTGGCCGAAATTCCTGCACACCCTCTTCTTCCTCTCTTTTCTTTTCATTTTTCTTCAATTTCTTCAAGAAATACATCAAAATCCATGATTTAATTCAAAAATCCAAACAAAAATCCTTATGCTATCATTATCCTTAGCCATTCTTGCTTGGACCTTGGTGTTGAGGCCATCAATTGGAGCAAATTCTCTTGCTTGATCCATTGATCAAGAGGTATAATTCTCATCAAGTTGCTTTCTTTTGCTAAAAATTCCTTTAATTGTATGGTTATTGTTAAAAGTTAGCTTATTTCTAATCTAGTTTAAAAGAGTAGTTTGTTTAAATTAGGGTTTTGAAGCCATGATAATTAATTAAGTTGTTTTGTAGTTAATCTAGTTGTTAATTAACTAATTTATATGGTTAACTTGTTTATATAGTTTCCAATTATGCTAATTTGGTTAAATTTAGAAGTGTGAAATTGCATTTTAGGATTTTCAAGAAAAGGTTTTTGTATGGAAATGGTATTTGAAACATGATTAGTGAGTTGATTAAGTTTTAGAAAACATTATTTAATTGATTAAACCTAATTTGCTATCTAGTGTTTTGCTAACCTTAATCTAAGTGGTTAATTTGCTTATTAGGCTAAAATCTAGTGTTAAATTAAGGTTTTTCATTTATGGTTTGGTTTATGTTTGCTAATTACAAAAATCAAGAGAAGGTTTTGTTCATGAAAATTAGGTTTTTAAGCTTAGTTAATGGTTTAAAATTAGTGTATTGGCTAGCTATTTGGTTAGTTTGGATGTTGGTGTTGGGTGGTGTTGACTTTGTCGCTATATTGTCGATGTTTGCATCAAATTGCAATTTCTAGATTGCTAAGTTATGAATTCAAGAATGGTTGTTTATGGAAAATAGGATTGGAATCATTGTTGTTGTGTTATAATTAGTGTTTGTAGATTGCTTGTAGTGTGGTTGGGTGATTGTGCTAGATTGTAGTCGTTTTGTCGCTAATCGGCGATTTTTGCACCGATTTTGGATTGAAATGCTTACTAGATTTTTATAAAAGTTATGTGATGAATTATTTTTAGTATCTTGATGATTGTAATGGCTTGTCCTACGAATTTTAGGATGCGTGAGTGCGGTTTTTGGGTGGTCGGGTTTTAGTTTTGCCGGGTGACCCAAATCGGCGTTTTGGCAGTTTTTGCGATTTTCGCGTGTGTTCCGCGCACTTTGTGCACGTTGTACCTAGCTAGCGAACTTTAGTAGTTTCGTTGGGGTTTTGCGTCGTTCTTGATATGTAACCTTATATTTGGTAATGATGTAAATTCCAGGTTCGGTCGCGGAAACGTCAGACGCGGCGCGAAGGGAAAAGGCGGTGATTGGACACAGCTAGCCAGGGATCCCGGTGAGTAGATTTAACATCTACGGGGGACGATCGTTTGGATGGCGCAAGTCGCCCGATAGATTTAGTAAACTGAAAAAAAATAGTAAACTGGATAAACCCTTGTGACATTATAATAATAATACTGGCATGATAATTGCTGCAATTAGATCAATATGTTATACCCATATACGCAAACTCAATTGTAGGACACATGCACCATTACCAGGTTTTTATATGCAGCACGAGCACTATTCATGTTTACACACACACCCTGGTAATTGCCATGCCACCACACTAGATAACATTTAAATTTAAACCTTTTACTAATTGATACTTAAACTGGTGCTATTGCCTTTAATTCCTTAAAATGAAACCGTAGAATTGCTATTCATGTGCATGTACTTCATCATATTAATTGTTCATACTTAATCCATTAATCACACATCGCAACTTGATTATTGATATCATATGCATTCATTATCACTGATATATGCACTTATGAGGATTTCTTGAGATTTTATGATATTGCTGGATTTCGGGGGAAGGCCGCAAAATTTCCAAACTTATGATATTTTTAAAACATGTAAATTGCGGTTTTCTAGTGATGTAAGTGTCGTCCACCATGAGTTTGCTGTGGCTTTGGAAATCCGTGTCGAGGAGTGGAGGAACCGGCACGGGTACATGGTGGGCCCGGTAAGGTACCCCGGGGCAAGAGGAATGTGGTGATGACGTTGAGCCTGGCAGGGGACGGATTACCTACCGGTGACTGTTTGGGACGGCGGATATCCAGAGGATACCGACCGTGGCCGCTAGATGATGAGATATTGATATTTGAGATGGGTCAGCCGGACGGCTGAGGCCAGAGATACATTTATGAGATTTGAGACAGCTTTTGGGGTGTCGTTGCTGGACACCGATTTTCGTCGATTCATTGACATTTGCTGGCATTCTAAAAGAGTTCAAAAACAAAAAAAGAGATAAAATATTTTTATATATAAACCTATTGAGACCTCAGATATTCATGTTGCATACATATTCGTACACTGATGTTGTATACACACCTGCTAGTATATCCATATTGCATACATACTCGCCATTATGTCCTGCCTCACCGTATATAGATGCTAGGATGCTTGTGTGCATGCATTCGATAGCCTGTGTAAATGTTATTTATTACTCACGAGTTGGCAACTCACCCCCGTGGTGCCCTAGTCTTTTGCAGGTCCGCCCCGTCAGTACAGTAGCGGCGGGTGCGCTTGCTTCTTTTGCCTATTTTGCCTGGACTCGAGATTTGCTCATAGGTGGGTTATGTTATCATTTTGTACCACCTTGTATATTTTTTGTATCTAGACACTCCATCTACTGTTTCTACCAGATTATTGTATATTGACCTAGAGATGAGACTGTGAGGTTTGTGGATTTTATGCTGTATTTTGGGGTCGAGCTCACTTGAGCCGACATGTTACTTTTTCATGCTTCCTTATGATTATTATGCTTGTTGCCATTTACATTGCGTGGGATTTGTGACCGCCTTAGGGCGAAGAGCTAGCTCCCGCTTGGGGATGCCCTATTTTGTTGGATTCATGTATATATTTTGTTGTACCCATTTTTGGGGGCCAGTATTTACAAAGGAGACTCTGCCGAAATTTTCGGGAAAAATTGGTATTGTTTTTAAAAGTGTTTTTCATGACTTATTTGATAAACTTGCTTTCAAATGATTGGGTTTTCTTCACTGTTTTGCTTAATTGGTTTTGTTTTCTGGGCTTTGGCTTACTTATTTTACGGACGCCTTTAGACGTTTCGTAAACTTAAGTGCCAGTCACGTTCCGTACCCTGCAGGTCGTGACAAAGTTGGTATCAGAGCGATAGGTTTTACCTTTGCGAGTGTAGGATGACCCTTGGTAGATGGAGTAAGTGACTTAAGCAGGGTGACGTAGTGTGCGTATGTCCGCGGCATACTTACGATACGGTACTCCGCCTAAGTGACTTTAGGATATACTTGCTTGAAAAATTCCTTCTTCAACTCCGTGTATCCTATGATCCTATTGCACTGTCCTTATTATCCTTTTCCTGTACCAACCACTTGGCCACCGAAGGCTATGAGAGCGCAGAGAGCTGCCGCCAGAGACGAGATTCGAGCTGGCTCGTCCGAGACTAGGACTGAGCAGGGTGGTATGCCTACGCCGCAGAGACAGACTGATCCGCATTCCCCAGGTCGCATGGATAGGCTTGAGTCCGGTATGGAGGAGCTGCGACAGATGATGGGAGGCATGCAGGAGTTACGACAGATGGTGGAATCGTTAGTAGAGGTCAATCGAGCACAGAGATCGGATATTACTCCCCCTGTAGTCGTTTCGAGACCGAGTCGGATTCGCACTGATATGTTAGCATCTAGGAGGGTTCGCAGAGGCCGTGGTGGATTCTTTAGGGGCCAGTTATATCGCCTTCACCCATATGGTCAGCAGCCATGGTTAGGATGTTTTTGGTGTGGTAGCCTGCATCATCGTATCAGAGACTGTCCGGTGAGACGACAGGGAGCAGCGACAGTTCCGCACGTGACCCTACCACCATCACCACCCCCTCCTCAGAGAGCCTTACTTCCTACCCCAGGCGATGCTCCACGCCAGTTAGGTGCACCGAGAGGCCGTGGACGCGGCGGTCCTGTTCAGAGAGGACGAGGAGGCAGAGGCCGAGGTCGAGGTCAGCCCGCTATCGGTGGAGGACAGGCCCGAGTATTGCTTTGACACCGCAGGATGCGCAGGCATCCAATGCCGTTGTGACAGGTACTTTGCCAGTTTGTTCTTTCGACGCACGGGTATTATTCGACCCAGGTTCCACACATTCGTACGTATCTACACACTTTGCACCGATGTTGGGCCGTGAGTCGTCGTCGTTAGATCAGCCGCTTGTTGTTAGTACTCCGGTAGGCGAGTCGTTTGTCGCTCGGTTTGTATTTCGTTTGTGTTCCGTTCGTATCGGGGAGAGGGATTCATCAGTTGATTTGATACTCCTCGATATGTTGGACTTTGATGTGCTTCTGGGCATGGATTGGCTAGCCACTTGTTATGCTTCGGTGGACTGCCGTGAGAAGGCAGTCAGATTTAGCTTTCCGGGAGAGCCAGTCCTTCTTATTCGGGGAGACCGCAGTGTCACCCTTCCCAGTTTAATTTCGTCTCTTCGCGCTGGTCAGCTCTTGCGGAAGGGATGTCAGGGATTCTTAGCGTTTGTTTGTGTTACTCGAGCTGCAGAGGTTCCGTTGGACCGGGTCCCGGTAGTTTGTGAGTTCCCTGATGTTTTCCCTAATGAGCTACCTGGGCTACCGCCTGAGCGCGATGTTGAGTTCTGCATTGATTTGATTCCCGGTTCGGGGCCTATTTCTATACCGCCTTATCGGATGGCCCCGGCAGAGCTTCGAGAGCTGAAGGATCAGTTGCAAGATTTGTTGGATAAGGGGCTTATTCGACCGAGTGTTTCTCCGTGGGGTGCTCCGGTCCTGTTTGTCAAGAAGAAGGATGGAAGTTTGCGCTTATGTATCGACTACCGCCAGCTGAACAAAGTTACCGTTCGGAACAGATATCCGTTGCCGCGCATTGATGATTTGTTCGACCAGCTTCAGGGTGTGGGGTATTTTTCGAGGATCGACTTGCGATCAGGATACCATCAGCTGCGAGTTCGACAGGAGGATATACCGAGGACAGCTTTCCGTACACGCTATGGCCACTACGAGTTTTTGGTGATGTCGTTCGGACTCACCAACGCCCCAGCAGCATTTATGGATTTGATGAACCGTACATTTAGGCCGTATCTTGACTTGTTCATCATCGTGTTTATCGACGATATCTTGGTGTACTCCCGGAGCAGAGAGGAGCACGAGCAGCACTTGCGGATTACGTTACAGACTCTGAGGGAGCATCAGCTGTTCGCGAAGTTCTCCAAGTGTGCGTTCTGGCTAGACAGCGTTGGATTCTTGGGTCACGTGGTTACGAGAGACGGCATTTGTGTGGACCCGAAGAAGATTGAGGCTGTTCAGCAGTGGCCCCAACCTACATCGGTTACTGAGATCCGTAGTTTTCTAGGCTTGGCGGGCTACTACAGGCATTTTGTTCAGGACTTCTCCCGTATAGCTGCACCGTTGACCAGTTTGACACGGAAGGGAGTTCCTTTCGTCTGGACAGAGGAGTGCGAGCGCAGTTTTCAGCAGCTACGGACTCGTTTGACTACGGCGCCGGTATTATCTTTGCCTTCGGGATCAGGCGGATTTGTTGTCTACTGTGATGCTTCGCGAGTGGGATTAGGATGCGTTTTGATGCAGCATGGCCGGGTGATCGCTTATGCTTCTCGGCAGTTGAAGAAGCATGAACAGAACTACCCCACTCATGATTTGGAGATGGCTGCAGTGGTCTTTGCACTGAAGATTTGGCGACATTACCTATACGGCGAGTCGTGTCAGATATTCACCGATCACAAGAGCTTAAAGTACATATTTCAGCAGCGAGACCTGAACCTCAGACAGCGTCGTTGGATGGAGTTGGTGAAAGACTACGACTGCGAGATCTTATATCACCCAGGCAAGGCGAATGTGGTGGCAGATGCATTGAGTAGGAGGCCCGGGGGTAGTCTATCCTTTTTGCACGCAGTGCAGAGGCAGTCGTCAGCAGATTGGCAGATGTTATGCGACAGCCGAGTTGAGTTCGAGTTCACTCAGACAGGGGGACAGCTCGCGCATGTTCGTGCACGCCCACAGTTGCTTGACCGTATATGAGGCACAGCGCAGTGACGACCGTTGCTCAGAGATCATGGCACAGATGGGACAAGGCAGATTTTCCGAGTTCGTGGTTGACGATCAGGGGATTTTACGATATGGATCTAGACTGTGCGTACCAGATGCTGATGGATTGCGGCGCGACATTCTTGAGGAGGCACACCGATCAGTGTATAGTGTCCACCCCGGTTCCACCAAGATGTACCATGATATGAGAGAGACCTACTGGTGGGACGGGATGAAGAGGGACATTGCGGAGTTCGTTTCGAGATGCCTGACTTGTCAGCAAGTCAAGGCCGAGCACCAGAGGCCCGCAGGAGAGCTACAGCCGTTACCCATTCCAGAGTGGAAATGGGAACAGATTTCGATGGATTTCGTTGTGGGTCTACCCAGGACCAGTCGAGGGTACGACTCCATCTGGGTGATCGTGGACAGATTGATGAAAGCGGCTCACTTTCTTCCGGTGAAGACGACTTTCAGCTTCGCTCAGTATGCTCAGCTCTATATTGACGAGATCGTGCGACTACATGGCGTACCGACTTGTATCGTGTCAGATCGAGGCACTCAGTTCACCAGCCGACTTTGGCAGAGACTTCAGGAGGCTTTGGGCACTCGTTTGAGCTTCAGCACAGCGTTTCATCCGCAGACCGACGGACAGTCAGAGCGGACCATTCAGACTCTCGAGGACATGCTCAGAGCGTGCGTTTTAGACTTTGGTGGTAGCTGGGATCGTCATTTACCTCTAGTGGAGTTCTCCTACAACAACAGCTTCCAGGATACTATTCAGATGGCACCTTTCGAGGCATTGTATGGGAGGAGATGCAGATCGCCCGTTTGTTGGACAGAGCTCAGCGAGAGCAGCATTTTGGGGCCGCAGCTTGTTGAGGAGAAGACAGCGAAGATACAGTTGATCCGAGACCGGATGAGAGCGGCCCAGAGCAGGCGAAATCGTATGCAGACAGGCGCCGTCGCAGATTAGAGTCCGCAGTTGGCGACCATGTTTTTTCTGAGGGTCTCTCCGATGAAGGGCGTGATGCGTTTTGGGCGAAAGGGAAAGCTTAGCCCTAGATTCGTAGGTCCCTTCGAGATCCTCGAGCGTGTTGGCGCTGTTGCTTATCGTTTGGCTCTTCCTCCCAGCTTTCCCGATGTTCACCCCGTTTTTCATGTTTTGATGCTCCGCAAGTACCTTCAAGACCCTTCGCATGCGATTCAGCACCCGACAGTCCAGCTAGAGCGCGACCTTTCCTTTGCAGAGCAGCCGGTGGCCATCCTGGATCGGCAGGTGAAGAAGTTGAGGTCGAAGGTTATACCAACCGTCAAGGTCCTTTGGCGTAGCCCAAGCAGCGAGGAGGTTACCTGGGAGACCGAGGGCGAGATGAGGAAGAAATATCCCCATCTCTTTGAAGGTACGCGTAGCTATATTTTTAAATTCGGGGACCGAATTTCTTTAAGGGGGGAAGATTGTAGCGTCTTGAAAAGTCGTTTTGGTGTTTTCTTGAAATTCGGTGAAAATTCGGTATTTTTCCGAAAACCGTCTTTCTCGATATTTTGCAGTTTAGGGCTAATTATACCTTAAATGGATAGGTAATTACTTGTTTTTAGTAGCTAATGAGTTAATTATGAAATTTTGGTCATTTAAAATTTTTTCCCTATTTTTCAATTTTTTAATATTATTTTAAGCCGGTAAGAAAATACATTAAATAAGCGATAAATACAAATTTTTCCGGGCTAATTTTAATCTCTAAAATTATGATAATTATATTCTAGTGATAACATGAATTTTTAGTAATTTATTTTGATTTTTTTCAAATTTTTATGATTTGAAACGAAATTATTGAATTTTGGGCTAAAACTTGCAATTTTTGAGTTGTAGGGGGCCTTTTTGCATAAAATTTCTTTTGTAAAACCCCTCTCTCTTTTTCCTCAGCCCTAGGACAGCCCCACCTTGTGTGATACCAGAAATTTCTGGCCTCTCTCTTCTTGGTTTCTTTCTTGAGTTAATTTGATAGTTTATGGTATTATTTTAATTAAAATGGATAATGTATGACACATTGACTTTTGTGGACTTGACCATGACTTTCCCCACTTGCCCACACCCTCCCCCATACCTCATTCTGGCCGAAATTCCTGCACACCCTCTTCTTCCTCTCTTTTCTTTTCATTTTTCTTCAATTTCTTCAAGAAATACATCAAAATCCATGATTTAATTCAAAAATCCAAACAAAAATCCTTATGCTATCATTATCCTTAGCCATTCTTGCTTGGACCTTGGTGTTGAGGCCATCAATTGGAGCAAATTCTCTTGCTTGATCCATTGATCAAGAGGTATAATTCTCATCAAGTTGCTTTCTTTTGCTAAAAATTCCTTTAATTGTATGGTTATTGTTAAAAGTTAGCTTATTTCTAATCTAGTTTAAAAGAGTAGTTTGTTTAAATTAGGGTTTTGAAGCCATGATAATTAATTAAGTTGTTTTGTAGTTAATCTAGTTGTTAATTAACTAATTTATATGGTTAACTTGTTTATATAGTTTCCAATTATGCTAATTTGGTTAAATTTAGAAGTGTGAAATTGCATTTTAGGATTTTCAAGAAAAGGTTTTTGTATGGAAATGGTATTTGAAACATGATTAGTGAGTTGATTAAGTTTTAGAAAACATTATTTAATTGATTAAACCTAATTTGCTATCTAGTGTTTTGCTAACCTTAATCTAAGTGGTTAATTTGCTTATTAGGCTAAAATCTAGTGTTAAATTAAGGTTTTTCATTTATGGTTTGGTTTATGTTTGCTAATTACAAAAATCAAGAGAAGGTTTTGTTCATGAAAATTAGGTTTTTAAGCTTAGTTAATGGTTTAAAATTAGTGTATTGGCTAGCTATTTGGTTAGTTTGGATGTTGGTGTTGGGTGGTGTTGACTTTGTCGCTATATTGTCGATGTTTGCATCAAATTGCAATTTCTAGATTGCTAAGTTATGAATTCAAGAATGGTTGTTTATGGAAAATAGGATTGGAATCATTGTTGTTGTGTTATAATTAGTGTTTGTAGATTGCTTGTAGTGTGGTTGGGTGATTGTGCTAGATTGTAGTCGTTTTGTCGCTAATCGGCGATTTTTGCACCGATTTTGGATTGAAATGCTTACTAGATTTTTATAAAAGTTATGTGATGAATTATTTTTAGTATCCTGATGATTGTAATGGCTTGTCCTACGAATTTTAGGATGCGTGAGTGCGGTTTTTGGGTGGTCGGGTTTTAGTTTTGCCGGGTGACCCAAATCGGCGTTTTGGCAGTTTTTGCGATTTTCGCGTGTGTTCCGCGCACTTTGTGCACGTTGTACCTAGCTAGCGAACTTTAGTAGTTTCGTTGGGGTTTTGCGTCGTTCTTGATATGTAACCTTATATTTGGTAATGATGTAAATTCCAGGTTCGGTCGCGGAAACGTCAGACGCGGCGCGAAGGGAAAAGGCGGTGATTGGACACAGCTAGCCAGGGATCCCGGTGAGTAGATTTAACATCTACGGGGGACGATCGTTTGGATGGCGCAAGTCGCCCGATAGATTTAGTAAACTGAAAAAAAATAGTAAACTGGATAAACCCTTGTGACATTATAATAATAATACTGGCATGATAATTGCTGCAATTAGATCAATATGTTATACCCATATACGCAAACTCAATTGTAGGACACATGCACCATTACCAGGTTTTTATATGCAGCACGAGCACTATTCATGTTTACACACACACCCTGGTAATTGCCATGCCACCACACTAGATAACATTTAAATTTAAACCTTTTACTAATTGATACTTAAACTGGTGCTATTGCCTTTAATTCCTTAAAATGAAACCGTAGAATTGCTATTCATGTGCATGTACTTCATCATATTAATTGTTCATACTTAATCCATTAATCACACATCGCAACTTGATTATTGATATCATATGCATTCATTATCACTGATATATGCACTTATGAGGATTTCTTGAGATTTTATGATATTGCTGGATTTCGGGGGAAGGCCGCAAAATTTCCAAACTTATGATATTTTTAAAACATGTAAATTGCGGTTTTCTAGTGATGTAAGTGTCGTCCACCATGAGTTTGCTGTGGCTTTGGAAATCCGTGTCGAGGAGTGGAGGAACCGGCACGGGTACATGGTGGGCCCGGTAAGGTACCCCGGGGCAAGAGGAATGTGGTGATGACGTTGAGCCTGGCAGGGGACGGATTACCTACCGGTGACTGTTTGGGACGGCGGATATCCAGAGGATACCGACCGTGGCCGCTAGATGATGAGATATTGATATTTGAGATGGGTCAGCCGGACGGCTGAGGCCAGAGATACATTTATGAGATTTGAGACAGCTTTTGGGGTGTCGTTGCTGGACACCGATTTTCGTCGATTCATTGACATTTGCTGGCATTCTAAAAGAGTTCAAAAACAAAAAAAGAGATAAAATATTTTTATATATAAACCTATTGAGACCTCAGATATTCATGTTGCATACATATTCGTACACTGATGTTGTATACACACCTGCTAGTATATCCATATTGCATACATACTCGCCATTATGTCCTGCCTCACCGTATATAGATGCTAGGATGCTTGTGTGCATGCATTCGATAGCCTGTGTAAATGTTATTTATTACTCACGAGTTGGCAACTCACCCCCGTGGTGCCCTAGTCTTTTGCAGGTCCGCCCCGTCAGTACAGTAGCGGCGGGTGCGCTTGCTTCTTTTGCCTATTTTGCCTGGACTCGAGATTTGCTCATAGGTGGGTTATGTTATCATTTTGTACCACCTTGTATATTTTTTGTATCTAGACACTCCATCTACTGTTTCTACCAGATTATTGTATATTGACCTAGAGATGAGACTGTGAGGTTTGTGGATTTTATGCTGTATTTTGGGGTCGAGCTCACTTGAGCCGACATGTTACTTTTTCATGCTTCCTTATGATTATTATGCTTGTTGCCATTTACATTGCGTGGGATTTGTGACCGCCTTAGGGCGAAGAGCTAGCTCCCGCTTGGGGATGCCCTATTTTGTTGGATTCATGTATATATTTTGTTGTACCCATTTTTGGGGGCCAGTATTTACAAAGGAGACTCTGCCGAAATTTTCGGGAAAAATTGGTATTGTTTTTAAAAGTGTTTTTCATGACTTATTTGATAAACTTGCTTTCAAATGATTGGGTTTTCTTCACTGTTTTGCTTAATTGGTTTTGTTTTCTGGGCTTTGGCTTACTTATTTTACGGACGCCTTTAGACGTTTCGTAAACTTAAGTGCCAGTCACGTTCCGTACCCTGCAGGTCGTGACACATATGGACATACCGTTTTTTTTTTATTCTTTTTTTTATTCTAACGAGGTTGCACCCTTTCCGGTTTTCACAAGACTCGCCGGTAGCCCTGTTGTTTTTACTCACGGATCCCTTTTGGGTTTTCATCCATGCCCATTTTGCTTGTGGACATACCGTTTTTTTTACCACGCCAGCCTGAGGATGCCGCGGGTTGATAGTAGTTTAACGACGTTTCGATCATTTGCAAGTTTTAGGACATTGCGGTCCGTCGTCGCCGTATTTGAGGCGAATCTCTAGTTTACTGACTTTTCGGTCTATGGGGCTTTCCCTATGAATGAGCATGATGCCCCCGGCATATCCATCTTTCTCGAGGCATGTGGTTGTGGCGGGCTCACCTTCCAGTTTTCGGACAGCACGAGTTTGCCTTGTTGGTATTGGTCTTCAACCCAGTTTTTGAAGACGAAGCAATTTTCGAGTGGGTGACCCATTACTCTGTGGTAGGGACAATAGTTAGGATTGTTAACGTCACCTGGCTGCAACGGACGTTTTGGATCTGGCAGAGTGATGAGCCCGCTGCGCACTGCTAGCTCGAACAATCTCTTTGTTTTATCTTTGGGAAACGAGTGAGGACGTTTCAACTTCTCATTGAGGTATCGCGGCTTGTTGTTTTGACGACAAAACGGTCTCGGGTTACTCGGCTGTTGTTGAGCGTTGGCGACGAAGGTCGCTTTTCTATTCCCTTTATCTCTTATGTTCGATCCCTTGTTTGCGGGTCCGAGATTCTTTTCGGGTAGCGTGCGATTGCGCAGCTGAACGTTCTCGCAGCTCTTCTTTTCTTCCTCTTTTCCTGAGGTGGATTCTTTGAAGAGAGGGCTAAGAGTCATTTCTTCTTCAGAATTGCTCCCGAATGTGAGAGCTTGCGATTTTCTGCCGTCAACCATGTAACCATTGCCGGCAGTTTTCATATGCTCATTTGTCGTGCTTCTCTGTTTCCGACGAGCTTTGCGCTTCAATCGCTAAACGTGCTGCCGGTGAGCAACGTATCCCTGCCACAAGTTTTTAAAGGCATTGCACTCTTCGGTTGGGCGCGCAATCTTTCGATGATATAAGCAGTAGCTAGGATGTACATCCGCTTCATCAGGAGTGTTTCCTTCAGAGGGTGGCAGCTTCATTCCCATCGATATGGCTTTGGCAAATCATTTCCTTGTCTTGATCCTGCTTTCATTTGCGGCGGATGTACTTTGATCCGGTGGGAGTGTTTCGACTCTTTCATCTAGTCGCCGGCATTTGGCTTTCTCGAATATGGCCATCTCGCGCTCTCGATCAGCTTTGCTTTTAAGACGGGCTTCATTCAGGAATGCATCAATCATTTCGTCTGATGGTCCTAGAAGTTCTGGCTCAGGATCTGCCCCCAGCTTCTCTGTGTAAGGAGCTTCTTCTTCATTTATTGACAAGTGAGAGATCACATGGCAGCTTGCCACATAATCTTCAGATTCATCCGACGAGTCTTCTCCATTGTCATCATCTCCGTCCTCAAGGACGTGGCTGAGAAATTCTTGGAGTGTGACTGGGGTCCGCGCCTTCTGATTATATTCTTCCAACGCATCAATATGTTTTTGCAAGTCCGTGCGCTTGTCACCAGGCTTCACAGGCTTTTTGGTCTTCTTCTTCTTCTTCGAAGATTTTGACGGCTGGGTGTGAGCGCTTTGACTATCACCACCCGTTTTTGGAATTGGGCGCGGCTTCAGCATTCCCTCGATAATCTCGGGTTCCAGCGGATTCTTCCACCTGATTTCCGGGCATGTTTGGAGATCTTTCAGCATTCTTTTCGTCTTGGCTGAAAGAACGATCTCCCATGGAGTCTCTTCTACGAAAGAACATGATGCCCGCGGTGTGTCCGTCTTCTTAGGAGTGTGAGGCTGTGGCGGGTTCACCTTACAGTTTTCGGATAACGCGAACTTGCCTTGTTGGTACTGATCCTCGATCCATCCCTTAAAGACGAAGCAATCTTCGATTGGATAGCTTACCGCTTGGTGGTAAGGGCAGTAATTTGGATCGTTGACATCGCCTGGCTGCAACGGACGTTTCGGACTCGGCAGGTTGATGAGTCTGCTGCGCACTGCCAGCTCGAACAATCTCCTCGTTTTATTCTGAGGAAATGAGTAAGGACGTCCTAGTCTCTCCTCGAGGGATGGGCGTGGACGCACGTTGTTTTGGCGAACAACCGGCTTTAAGTTGCTCGGCCGTTGCTGAGTATTGGCAACGAAGGTTGCTTTCCCTTTGCCCTTTTCATTCCAAGGTTCTGTCTTTGAAGAGGAAGGCCTATGGCCCACCTGGTCCATTTGGGCCAGCTTGTCGATCAGAGCCTGGAACGTGGTTGGTTTAAAGAACATCATGAACTGTGAGATAGTTGTATGAGGATCTAGTGTACCCACGAACATGCCCACCGCAGGCGCTTCCTTAATGCGTTGGTCGCATTTTGAACACAAGTTCCGCCATCGGATTGCATATTGAACCCAAGTTTCGCCCGGCTTTACTCTTGCATTGATCAAAGCTGTTATTGGAGTACGCTCGCCGGCGCTTGCAAATCTCTGTGTAAACAGCAGCTCCATCTCTGCAAATGTTTTGACAGAGTCGTTGGGAAGCTCCGAGTACCATTCGAATGCCGTTTCTGACAAGTTATCGACGAATTGGCGAAGTAGCAATTTATCGTCACCTCCGGTGTTGCCACATAAAGCCCTGAACTGGGCAACATGCTGGTGGGGATTGCCCATCCCTTTGTATACATGAAATTTGGGGATCGTATATCCCGGTGGGTAACTTATTTGGTCATACCAGCCCGGATAGGGTCGTCCAGTCTTGACAACTTGGCCAGCCGCTTCGTTCGCTCGGTGAGCTCGTATTTGTTGAGCTATATAATCATCGAGCGTGGCCTTTGAGATGATTTCCTCCTTGGCTGCTGACAGAGCCGGAGGTGAATTTGACGTTTCTCCTATGTTATCTTTAAGGATAATCGGAGGGTCTTCGGCTGGAGAATCCGGCTGTAACATCATCCCGACCATGTCTTGGAAGAGAAGCTCCATTCGTTTTATGTTGGCAGCTTGTTCTGCAGCTTCTTTGTCCTTCTTCTCAAGCATCCTCCGAAGGAATTCAGCATCGGTTTCTTGCTTCTGGCGTTGATCCGAGGATGCTTCTGGGCTTTCTTTTGGCCCGGTGAGTGCAGCCATTGCAGTCAGCATCTCCAGAAGCTTCTGTTGTTGTTGTTCCTGAGCCCTTGTTATTGATCGGGTAAGCGGTTGATGGTCCGCCGAAGCGCGGCTGTCCTCCTTCCCGGATGCCATGTAGACGGTATGCACCACCATGCCCCTAGACTTGGGCCGTTTGTGCTCAGCGCTTTTACGGTTCGCCATATTCACAGGGGCTTTTTGCGGCCTCCTTTTCTTTTGAGTGATTGACGTTGAGGGAGCCGTTGCAGTGGGCACCTATCCAGCTGTTGCTTTTTCCGACTTGACAGAGTAGCCCTTCTCCTGCTGAACCTTCATCTTTTTCTGTCGGCGGAGGTAATTGATTGAAAAAGAAAATTTCGAGACTGTGTAGTGTGTATCAACTCAAATGATCCCCGATAACGGTGTCATTTGATCGATAAGAGTTTCTTTTTGTGTCGGTATGAAAATTGAATAAAATTCACAATCAAAGAATTATATTTGACCGCAATCAACTACGGTGTCGGATGTAGATTGTAAGTGAGTGCGGATCGTCCACAGGGATTGTGCGATTCGTTTTTATAATTAATTTGTTTGAATTGAAAAGTTAATCGAAAAGAAAAGAAAACATGATTCAAGATTTTATCGATTGATTCAGGTGTCACTAGTCTAATCAAGAATCAAGAAAATGATAAACAATCGAGAATCGGGTTTCGATGATATTTCCAACCAAAATGGCAAGAATCTAAATGAGGCTCGTAGGAATCGATCGGATCTATAGATGTGATATAATCTCAAGATATCGTGTTCTTGTTCTTCGAAGAATTGATACTAGATCGATGATGATCGACGAGAGCTAGGGCTTTCTCGTGAAACTAGGGTTTCATCATTTAACCCTTGTTCTTTCGTCGATATCATTCACATTCTAGCCTCTAGAAATTTCAAGAAACGATCGTAACTCCCCAATTTCGAGCGATATCAATCAAGAAAGCATCGCAACGAAATGGGTCGTCGGTTCTTGAACATGCTAGGGTTTACAAAACTCGCAGGAATCAAGAATCGTTTTCAGATATATTACATCATCATTCTATTGATCGTCTCGACTCCTCGACGAGCGGAGTATTACTCAAACATCACAACAAGAACTACAACTAGAAATTGAGATCGAATCATGATGCAAGAATTTAAAGAAAACAAGATAAAAGAATATCACCTTTTATTTATATCAACAATTTGATTACAGTCGCTCAAGAACTACAAGAGGAAGAACTAAATTGTCGATCTGGCGTCGCTTTTCTCCGTGAGTCGTGGATCGGCTTGGACCACTTGCTCTGTTGAAGATCGGCTCCGCTCATAAAAGGTTGCAAGACTTCTTGCTTGATGGGGTACTCGGGATCTTGACTTTTGATTGGAATTAGGGTTAGGGTTTCACACAAGCCTTGTCACTAGACTTGTGGAAGAAGAAGATGAAGAAAGAGAGTGAATGGATCTATTGAATTAATAGAATTCCAAGAGATGATTCGATTCATAACCCTAGGTCTAGGCTTCTATTTATAGACTTCCCAAACCCTAGGTCTAGGTTTGAAATTACAATTCCCTCCAAAAGTTTGTTGAGGAGCTTCTAGAAATAGTTTGTTAGGAGTTTAGCTTAGGCTTTAAGCTAGGATTATTTAAGCTTATAAACCCTAGTTTGCTGATCTGGCAGAAGTCTCTGGAGTCTTCTGGAAACTGAAGTACATTTATGAACTGTAGCCACTGAGAGAGGAGTTTTGCACCAAAAATGAGAAGCTAACTCCTTGGACCCATCGCGGATCCGCGGCGCAAGCAGGCTCCTGCCACGGATCCGCGGCTCTTTGTAAGGCTTGGGCTTTGGTATTTCTGATGTGGTCTTGGGCTGATATTTGGGGCTTTATCTGATGTGTTGATTTGTATTTTCCCCTTTGGATTGCTACCAGAACTGAAATCATTGAGTTGGCGTAATGTTTGATCAGCACCATGTAAATTTTTGGCTTTTTCTTCTGGGTTTTCCTGCATAGATCTCAAAACAAGTGTTGCGCAATATAGGGATGATGCGATGCCATGAAATGCAGTCAATTTCCTTTATAGTGCCGGTTTTAGAGTCTAACACATGCAATCTGATATTTAACGACTGATTTGCTAATATGTGAAATATGAGAACCGTACACTTCTAAATGAATGCAAATGATAGGGAAATTGCCGGTTAAAAGATGCAGTATTTTCGACTGATCAAATTCCCCAAACTTAATTTCGATCGTCTCGAGCGAACTGTTTTATTAAAAAGAGAAGGAGAAAATAAAGAAAGAGAAAAACTAACTAGCACACTTTCGTAGGCAACACGATTGCACTGAGCACGTGCAACAAGCCTTTAAATCTCTAGATGTCCCTAGTAGGAGGAGTGTTGTCTCCTGAGGGTTTTCAGCGGATTGCACCCACAAAATCCAATAATAAAAGGAAGATCGTAAATATTACATTTAAAGAAAAGAATTGTAAAAGAAAGACTTTGAAAATTAGGGTTTCCAACTAAGCTAGCTTTTCGGTTGTCATGAGCCCTATCTTAATGGTCATGAAAAGATGTCAGAAATCACGTCCTCCCTCAATAAAATATCATCTTATTCTTCATTCCTATCTTTATTCCAAACATCGATCATATCACCCTGCGTGTGTGTAAAGGACATCCCTACACCCGGAGAATTCAATTCAAGCTATCATACTCTTGCCCATCAGCCTCAGTACTTTTTAATTAATGAATATTTAGATGAGATTGCTCATACACTTTCATGCGACCGTTAATACTTCTTGAGGTACTAACCGACCGATTACTCATGTGTTTTCTTATTTGGTGTATTTTCCTCGTCTTGCACCACCTTAGGCATAGCAGTGACTCCAAGACCAGTTGGCCTTAGGGCACTAGGTGAAGAAGCACCCTCGCTATACATTTTTATTGCCCTTGGTGATAACAAAACCAGTGTTCATTTTTCCCACCACTTTATATTTTTTTCATTCATTTTGTTTTCTTCATACTTTTGGCTTTAAGACAAAAGCATTTCAAGGTATCCTCTACTATCCTAGGCTTTAAGACGTGTGTAAGTGCGAATAGCAGGGTATCAACGTTCAAAATGTTTGGCTTCCAGAATAGAAATTATTTTTCAGACTTATTTTTATCCTTAGATTAGTGACGTCTTTCATCTTACTAACCCTTGGGACAATGGCTCATAACTACTTATTACTATTTCGTATAAGAAAACTTCTAATTTTCTTAGTTTTCTTAAATTTTCTAATCTCATGGATGTAATTGTTCACTATCTAAACTTTCATTATCTTATTTATGTACAAAAAATGTTAAAATATTTTGAAAATTTTAAATTTTTATGGATTTTGAAATTTTTTAAATTTTTATAAGTTTTTAAAGAAATGTTTTGTGCTTATGCAAATGATATGCAAATGATGCAAAAATAAGCACAAACCTCCCCCAAACTTATTTTCAACAGTGTCCTCACTGTTGCCAACAGCTATATCTACAAAACCTGTAAGTCTGGGAGTAATTATTAGTGGGGGCAAAATATATAAGTGGAGAACATCCCCCAAACTTACTCTTTTCACTCACCTCCATTCAAAAGATGATACAATGATATACTGGACATGAAGGTGAGACGGAGGAATTTTAATCCAAATAAACTGGCTCCTGTAAGAGCAGGAGCTCCTCCGTGGGGTTAGTGGAAAAATACGGCTTTAGTCTATGTCCATTCACTTTAAAAAATGTGCCGTTTTTAACATTTTCTACTTCTACTGCCCCGTGCGGGTATACAGACCGCACAATAAAAGGTCCCTTCCATCGAGATCGGAGCTTACCCGCGTGAAGGTGTAATCGTGAATCATAAAGAAGGACTTGTTGACCTTGTGTAAATGTTTTCCTCAAAATGTTTTTATCGTGAAAAACCTTAGTCCTATTCTTTATGATTACAGTGTTATCATAAGCTTCATCGCGGAGTTCGCTTAGCTCATTTATTTGCAGCTTCCGAAAGTTGCAAGCTTGGTTTAGGTCAAAATTTATTTCCTTAATAGCCCACAATGCTTTATTCTCTATCTCGACTGGTAAATGACATGCTTTTCCAAACACTATCCTATATGGAGACATCCCTAGGTCGGTTTTAAATGCAGTTCGGAATGCCCAAAGAGCATCCGTCAGTTTGGTCGACCAGTCTTTTCTATTTTTAGCAACAGTTTTCTCCAGGATAAGTTTGATTTGTCTGTTTGAGATTTCAGCCTGCCCGCTTGTTTGGGGATGATAGGGTGTAGAAAGTCGGTGGTTGATTGAATATTTCCGCATCAGAGTCTCGAAAGACCTGTTGCAGAAATGTGTCCTATTATCGCTAATAATAGCGCGTGGGTGTCCAAATCGCGAGAAGATATTCTTTTTTAAGAACTTAATGACAACTTTCTTGTCATTAGTGCGAAATGGAATGGCTTCTACCCACTTTGAGACATAATCAACCGCCAGCAGTATGTACAAATTCCCAAAGGAGCTGGGAAAAAGACCCATAAAATCAATGCCCCAAACATCGAATATTTCAACAACCAAGATGGGTTGCTGAGGCATTTCATTCCTCTGAGAGATTCTACCCGTGTACTGACATTGTGTACAGGTTTTGCAATGGTCAAATGCGTCCCTGAATAAGGTCGGCCAATAAAATCCACATTGCAAAACCTTTTCCGCCGTCTTTTTAGGACCAAAGTGACCCCAACAGGCCTGATCATGACAAAAAGAAAGAACACTCTTGAACTCTTCTTTCGGGACACACCGGCGGATGATCTGATTAGGACAATACTTAAACAAATATGGATCGTCCCAGTAAAAGTGTTTTACTTGGGAAAGAAAACGGTATTTGTCCTGTTTTGACCAATCGCTGGGTATAAGTCCCGTGATAAGATAGTTCATAATATCCCTGAACCATGGTTCATTGGATACGCTCAAGAGCTGTTCGTCAGGGAACGAGTCATTGATCGGCAGGGTCACAGGGGAAGAAGAGATGCGTGAAAGATGGTCAGCTACTACGTTTTCACATCCTTTCTTATCTTTGATAACAAGATCAAATTCTTGTAACAGAAGGATCCAACGTATTAGTCGACCTTTTGCATCTTTCTTCGCCAGAAGATGTTTTAAAGCGGAATGGTCAGTATACACAACTATAGGTGAGCCAATTAAGTAAGGCCTGAATTTTTCTAATGCAAATACAACCGCTAAAAGTTCCTTTTCGGTGGTTGTATAATTGATTTGAGCATCATTCAGGGTCTTACTTGCATAGTATATCATGTGTGGCATCTTTTCGATGCGCTGTCTTAAGACTGCACCTACTGCAAAATCAGATGCGTCACACATCAGCTCAAAGGGGTAGTCCCAGTTTGGTGATGATAAAACGGGGGCTGAAGTGAGTGAGTGTTTAAGTGAGTCGAAAGCTGTCTCGCAGTCCGAGTCAAAATGGAAGGTCGTATCCTTGGCCATGAGAAGAGTTAAAGGTCTAGCAATTTTGCTAAAGTCCTCAATGAATCTCCTATAAAAGCCCGCATGGCCAAGGAAAGATCGAATATCTTTGACGCTTTTGGGATGAGGGAGGTTTTGAATGACATCTATCTTAGCTCTGTCAACCTCAATGCCTTTCTGTGAAATAACATGTCCAAGAACAATTCCTTCTTGGACCATAAAATGGCATTTTTCCCAGTTCAAAGTTAAGTTCTTCTCTTTGCAACGAGTAAGAACAGCGTCAAGATTCGTTAGGCAATCGGAAAAAGAGTCTCCAAAAATCGAGAAATCGTCCATAAAGATCTCCAGAAAATTCTCTACCATATCAGAGAATATCCCCATCATACACCGCTGAAAGGTAGCGGGAGCATTGCATAACCCAAAGGGCATGCGACTGTAAGCAAAGGTACCAAAAGGACAAGTAAAAGTGGTTTTTATCTTGATCCTTTTTGGCGATGGGGACCTGATTATAGCCTGAGTATCCGTCCATAAAACAATAATACTCTCGTCCCGCTAAGCGTTCCAGCATTTGATCAATGAATGGTAGAGGAAAGTGGTCTTTCCTCGTGGCAGCATTGAGTTTTCTATAATCGATACATACACGCCACCCAGTTTGGGCGCGTGTCTGAATCAACTCATTTGCTTCATTGGTTATAACAGTGATGTCGGATTTCTTAGGAACGACATGTATAGGACTTACCCATTGGCTATCGGAGATGGGGTATATAATACCATTATCTAGGCATTTGACGATCTCTTTCATTACCGCTTTCTTCATGACGGGATTCAACCGTCTCTGTGGTTCTCGGGTTGGTCTGGCATCATCCATCACATGTATATGATGTTCAACTATCAAGGGACTAATCCCTTTGATGTCCGCCATACTCCAACCAAACGCCTCTTTGTTAGATCTCAATACCGATAAAAGTGCATTCTCTTGCTCTAATGCTAGAGAAGCGGATATTATAACCGGTAAAGACTCCTTCTCACCTAAATAAGCATATTTCAGATGAGAAGGTAAAATTTTGAGATCTAATTCAGGCGGAGAAATGATAGAAGGAGGGATCATTGAATGATTTTTGGATTTACAAAGAAGCTCAGAGCCTGTGAAAGATACAGACTTGGGTGGAGAAAAGTCAGGAGTGCAGGACTCAAGTGTAGGTAAAGTGTCCTCACTAAGATCTTGTGTGAAATCAAACAGGGATGTGGTAATGTCATCGAGATCAGTAAAGCAAAGTTCCTCAGCTCCACAACTATCGGGAGCGATCTCATGGACAGAGCACACATCTAAAATATGAGCAGAGGGTTCTGATGGCTGACTTCCAACTTTGTAGATGTTTAGTTCAATGGTCATATTTCCAAATGATAATTTCATTGAACCGTTTCTATAATTTATAACAGCGTTGGAAGTGGCAAGGAAAGGACGACCCGGAATCACCGGAATTTGGCCCCGGGGGTTTGCTACAGGCTGTGTGTCGAGCAAAATGAAGTCTACAGGGAAAAAAATTCCCCGACCTTTATTAACACATCCTCTAATTCACCCCTTGGTTTGGTGATTGAGCGGTCTGCCATCTGGAGAGTGCAGTGAGCAGGTTTCAGCTCTCCAATCCCTAGTTGCTCATATACAGAATATGGAAGTAGGTTAATACTTGCGCCAAGGTCTAAAAGAGCACGATTTATGTTTTTACCCCCGATAGAAATCGATATTGTAGGACATCCTGGGTCCTTTCGTTTCTTTGGTAGCTGGGGAATAAAAGCAGTGCTAATATTATTAGACATAAAGACCTTCTTCGGCACTTGAGTCTTCCTCTTCCTAGTGCACAAGTCCTTAAGAATTTTTGCATAAGCGGGGACTTGTTGAATCGCATCTAGGAGAGGGATGTTGATGTTAACCTGTTTGAACATTTCCATAATTTTCTCCATATGAGGACTCGTTCTATTACCCCTTAACCGATTCGGGTAAGGAGCTTTCGCAATAAGCGCCGGGTCCATCATAGGAGAAGGAAGAGGGGGTAGACGAGATCCTAAAAGAGGTGTGGGGACCGTCTGTGGAGAACTATAAGGGTTGGGTTCAGGTGTCGAGCCTAGTGGGAAATGGAGAATAGGCTCGCGAGAAGGTGGTGTGGTAGAAGAAGAAGGATCAGAAGGAGAAGTGTGTGTGTGTGGAAAGGTCTCAGCCGGGGAGTTGATATGATTTCCAATATCATCAATACCTTCCCCGACATGATTGTTCAGCACTCTTCCCGATCTCAACGTTGTGACGGCATTTACATTGTAATGCCCAGGATTTTGTAGGGGTTGAGAGGGAAGTTTCCCTTTTTCTCTCGCACTCATTTCGGCTTTAAGGCGAGCTATTTCAGCATCCATCGATATGATATTCTCAGCTTGAGACGCTGAGTTTTTCTTTATCTCACTGACGGAAGATCTAACCTCAGTCGAAACCTCTATGAAATTTGATAAAAGTGATTTCATGGTTTGAGTGAATTGAGAGAATTCGTCAGAACAGGACAACTGCATAGGATTAGACTGTGCAGGATTGTTGACCTGGTTTTGGAAATTTTGTGACTGGTAAGGGTGCTGAGTGATTTGAAGTGGTTGCTGTTGTGGTGGAGGAAGAGCCCTTTGAAAATTATTCGTGTTTGGAACCGTGTTTTGAGATTGGTTTTGGTTCCAAGCGAAATTCGGGTGATTCCTCCAACCCTGATTGTACGTGGAAGAATATGGATCGTTTCTAGGTCGTTGAAATGCGGCATTTGTATGCTCGTGACCTTGAAACGCAGAGTTTAATGGACATTCTTCCGTTAAATGAGACGGATCAGAACAGCATCCACAAACAGTTTTGGGGAGCGACACTGAGTTTAGGGAGGCTGCTGCAAATTTGTGTTCCATAGCGTCGAGCTTCTTTTGCATTGCTGCCATCTCAGTTCGAACACCTATGGACATATCTATTTGGTGTACGCCAGCTCTATTCAATGGTTGGGTTCCACTCTCCCACTGTAGTGATTTTTCAGCGAACCCTTCTAAATACTTCCACGCTTCCCCATCATCCTTAGTCATAAAAGTACCTTGACACATGTTTTCAAGGCTCTGTTTAGTGTTTGGGTTAATGCCCTCATAAATGATTCGGCACAATTCCCATCTTGGGATGCCGTGATGAGGACACTGAACCAAAAGATCCTTGAAACGTTCAAAGCATTTAGAGAATGGTTCAGCAGGGAGCTGGGCAAATTGATTCAGTTCGCTACGGATTCGAGCTGTCTTTTGTATTGGGTAAAATTTCTTAAGGAATGCAGCGACGAATTCTTCCCAATTCGTGATTGAGTGTGCGGTAGTGTTATATAACCACTTCTCGGCTATATCGCACAATGTAAATGGAAGAAGTCGTAGACGCATCGCATCCACTGAAAGTTGTGACGTACCCATCATTGCGCATACGTTTTCAAATTTGATAATGAAAACGTAAGCGTCCTCAGTTCAAGTCCGTGGAATTTGGGTAAAAGGTTGATGTATTGGGGTTTAATCTCAAAGTTGTCCCCATTGGCTGGTGGTGTGGATAAGCAGGTCGAAAGAGGACCTCGCAAAGGGTAGCACCTCTCCTGGAGAGAGATGCGGGGTGGATTCTGCACACCAACGGACGGCGGCAGATTAGGGTTAAAGAAGTTTGATGGAGGTGGATCCATCGGTGTCGGTGTGGTAGTGGGTAAAGGAAAGGTAAATGGAGAAATATCGACTTCGGAGTTGATAAAGGGTACGCGGACTAAACGGGCACTAGAATCCTGTGTCCAGCCTATCTTGTACTAAAAAGGGTTAGTACAAGTGGCAGCGTTGGCTTATAATTAGGGGTAAATGAATGAATGCGGTGTTTGCTTTGAAAAGGGGACGTATTTTTAAAAAAAAATGATGCGGCACAACAAATGCAGCACACAAAACCCTAGAATCTAGTGGTCACCTAGGTCCGGCTCTAGACCGCTCCTAACTGCCAAAAGACAAGTCGCAGGATAGAATCCTCCACTGCCTCTTTGTTCCCTTGTGGCCAGGTAAGTGCCAGGTAAGTGGGAAGGTACTCCACTACGTAAGTAGTGGGCCTAATTAATAACCACTAGCCTTCGACACACTTGCCTAGACACCACAAGAAAACGCGGATAAGCAATGAATTACCCACGACCTTCTTCTGTCCTAAGTGAGCGCGACGGTCCTTAGAGTCATCTCTAGATATTTTTTAGTTAATGTGGGTCAATGCGAATGCAAGTTTTGCGATTTTCGGGGCCTAGGAAGGGTAATGAACTCCCCACCTAATTTGGATTTGGCCGTGCCCCTTAATATCCGTATTTAGAATGCAAACAACCAAGAAACAAAATCACGCACAAATTTACTTTTGCAATTTGCGAGCTGCGATTATTTGCAAAGAATCCTGCAGAAAATTATTAGTTGGAGCTAAAAAGAGGAGAGAGAAGAAGGTTAGGAACTTACAGAGGAAAAATTGCACAGAGAAGGCTTCAGGTAGTCGCGGAACCGCCGCAAATAGGGGGATCCCACCGCGGAAACGCGGTCGTTTGTGATGATCTTTGCGCCAAAATTCAACAGCAAGCTGCTGTTGATTTCTTCTGCTCTCTGGAAATTTCCAAAAAATTTCTTCAATTGCACAACAGCTCCAGATTTCCTTGCAATGAACCACAACAAATCGTTTAGGGTTTGCACGAATTTTGATTACAAAAATTATAATGGAATAAATCTTTCAATTCAAACTTTAATATGAAACGAATTAGCGCGTAATCCCCGGCAACGGCGCCATTTGATTGAAATAGAAAATTTCGCGACTGTGTAGTGTGTATCAACTCAAATGATCCCCGATAACGGTGTCATTTGATCGATAAGAGTTTCTCTTTGTGTCGGTATGAAAATTGAATAAAATTCACAATCAAAGAATTATATTTGACCGCAATCAACTACGGTGTCGGATGTAGATTGTAAGTGAGTGCGGATCGTCCACAGGGATTGTGCGATTCGTTTTTATATTTAATTTGTTTGAATTGAAAAGTTAATCCAAAAGAAAAGAAAACATGATTCAAGATTTTATCGATTGATTCAGGTGTCACTAGTCTAATCAAGAATCAAGAAAATGTTAAACAATCAAGAATCGGGTTTCGATGATATTTCCAACCAAAATGTCAAGAATCTAAATGAGGCTCGTAGGAATCGATCGGATCTATAGATGTGATATAATCTCAAGATATCGTGTTCTTGTCCTTCGAAGAATTGATACTAGATCGATGATGATCGACGAGAGGTAGGGCTTTCTCGTGAAACCAGGGTTTCATAATTTAACCCTTGTTCTTTCGTCGATATCATTCACATTCTAGCCTCTAGCAATTTCAAGAAACGATCGTAACTCCCCAATTTCGAGCGATATCAATCAAGAAAGCATCGCAACGAAATGGGTCATCGGTTCTTGAACATGCTAGGGTTTACAAAACTCGTAGGAATCAAGAATTGTTTTCAGATATATTACATCATCATTCTATTGATTGTCTCGACTCCTCGACGAGCGGAGTATTACTCAAACATTACAAAAAGAACTACTTACTAGAAATTGAGATCGAATCATGATGCAAGAATTTAAAGAAAACAAGATAAAAGAATATCACCTTGTATTTATATCAACAATTTGATTACAGTCGCTCAAGAACTACAAGAGGAAGAACTAAATTGTCGATCAGGCGTCGCTTTTCTCCGTGAGTCGTGGATCGGCTTGGACCACTTGCTCTGTTGAAGATCGGCTCCGCTCATAAAAGGTTGCAAGGCTTCTTGCTTGATGGGGTACTCAGGATCTTGGCTTTTGATTGGAATTAGGGTTAGGGTTTCACACAAGCCTTGTCACTAGACTTGTGGAAGAAGAAGATGAAGAAAGAGAGTGAATGGATCTATTGAATTAATAGAATTCCAAGAGATGATTCGATTCATAACCCTAGGTCTAGGCTTCTATTTATAGACTTCCCAAATCCTAGGTCTAGGTTTGAAATTATAATTCCCTCCAAAAGTTTGTTGAGGAGCTTCTAGAAATAGTTTGTTAGGAGTTTAGCTTAGGCTTTAAGCTAGGATTATTTAAGCTTATAAACCCTAGTTTGCTGATCTGGCAGAAGTCTCTGGAGTACATTTATGAACTGTAGCCACTGAGAGAGGAGTTTTGCACAAAAAATGAGAAGCTAAATCCTTGGACCCATCGCGGATCCGCGGCGCAAGCAGGCTCCTGCCGCGGATCCGCGGCTCTTTGTGAGGCGTGGGATTTGGTATTTCTGGTGTGGTCTTGGGCTGATATTTGGGGCTTTATCTGATGTGTTGATTTGTATTTTCCTCTTTGGATTGCTACCAGAACTGAAATCATTGAGTTGGCGTAATGTTTGATCAGCACCATGTAAATTTTTGGCTTTTTCTTCTGGGTTTTCCTGCATAGATCTCAAAACAAGTGTTGCGCAATATAGGGATGATGCGATGCCATGAAATGCAGTCAATTTCCTTTATAGTGCCGGTTTTAGAGTCTAACACATGCAATCTGATATTTAACGACTGATTTGCTAATATGTGAAATATGAGAACCGTACACTTCTAAATGAATGCAAATGATAGGGAAATTGCCGGTTAAAAGATGCAGTATTTTCGACTGATCAGTAGTCTTGATCGATCACTGACTCTTGGACTTGACGCCAGACCTTGTAGATTTTAGAGGACAACCGTTGAGGGGGCTGCTCTAGCTTTTTCTCTGGAGCATTCTCCACAGGTGAAGGAGTTCATTTCAACACCGCAGTAGGAGAGTTTCTGCGCACAGTGTTCAGCAATTCAAAGCTGTTCCCGGTTGGAATAGCAGCATCGATCCCCACCGTTGGAGCTGGCGGAGTTATCCCAGAAGGGGAGTTGCCCCCAGCCTTCCTCACTCGGCACCAGTGGCGACGTCGAGCATGTCGTGCGGATGAGATCACCTCCATTGTTGGATAAGTTTCTTCATGCCCCCTGCTTTGAGGAGAGACTGTTATTGGCGCTAGCCTATCGAAGACTGACACCTGTTGAGAAGCAATGTCTAATCTGTCAAAGACGTCTTTGAGCAGGGGAAGCAGCTTTGAGGATCTCGCCTGGAGCAGCAACCGGAATGTCCAGCCTTGTAAAAACTAACTTCTTGGAAGGAGGAGCCTTTCCAATGATTTCGTCCGCTTGAGCCGGGATAGCTATCCGCTTTGGGATGGCAGCTTCGGGTATCGCGGGTTTGCAGACGTTCTGGCCCAGTCTGTTGAAAACTGAGGTATTGAAGCTGGGCGACCCATTGAGAGGGGTCACGGCAGTGGTAAGCAGATCAAAGACCGACTTCTTTGGGGCTTCTTGCAACGTCATTATGGCATTGAAGCTCAACGGTGGGAGCATGGTCCCGAAGAATAATCCAGTGGTGGCCTGAGTTACCTGCTCCACTGGCATCTTGAAAAGGGAGGCCGCTTGGGGCCCATAAGTCACTCCTCCAACAAGGACCGAGCGAGAGTTGCAGTTGCAGGCAGTGCAGTTTGAAGCCATTGATCTTCTGTTTTCTGCACGGAGCAAGACACCAAATCTTAGTACCTCGAATCCACAGGCAACCACAGCAAACCGCGATTCGTTCGCGAAAAAGACACACGAAGTGTGGAGTGGAAAGAGGAAAAGGTCCCACCGGGCGTGCCAGAATCTATTCCCCTCCGAATGGCGGCCAAGACATGAACGTCTTGCCTGAGATTCGGGGCAGATGCTAATTGGTGCTATCCGTCCACCTCTCTGAAGATGCCAAGTTGATTTATGGCACCGTGTATCGAAGGTTTAAACGGATGCGACCGATGTAGCAGACTTCGTCAGATTCCCCCTCGTTTGAGGGGTTTTTGATTGTGGGCACGCTCTTCCTTGCAGGCGCAAGCCCCTACAGTTAATCACGCTACCGCATCGCGGTAACAACTTTCTCCTTCTCCAGATGGTCACTTCATGTCGTGGGTGTTTGTTTTGTTTGTGGTTGCCCGTGGATTGTATACGGAGACTAATTTATGTTGTCGCCCGTAGGACGTGGATTAGTCCAAATCCGTATTTTCTTAGATTTGGGTTTGGGGTTTTGGTTTAAGGATACGTTAGCCGTATTTGAGGCTAAGATCAACTTAAACGTTTGTTAAGGATACGTTAGTCCAATTTGAGACTAAGATCAACTTAACGGGATCGTTTGGATCCGACAAGAGAGCGTTTGGGCTCTATTGTTCCAGTTTAGGGACATAGTGGTCCATTGAATGTATGGCCGTCGGGACCCGTCACCTCTCTGACGACGTTGAAGGATTACAACAACAGATATCAGAGGAGTTCAGAGATGTACCCTTGAACCAAAGTTGGTTGGGAGACCTATAGTCCAATTTAGGACTAAAGTCTGTTTGAGGGTTTAAGAATACGTTAGCCCTATTTAAGGCTAAGATCAACTTAAACGTTTGTTAAGGATACGTTAGTCCAGTTTGAGACTAAGATCAACTTAACGGGATCGTTTAGATCCGACAAAAGAGCGTTTGGGCTCTATCGTTCCAGTTTAGGGACATAGTGGTCCATTGCCAGTTTAGGGACATAGTGGTCCATCACCAGTTTAGGGACATGGTGGTCTAATACCAGTTTAAGGACATAGTGGTCCAATACCAGTTTAAGGACATGGTGGTCCATCATTCCGTTTTGGGGACAAATGTTAGTTTAAGGACGCATTAGTCCATAAGTTTAAAGAGGCGTCAGTCCATGAATTTAAGGACCCCACAGTCCATATTGATGTGTGGTTATCGGGACCCGTCACCTCTCTAACGATGTTGAAGGATTACAACGACAGATGTCAAAGGAGTGAAGAGATGTACCCTTGAACCAAGATAGATTAAGTGATCTGTAGTCCAATTTGGAATGCAGACCAATTAATTATATTATGAGCCCATTGGCCCAGTTAAGTTTGAATTGAGGACTTATGGCCTTCTTGGGCTAAGTCCAATCATGTTTGAAACATTGACCCTCTGTTGGTCCATTGAAGGAGAGGCTTTGCCTCTGAAACTTAGCCAATTGGGCTAAAACTAGTGTTAAACACTAGAAACCAACAGTGTTGAACACTGGGAATAAGATTAGCAAGTTAATGTTAAACACTAAAAGATAATCAGTGTTAAACACTGGGAATAGAGTTTTCAAATTAGTGTTAAACACTAAGCAAATCAGTGTTAAACACTGCAAATAGAGTTTTCCAAATTAGTGTTAAACACTAAGAAAATCAGTGTTAAACACTGAGGACAAAGTCTTCAGACTAGTGTTAAACACTAAGGAGAGAGGGGTCACGTGTGGACACGTGAGGGCGCCCAAAGGGGGGACCAGATCCCTTTTCTTCGTTCTGCAATTAAGTGTTAAACACTTTTCATTTCCTGGCCATCACGTGTGGGCAAGATAGGCATCCATCCATTGGATATTAAAGGGATTTGTTAAGGGTCACGTGGGGACACGTGAGGGCGACCTAAATCTGGAGCCAGATCTCCTTTTGTTTTATCCTCAAATCTGCGAATAAGTGTTAAACACTTTTATTTTAGAGCATCACGTGTTGGCACGTGATGGGGATCTGTGCGCCAATTGTTAAAGCATTTGCTGAGGGGTTACGTGACAACACGTGAGAGCGCCCAAAGCTTTCATTTCCTTTGCTTTTTCTTTCTCCGTTTTGGGAGTCACGTGGGGGGCACGTGAGGCATTGCCTCAAAGCTTCTTTTCTTCAGGGATCTTTTCAAGGGTCACGTGGGGGGCACGTGAGGCATTGCCTCAAAGCTTCTTTTCTTCAGGGATCTTTTCAAGGGTCACGTGGGGGCACGTGACCCTAGTTCTTTTCATGAACATAGATCTTTTAAGTCTCCTTATTTTAAGAATTGAATTCTTTGTAGGGTTAAACCCTAATTATGATTTTGGAGGAATTAAATTCCTATTGTGAAAGAATTAAATTCTTATTTAGGATAAAACCCTGATTTCTTTTTAATGGAATCAAATTCACAAATATGTAAAAGAATTAAATTCTTGATTAGGGTTAAACCCTAGTTTTGTTTTAGGAGAATTAAATTCTCAAAACTCAATTCCCCTTCTAAGTTTAGGATCTACATGGCAGGATCTCAACCCGATGAGAATTAAATTCTTAATTATGGGGAGATGTGCTCTTTGCAGATCTTCAACCAGAAGAAGAACTAAGTTCTTTATTTGCAGAAGAGTTAAACTCTTAAATTTTGATAATTAAATTCTCTTTTTGAAATTGATCTTTTTCCTTTTTCTCACCTAGGGTTTTCTTTGTTGAGAATTAAATTCTCCTCTCTTTTCTTCCCTCTTGAGAATTAAATTCTCCTCTCTCTATTTTTCTCTCAAAAAAGTAGATCCCTTCTCTTCTTTTCTTGGCTCCTATTTATAGGAGAAGAAAAAGAATCAATCTGTTCAGCAAATCTCTCATTGAAATATTTGATTTGTTTTCATATTTGATATGATCCTTTAGATTATTCAGTGAATTTTATTCACCGTTGGATTTTAAATCCAAAGATATTCTGTTTGTTATTTTTGGTGAGATTTTAGGGGAAATATTTCCTTGTCTAAGATCTTTCCATAAATTGGTGATATTTAATCACCCTTGGATCTTTAATCCAACGGTCCCCACAATCCTTTTCCATTTGGGAAGATTTAGAGGAATTTAGAATTTTAATTCTATTTCGAAAGATTTTAGAGAAATTTAGAATTTTAATTCTATTAAACTGTAAGGCTTTCAAAGCCTATCACGTGCTGGCACGTGACCCTTGGTCACGTGTGAGCACGTGACCCCTAAATTAGTTCCTTTAACAGCCGCTTGTTTATGTTGTTGTTTTAACCATCACATGTCAACACGCGACCATTGATCACGTGTGAGCACGTGATACCTCGTTGAGGTACTTCCTGATTTTTAATCAGGGAACAGATTTTAGAATTTAATTCTATTCATTATTTTAGAGGCCTTAAAAGCCCATCACGTGTCTGCACGTGACCCATAGTCACGTGTGAGCACGTGATGCCCCATTGGGGTCTTTTCTGAATTTTTATTATATCTTTTAACTCCTCCAGCGGGTTCTTAAAGGTCCATCACGTGTGGACACGTGATGCCTCATAACTTTTGATCCCGGATGAATTATGAGGCCCATAATATATTAAATCGGAGGGTTTTTCGAGATGCTTCCAATACCATTAGAATTTAATAGTTCCTCCTTCGGGAACTTATTAAAATACAGGCCGGAAGATATTGGTTCGCACTTCCTTATGCGTATCGCTGCCATTTGATACCTTGGGCTCTTTTGCGCAGAATTTTTTGGCGGGAACAAGGGATAGATCTAAACGGATGTTGGAATTGTCCCAATTCAGGTACATTGACACATACTAAAGAGGTTTAGTATGGAAGATTCTAAGCGTGGTAATTTACCCGCATGATCAGGAATCACTCTCTCCAAAGAGATGTCTTCCAAGACTGATTTGGAGAGGGCTCGCATGCAAGGGATATCCTATGCATGTTATGTACCAGACCAGATATAGCTTACGTACTAGATGTAGTGAGTAGGTATCAATCCGATCCTTGGGAAAAGTACTGGATAGCTGTGATGAACATTCTTAAGTACTTGAGAAGGACTAAAGAAATGTTCTTGGTGTATAGTAACGGAGAGCTCCAGGTGGAGTCCTTTACCGATTCGAGCTTCAAGAATGATAAGGACGACAGTAAGTCGGTCTCGGGTTTTGTCTTCACCCTCAACGGAGGGACGGTATGTTGGAAGAGTTCCAAGCAAGATACCGTAGCAGACTCGATGATGGAGGCTGAATACATCGCTGCCAACGATGCTGCCAAAGAGGCTGTCTGGATGAAGAAGTTCATTACTGAACTTAGTGTGGTTTCATCCATTGAGCATCCAATACTTTTGTATTGTGATAACAATGGAGCAGTGTCTTTGGCCAAGGAACCCCGGTCCCATCAGAGATCCAGACATATTCTTAGGCGGTATCACCTGATCCGAGAGATAGTAGACTGATGGGAGATCGAGGTCAGAAGAGTTGACACGAAAGATAACACAGCGGATCCACTCACCAAGGCCCTCCCCCAGACGTAGTTTGAGAGACTTTTTGGGATATTGGGTATGAGATACTACAACAACTGGCCTTAGTGCAAGTAGGAGATTGTTAGGAATATGTATGCCCTAGAGGATATTATTGTATGATATAGTGGATGCTTGGACATATATATAGAGGACTTTCTTACTCGACATGATAGTATGCTATCTGGTTGCTCTTTATTTTAACATGTACACTTGTATTATTTTACTGTCTCTCTGATATATGTTGATAAAGCCCTTAAGATGTTTGCTTGACTACCAGGACTATGATGCAGATCATACTACTGGGACTTGGGTAGTCCACAAGCACATCTTTTAACTGTTCCTAGTTGAGACAGGGCATCGATATTCCAGAGTAGACTAGTGTGTACGTTTCTTGACCCTATAGTGGGTGATGGTTGATCCCATAACTATTGGTGTTTGACATCAAAGATTGTACACATGTGCTCATTAGAGAATGGGTACACTGAATAGGACTCACCGAGAACTCTTAGATGGTACTATACCTATCACCAGATAGCAGTTCTCTGGTGACACTGGTACAGGTTAGTCTGTAGACCCGAGATCTTCATAGTGTCTTGTGTGGTTCCCACTGTGCTTTGATTTCCTCCCTACCACGGCTCAAAGGAGTCGTGCAAACAGGTGTATTTTGGGTACAGTCCCGAGTCACATGGAGGCAGTGAGCGATAGGAGAGGTTTCGTCTCTCCCGGTATAGGGAGTTGATGTCGCGTTGTGCTCAATTGGCTATAACAGTAAATCCCTGGCTAGGGCTGATGAGATTTACTGGTAAGTGTTATCAGTAGTTTCTCGAACTGTTATGAGCCACACATCGGCATGACTTATCAAGTTACTGGGGTCTGACGATTCCACTCTTATACTCGATATGAGACATATCAGACGAAGAGACCGGACTGTATGGTAAGTGTTACTTATAGGCTTCATGGGAGTTTGGACAAGCTTGCTTGTTGATCTTCTAATCACTCGATATCTGGGTAGCCGTTACGCTCAGCTAGTACCGCTGACGGCTTGTGGGTAACTGATATGATCATTACCTACTGCTGGCATACTGATGAGTCTTTAGATTCCCACACAGAGGTTTCCTAGTTCAAGCGAACCGAAATAAGGCACATATGTTGATATGTACGGGAACCTGATTAAATACGAGTATGTGATACCGTATTCTAATCTAGCGAAATTTGATATCGGTTAGGTTATATGTGATATAATCGGATTATTAAATCAAGTGTTGATTTGATAACGTGATATACAGATAAATGATATTAGTTGGTTATATATGATATAACCGGATTATTAAATCAAGTGTTGATTTAATAATTTGATATATATTTATATTTGATATAATTATATATTAACTAATATTAAGCTCACTAATTATTTTATTCTCTTAATATATATGTGTGTGTGTGTGTGTGTGTGTGTGTGTAGGAATTATCTATTTTAAAAATAGATAACTGAGGTGGAAAATGAGAGATATTTTGGACATGGGTGAAGCATGGCTTTAATCAATTGTTTAATGGTTTGGCAACAATATTGAAGTATAGTTGAATAAATTTATTGAAAAATTCTTTATGCTTCAATAAGTGATTGAAGATGAGAGCCATTTCTTCATTTGAGATTTTTTTCCTTAAGTTCTTTTCCTTCACTCTCTCCATTATCTTCCTCTTTCCTCTTCAAAGCCCTAACTCTTACATGTGTTGTGAACCCTAGGGTTTTAGAGTAATCCAAGTGAGCTAAACACCCTACTTAATCAACCTAGACTCAATTAGACATTAAGTATAGGTTGTTTCATTCACTAATAGTGGATTAGTGAAGAGGTAGCTTGAATTAGATAAGCTTCAAGGTGGATCATCTTCGATACGAAGATCGCAAAGCAAGCTTGTTCCTTCTTCAAGTGGAGCCTAGAGGATTCGTAAGGACTACTACCCGAAGCTATAGAAGTGAAGGACACGATCTACAAAGGTTGTTATTTCTTTCACTTAGATTAGTTCTTTCTATATCATAGCTTAAACCCTAATACTTTAGTTAGAATCTAGGTTATTGTAGCTTAGCACCAAGAAATTTTTAAAATTGCATGCTTGATACCGGTTAAAATCTAGTGGTGGTGCTAGGAAACACTTTTATATTTCATATGTTAGTATCAAGGCTCTAAGTTGTGGATGAGTTAATCCGACTGATATTCGAGTAAAATAAAAAAGAGAGGTTAATACGGGACTTTTGAAGCTCTGTTGGATTCATACAAGAAATTATTCCAAACACCCCGAGTATAATATATTATAACTGGTTACTATACTTAATTGATTCAATTGATTGATAATCATGTCTTGATCGAAACCATAGATTGAAAAAGGTGTAGAATGTAGTCGAGTGAGTCGAGTAATATGCGAGTCATGACAGTTGCAAATCTTGGTTCGAGTCAAGTTGGTTCAAGTAGATTGGATTCGAGTTCATGTTCAGGTTTAGATTCGAGTTGGTTTAGAGTTCGAATTTGCATTCGAGTACGAGTTCAAGTTTATGTTCGAGTTTAGATTCGAGTTTAGGTCTTTTCATGTGAATTTATGTAAATTGTTAAAAATCTTCTGTTCGGGAGAAATTGGCAACTGCTGCACATGGACGGCAGAATTTGTGTCTTTTTCCAAGAAAATTGCCATTTGTTAACTCCATTAAGTTGTCTAACCTGAATAGGCAAGCACTCTCTCTCTCCGGCTCCGTGGGGCTCAAGAGAATTGATCTCGCTTAAACCTATATTAATCTAGAGTTCTTAAATATTGTTTGTATATCTCGAGGGGTTTTATGAAAAATACTTTAATATAGTTTAAAAATAAATCTCGAGGATGATTTATAATATTTAGGGTTTTCATGAAACATGTATTTTAATTGTTATGGTATCTTGGTGATAAAACCTAGCTTTTAAAAGTTTATGGTATCTTTATGAAAACCAGCTCTTTTGGAAACTTGATGGTATTTTATTAAAAAAAATTAATCTTTAAAAAATATAGTTTTATAATTTGTTTTTATTGAAAATATGGATTATAGATTTATATAATTTTTCCAAAATTTAGTTTTGTTTAGAAAAGTCGTATTTCTTAAAAACCATATTTTTATTTCCTTTCGAGACCGAATACTCCATGAGGAGTTCTGCATCTTGCTCTACTATCCCAAAAATGTGTGATAATCCGCACCATCCATTAGCAGGTCCCTTATCGAGGATTGTAGAAGCGTAATTGTCAACGATTTTAAAATACCGATTAAAAGAAACCCGTTTTGAAAAAGGTGTGGTATTTTAATGAAAAGCTTTTACTTTGAATTACCCATATGGTTAGAATACCGTGCTATGAAACCATAGTGTGCGTGTGGGGTAGGTCATTACCCCATGAAGGTTCTAAGGTTTGGGTGTATTAGATATCGAAAAGAGGTTACACTAAAGTTCATGGTATTTTAATGAAAAGTTCGTTATATGATTGTTTTACATGAAAATTTTGGTTAAACTAAAACTAAAAGGTTGTAAACAAGGTTACAAGTAATATGAGAAAGTTAGTTTAACCTATTTTGCTTTAAAGAGGGGAGTTCTAAGGTTAAATAAACATATATTGGAGATAACTCTACTTTACCGATATGTTTTTAGAAAAAAGATTTGAGATGAAAGAAAAGAGAGAAATGGGGACTTACTAGCTTAGATCGTTAACATGAAAGGGAAGAACCCTTCGAGGGTTGTGGTTTCGTCGCAGATGCTCCGGTCATCGAGCTTGGCTTGCTACTCCTCTTAGGTGCTTAAATCCACTTGGTACTTGGAGAGTTTGAGAGAAGTTTTGATAGAAATTTCAGAATGGGGGAGAGCTAAGGCATGGGGTGGTATTTATAATGAAGAATTAGGGTTTGGAAGTTAAAAATGTGGATTAAAAAAATTAAAATGGTGTTAAATGGTGAATTGAAGAGTCTCTATTTCATTGCAGGAAAATCAAACAGTGCAGAAGAGTTGAGGGGAGTCGAAGGGACAAGTGTGCAAAGCATGGAGGCGATTGGGGGCAATCCAACCGTCGGCGCCGGCTATTTGGGGAGTTTGGGCGGTCGGATCTTGATAACCCATCTCGAGATTCATGCCACGCGTCAAGTTGGGTGTTTACTCCTATTTGCGCATGTTTGATTTTTCTGAAACTTTTCGTTTCTCCATGAATTGCACGTGCAACTCTTGGGCTTCCGAAAAATTAAAAAGAAAAATATAAAAAATAATTGGGTATGATGGGAATCGAATGCACAGGCTATGTCGTAGCAGTGTAGAGGCTTTACCAGTGAGCTACAAGTTGCTTCTTGCTTTTATTTAACAAAAATAACTTTTAATTCTTACACAGGATTTAATACCTTTTTCTGTACAATAACAAGAAATTTTTGTACAGGAAATTCAGTGTCGTTATAGTGATAGATACTGGCAGTTATGATATTATCTTAGGAATGGATTTTCTTCGCATTTTCTACGCTCATATTGATTGTAGGGCGAAGAAAGTAATTTTCCAAATTCCCGGACATATGGAGTTCGCATTCTTGGGAGGTAGCAAATCCGTCGGGCCAGTCGAATTTAGGGCTAAGCCGACAAGTGCCGCTTTTTTGTCAATGGAGGTAATCAAGAAGGAAGCACTAGTAGTAGTTCGGGATTTCATGGATGTGTTCGAGGACATCTCAGGTTTACCGCCAAAACAAGATGTGGAGTTCGCGATTGATCTTATTTCAGGAGCAGTGCCAATTTCAAAATCTTATTATCCTATGGCACCGGTGGAACTGGAAGAGATAAAGAGACAAGTTTCTGAGTTACTCGAGAAAAGCTGGATTCACAACAGCGGTTCACCGTTGGAGCTCATGTTCTTCTAGTCAAGAAAGATGGCACACGGAGGATGTGCATCGACTATTAAGAGTTAAATCGGATGACTATTAAGAATAAATACCTAATCCCTCGCATAAGTGAATTATTCGATCAACTTAGTGGCGTGAGAGTATTCTCGAAGTTGGATTTACGATCAGGGTATCATCAAGTTCGGGGGATAGAAGAAGACATTTGCAAGTCGGCACTGCGAGTATTTAGTTATGCCATTTGGAGTTAGTAATGCACCGACGATATTTATGGACTGCGAGTATTTAGTTATGCCATTTGGAGTTAGTAACACACTGACGATATTTATGGACTTGATAAACCGAATCTTTTCACCATTTCTAGATCAGTTCGTGGTAGCATTCATTGATGACATTCTGGTCGATTCGAGGAGCAAATAAGAGCACTTGAAAATCGCACTGCGGATGTTGAGACAAGAAAAGTTATATTCTAAGATGAGTAAGTGCGAGTTTTGGCTCGAAGAAGTGAAGTTCTTGGGTCATGTTGTATATGGAGATGGAATTGCGGTTGACTCTGAAAAGATTGCAGCTGTTCATGATTGACCAATTCCAGAGAATATAGGGGAGATCAAAAGTTTTCTTAGGCTTGCTGGGTACTATAGAAGGTGTGTGGAGAATTTCACTCGAATAGCAGAACCTTTGACCAAGCTAACACGAAAGGGGGTACCGTTTGTCTGGACTGAGAAGTGTGCATCAGCTTTTGAAGCGCTGAGGCAAAGATTGACAACCGCTCTTATTTTAACAGTGCCAGATAGTTCCGAAGGATTAGCTATTCACAACGACGCATCTAGGAAAAGCTTGGGATGTGGTTTGATGCAGCATAGAAAGATTGTAGCGTATGCGTCGAGGCAATTGAAGACTCATGAAAAAAATAACTCAACTCATGACTTGGAGCTAGCAGTAGTTATTTTTGTGCTGAAGATTTGGATGCACTACTTATTGGGCGAAAGGGTTGAGCTGTTCACTGATCACAAGAGCTTAAAGTATGTGTTTACACAGAAAGAGCTCAATATGAGACAGTGTAGATGGTTAGAGCTGATGGCTAATTATGATCTTGATCTAAAGTACCATCCGAGAAAAGTTAATGTAGTACCAGATGTTTTAATTCGGTTGCCTACAATACGGACGTTGACTGCACAGAAGGAGATTATAGCAGATTTTCACAGATTCGAGTTAGAGCTTGTACCACCAGATTCTTTAGGACAGATAATGAAGTTGCAAGTACAGTCATCCTTGATTGATAGCATTAAGGCAACACAGTTGCACGATCCTAGATTACAGAAACTTCGGGGACAAGTGGAAGCGGGACCTCGAACAGATTTATTGGTTCATCAAGATGGTTCGTCATGATATGGAAGTTGTTTGTGTGTATCTAAAAAAGATATTCATGAAGAAGTCATGAAGGAAGCTCATAGTTACCCATATTCAGTACATCCAGGTGGCATGAAGATATATAGAGATTTGCGACAACACTTTTGGTGAGAAGGCATGAAAAGAGAGATTGTTCGTTATGTGTCGAGGTGCTTAATGTGTCAGCAAGTCAAGACTGAACATCAAAGGGTGGCTGGGTTGTTACAACCACTTCCGATTCCTCAGTGGAAGTAGCGACATAAAACCATGGATTTCGTGATAGCCTTATCACGGAGTCCAAAGGGCAATAACGCAGTTTGGGTGATTGTAGACCGACTCACAAAGGCAGCTCATTTCATACCATTTCGAGTTGGGCAATCGATGGAGGTTTTAGCATATAGGTACATGCATGAGATTGTGAAATTACATGGAGTACCGGTGAGTATTGTTTATGATCGTGACATCCGGTTCCTATCACACTTTTAGAGGAGTCTACAGGAAAGTTTGGGAACTCGCTTGAAATTTAATACGGCCTATCATCCTCAGACCGATGGACAGTTCAAGAAACCGATCCAAAATCTTAAATATATGTTGAGAGCTTGCACGTTAGACTTTAAAGGTTCGTGGGAGAATCTTTTACATTTAGTGGAGTTTTCATACAATAGCAGTTTTCAGGTGACTATACAGATGGCTCCATTCGAAGTATTGTACGGTCATAAGTGTCGCTCACTAGTATGTTGGGACGATGTTGGAGATAGAAGATTGTTAGGACCAGAACTCATTGTGAAAACTATGGAGAAAGTTAACCTGATTCGTGATCATATGAATGTGGCATAAGGTCGACAGAAAAGTTGGGCTGATACCGGAATAAGATCTTTGGAGTTTGATATTGGTGATCTTTTATTCTTGAAGATATCATCGACCAGGGGAGTAATCTGATTTGGTAATCGAGACAAGCGTAGTTCTCGATTCGTGGGGCCTTTCGATATTATTGAGCGTGTTGGAGAGCTAACTTACCGATTAGCATTACTACCATCCTTGGCGGGTGTTCATGATGTGTTTTATATATCTCAACTCCGCAAGTATGTTCAAAATGAGACGCACGTCCTAGATCACTCAGAACTGACAATGAGAGAAGATTTGACTTATGAAGAGCAACAAATGGCTATTGTAGATCGACGGGAAAAGGTTCGGAAGAATAAAGTAATCCCTTTGGTACTTGTTTCATGGGAAATCGTTCGCATAGAGATTCTACTTGGGAACGTGAAGACGAGATTCGACAAAAATTTCCACACCTCTTTCCTTAGATCCGTATCTTTATTGTTCGTGTCTTCTCCAGTTTCATGAATTTTGAGAACGAAATTATTTTGCAAATTGGTGTAATGTAACACCCAAGTATGATTATACGATATTAATTGGTATTGAAAGGTTATGCTAATGCCTTAGCCATCTCCCGTGGCCTTATGCGGAACAAATTTTTTTACAACGAACAAAACTAAGCGCTAGAATAACTAAACCGGATCTTTACTATAATACTAATTAGCAACATAAGTGGCTCTATCTACTATGATAGAAAGTATACCTAAAGAAACCAAGTCATTCGGGTCTTCAATCCTCTCCTTTGGCTCCTCAAGAGATGTACGGATCGTGCTTGAACTTCGGCCTCCTCGCGTCAAATATGATCCACCCGAGAGTGCCTACAAAGAGCTCCTACCTCAAATATGAGGTAACTAGAATACTTAGATTGCTAATACAAGCAGACTAAAGTGTGTAAAGAGTGATGATGGATTAATATGTCTTACTAACCCTAGGTTTCTCAACTCAGGAGACAATTAGGGTTAGGCTAGAAGAAGAGAGAGCAAGGAGAAGATGAGAGTGTTATAGAGAGCAACACAAGAAAAAAAAACTCAAGTGAATAATGGCTAAGACTTGTGACTAATAAAGCAAGCATGCCAAAGATAATAATAAAAAATTATCTTCATCACAAAATATCTAGATATTTTCTACAAAATATCTAGATGCCACCTTGCCTCAATAGTAACCCATGACTTACCAAGTGAGTCAACAATTAGCCATTCTTCACTTAAGAAAAGTCAACACCTCATACCTCCACCTCATTAACCATTTAACTAAATGGTTAAAACAAATGTAACAACCCTAAACTTTTTGTACAACTGTCTGTACAATTTTTTCAAAAAAATACAGAAAAAGGGTACTTTTACCTGAGCACAAGTTATAAGTTTGTTTTGTTTTTTAATAGCAAGAAGGAGCTTGTAGCTCATTGGTAAGACCTTGCACTGCTGAAGCAAAGCACCAGAGTTAAAATCCTATCACCCACATTATTTTTAATATTGATTTCTTTTTAAATTTTTTAGAATTCTAAGAGTCTACACGTGTTAAACCCGTAAAACCAAAAGTCACACTAAAAACAAACTACCCCACTGTGCTAACAAGACGACGACGGACACGTGGGCCCCCCTGACCCGGCCTGACTCGGCCGGATCGGGCCGGCGGGGGCGGCCGATTCGGCTCCAAATCCGAGTCGGCCTTCATGGAAGATGTGCCTCTTGAGCTCCCCATCACTCCTGTATTGTTTAAATTCTTGGATCGGTAACAGAGCCAAATTAAATCACCATTAAACCATTTTTAATACATTTTTAATACAATTTTCAATACAACCTTTCATCTACCCTAAACCCTAGATTACCCTATAAATACCACTCCAAAACACACTCCTCACTCCAAATTTCTGTCCAAAACTCTCAAGAAAATCCCTAGAACTTTTGTGTACAAGTGGAGTTAGCGAAGGGCGAAACTCCGGCGATCTTCTGACGACGACCCTAGGAGCTCCCGACGACGAAACGACGCACTGACACCTCCTACCAATCCCTCTCCCTCTCGTATAATCTGAAATCCCATAAGTCCCACCTCTCTCTTCTCTAATCTATTCTTAAAACTTCTTTTACTAAAACCCGACGGAAGTGGAGTTAAATCCGACTTTCGATTCGGTTTTCTTTATAAAATTCAATTTTCCTTAACACAACCATTCCAAACTCTCACATCTTGACTATTAATCATTAACAAAATATCATGAACAAGTTTCATAGCAAAATATTTCATATAGCAATTTTTATCGTACTTTTTCAGTAAAATACCATGTAATTTAGTTTCGACATTAAAACATCATATTTCTTGCTGTACCTCTAAATAGATCACGAGGTAATGACCTACCTCTTCACAACACTCATATGCAACATAGCACGATACCTTTCGGGAATATAGAATACGGGAATACGCATTTACACTTAAATACTTTTTACTATTAAAACCATTTTCTACAAGATCACGTATTTTTTTATAAATCTTTGCAAAGCGCCGCTACAACCCATTTTGGGAAACCCGTTTTTGATGGTGCAGATTATTGCATATCTTTGGGCTTAGTAGTGCGAGATGCAGACTTCCGCAAGGAGCATTCGGTCTCGAGAGATTTAAAAATAAAAATATCTTAAGAAAATGAGATTTCTAGAAGATAATAAATTAAATTATTTTTATAAATATATAAATATATGTGTATTATCAAAATATCTATTTTTGTTATAATATCAATATTCCAACTTTTCTTAGTCAAAAAAATCACTTTACATGAAACTACCATGAAATTCCTTACAAGTTCAATATTACAATTAAATTCCCTATATTATGAAATTAGATTATTTTCACTAGAAATGTCACATATATAAAATATACATTTATGACAACTCTAAAAACGATAATTAAATACTTGGGGTATATTTTGAAAATTATACAAAAGTATTTTTACATATAACCCCCTCAAGTTTTATAAATTACAATAAGGACCCTAGTAAATATAGGTTTAAGTGGGACCGGTCTATTGAGCCTCAGGGAGCCGGAGATATGGGTGCTTGCCTATTTAAGGTAGACAACTTAACAAACAGTGTTATCAATACGGTAATCGTTTTTGAAAAAGACACAAATTCTGCCGCCCATGTGTAGCGGTTACCGATAACACCAAAACATAATTCAGGACTTCAATTTCTTTTCTAATTATTCTGACTCAGGCTGAGTCTCATTATAAATAATCTGACTTAAATATGATTCAAGTACAAACTACAATTCAATATGAATCCATGAATACATATATTCAATCTTTTCAATCTATATTGACTGAACCGAACTATGGATATACTTCCATTTACATGATTCTCCAGTTACGTCCATGATTCTCCAGTTACATCCATTTATTGATGTCATGGTTTCGGTAAGTCATCCAATCATACAATCTATATTACAAGACAATACAAGTTGCAATACAATACAAACATACAAACAAGACATCGCGGGGTTTAAGGGGTAGATTGGTATGGAAGGTGTTAGAAGTGGCACGAGACGGCAAGACTTAAGACACCTAACCTGTATTTCCGTTGCTGTTGTACCGTGGCATAAACGGTTCCTTGTACTCCTGTTGCCCTTAATCTCTGGCATATAGAGACTCCTCTCTATACACTGGCATCTTTCTGTACCAAGCTACAAACAACAACGTTAATAAATACAACAGTATAAAATATAATACAATTTTAAAAGTTACACTCTCTCTCTTTCTGTCTTTTCTATATCTTCCTTATCTTTGGGACTTACCGAGTGATTGTTCGCTGACGACATTCCTTCTCTTTCTTCTTTGGAATGTTGTCAGGTGATCTGGACAGCCCACCAACGAGGACTTGGATCAGCTAGCTTACGACCCAGAGGTTTAGATTAATTGTACACATTTCATTTCAGTACTTTCATTTCTGTTATGCCACTGTTTAGGCATCGGTTTATCCCATGTATTTACTTTTCCGTGTATTGTAAAAAAAGAATGTGAATAAATAAAGTTGTTGTTCAATTATATCTTTTGTCTCTTATGCATTTTCATTTATATTGCTTAGATACGCTTAGCGTATTTACTTTAGAGTAAATACGTAACGGCCTCGTCGCGTCCTCTGCCCGTACACTGGGAAGCGGGACGTGACAACAAATAATAAGGTTTCTTCTTCTAGAAGCACTCTTGTAACAAATTACAAGAATACCCCTCACCGTATATACATACCCGTATCCGTATTCCGAAAAATACGAATACAAAAGAGACGAAAATAATCCAACAATATAATACTAGGATCTGGCTTAAACCAAAGCCCGCTAGTATTATCCGCCCGAACATCATACGTGCACAAGTAGACCAATATAATCGAACCCTTCCGTAAAACCATACGGCCTCTACATCGTTTCGCCCGAAGCAGATAAACCCTCTATGTGTGACTCTAAAGACTCGACAGTACGCTGGCAGTGGGTTTAACCACAAGCACGTCAGCGGCACTAGCTGTACATAACGGCTACCCAGGTACCTGTCGAAAAGGAAAGCCGACGAGCAAACTCATCCGGATCCCTACTGAGCCTATCCGTGACAATATTCGTACAGTCTGGTCTCTTCGTCTAAGAGTATTACATACCGGGTCTAGGGGGTGGTAAACGTCAGACCCTAATAACCCGATAATTGGTGCTGATGATGAGGCTTGGAACCAATCAGGGAAACTACTGATCAACCTATCAGTAAATCCCAATTGCCTTGGCCAAGGTCGTATGGTCCTGACCAATCGAACACAGTGCGATATCGACTCCCAATACCGGAAGAGACGTGTCACGCCCTGCTTCCCGGTATACGGTGAAGGGGACGCGACTGGTCCGCTACGTATTTACTGTGAAGTAAATACGCTAAGCGTATCTAAGCAATATAAAAGTAATCACAAGAGACGAGAGATATAAAAATAACAGCAACTTTATTTATTAACATTCTTTTGTACAATACATGAAAAGGAAATACAACTGAAGTAAAAACGATGCCTAAACAATGGCATAACAAGAAATTAAAGGTACTGAATGGAAATGTACAATGTCTAGAGCTCGGGGTCTTCGAGGAATTGATCCAAGTCTTCACTAGTGGGCTCGATCTCTGCTGTGTCCAGCTCACCTGACGACATTCAAAGAAGAAAGAAATAGAATGTCGTCAGCGAACAGGTCGCTCGGTAAGTCCCAAAGTTAAGGGAGAAATAGAAAAGACAGAATAAGAATGTATCTTTTAAAGTTGTATAATATTGTAGAATATTGTGTTAACGCTGTTGTTTGTAGTTTGGTACAGAAGGATGCCAGTGTATACGAGAGGGGTTTCTATATGCTAGAGACCAGGGCAAACTAAAAGTACAAGGAACCGTTATGCCACGGTACAACAGCAACAGGATTCATGTTAGGTGTCTTAATCTTACTGTCTCGTGCCACTTTTAACACCTTCCGTACCAATCTACCCCTTAAACCCCGTAGTGTTTTGATTGTATTGTTATATTGTATTGTATAAGTTGTATAGTTTGATGACTGACCGAAACCATCATATCAGTAACGGATGTAAACTGGAATCATGTAAATGGAAAGTATATCCATGGTTTGGTTCAGTCAAGTTGAATAGATTGATAATTGGATTCATGGATTCGTGTGTTCATGTTGTATTGTAATATTGTAGATTTATATGGTACTTGAATCATATTCAAGTCGGATTATGATCAGACTCAAACCCGAGTCAGACAGTAGAGATGTAAATCGAAGTCCTATATTTACTAGGGTCCTTAGGGTAATTTAAAAAACTTGAGGGGTTTTTATGTAAAAATACTTTTGTATAGTTTTCAAGATGCACCCCAAGTATTTATTTTCGTCTTTAGAGTTGTAATGAATGTGGATTTTATATTGTGATATTTCTAGTGAAAATATCCTAATTTCATAAATAAAGGTATTTATTTGTAATATTGATTTATGTGGAATTTATGGTATTTTAGTGTAAAATTTGTTCTTGTGATTTTTAGAAAAAGGTGGAATATTTATATCATAACAAAATAGATATTTTGATGATAAATATACAAAATTAATTTTAACAAATATTTTATATTCTAAAAATCTCATTTTCTTAAAATGTTGTATTTTAAATCTTTCGAGACCGAATGCTCCTTGCGGAGGTCTGAATCTCGCACTACTAAGCCCGAGGATGTGCGATAAACCGCACCATCCTGAACGGGTTCCCCAAAATGGGTTGTAGCAGCGCTTTGCAAAGATTTTATAAATACTAATCCTTTAGAAGACGGTTTTATTAAGTAAATGGTATTTATTTGTAAAGATGTCGATTTCCCGTATTCTATCTCAAGTTGTGAGATACCTCAAATCGCCTTTTCAACTCCAATTGTGGCCAGGTAAGTACAAGTGAAGAAAGGAGGGATCCGCTCACGAATCACCGTGAGACGGGCCTTTTAAAATTACCTTTCTCACTTATCTAGCCTAGACACCACAAAGTCAGGTTTAGATAAACGATCGATGTCCACAACCTTACTATGTCCTAATGAAGGCGACGGTCCCTAATTGATTGAGTCTAGATATTTTTTATTAGTTCCAAAAGTTATTTATTTATAAAGATGTATCAAAAATTGGTTTTTATTAAGTAAAGGGTATTTAAATGAAATTGTTTTATTTTCCGTATTCTAAGTTCTCAAGGTAGCGTGTTATGTTTGCATATGAGTGTGTGAGGAGGTAGGTCATTACCTCGTGATCCACTTTAAGGTATAGCAATTTAAATGGGGTTAAAGGCGTATTGAAACCATGTGGTATTTAAGTGAAAATACGGTAGAATGGAAATAGCTATCATTTTATGAATTTAACTTTGATCAATTTAGTTGTTTAGTGTTTAATAGTCAACATGATAGCGTTTAAACATTATTGAAATAATGAGAAGTGTAGTTTATAAGAAAACCGAATCGGAAATCGGATTTGTGCCGATTCCGTCGGGTTTGTAAATTCGTATTTTTTTAGAAAAGAAAAGAGAAGCTAGAAAGGGACTTTTGGGTTTGGACAAACACGAGAGTGATAAGGAATAAGAGGGTTCGCCGGTGCGTCGATTCGTCGCCGAGAGTTCCTAGCACGATCACCGGAAGTTCGCCGTCGATTTTGTCGGGGCTTCGCCTTTCGCTCGTTTTCAAAGTACACAAGGTTTTCTTGAGATTTTGAGAGAGTGGGCTCAGAATATTGGGATGAGAGGGTAGGAGGTAGGGGTGTATTTATAGGATTAGGCTAGGGTCAGGATAGGTGTAGGGTTTTTAATTAAAATATGTAAAAAATAGGAAAAATGTATTAAAAATGGATTGAATGAGAGTTATTGTGCTATCTGGAAACGATCTGAGAAATTAAAGTGTGCAGGGGGGTAGGGGAGACCAAGGGGCTCATTTCCTCTGTTGATGACTCGGCCGTCCGGCCGAGTCCGGCCGGCGTCGCCGGCCCGAGTCGGGCCTAGTAGGAGGTGGGGGGTCGCCGGGGGTAGCTACTGGAACATTTAACTTTTCATGGGTAGTGGGGATTTTGTGAGAAAACACGTGTTGACTGTTGGTATTCCAGAAATTTTAAAACAAAATAATATTAAAAATAATGTGGGGTATGGGATTTGAACTCTGGTGGCTTGGTTCAGCAGTGCAAGGTATTACCAATGAGCTACAAACTCTTGCTTGTAATTATGGTGTGAAATAAATACTTAAAGAGATATCAGCAACATTAAATACTCCTAGTATACTTTGAATTTAAATCAATTCTTTGTTCATTAAAAATGGAGTTGTTACAGTCTACCCTCCTTACAAAAATTTCGTCCTCGAAATTTTCAACTTTTATTTGAGGACTAGTTTACAAAGAGGTGTGGATATCTAGTACGCATTTCATCATCCCTTTCCCAAGTGGACTCTCCTGGAGTGTCTATCCTCCACATCACTCGGACCAAGTTAACTTCCTTGTTCCGAAGTGTCTTCACTTTCCTTTCCAGGATCCCCACAGGCTGTTGCTCACAAGACAAATCTGGCTGTATAGTGAGTTCGGAATGATCGAGAACATGGCTGGGGTCACTCACATACCTTCTGAGTTGGGATATGTGGAACACGTTATGCACTCCTTCTAATGAAGGTGGAAGCGCTAAGCGGTATGCCACTTCACCGACTCGTTCGAGTATGTCGAACGGTCCAATATATCTCGGACTTAGCTTACCCCGTCTTCCAAATCGGATCACTCCGCGGTTCGGAGATATCTTCAAGAATACATAATCTCCTGGCTGGAACTCCAGATGACGTCTCTTTGCATCAGCCCAGTGCTTCTGTCGATCTTGGGCTATGCGCATCCTTTCCTTGATAGTACGAACCACATCAACAGTCGCTACTATCATCTCCGGTCCAAGAAGTTCCCTATCTCCGATGTCGTCCCAACTTAATGGCGATCGACACTTCCTTCCATACAATGCTGCTAAAGGTGCCATTCCTATGCTTGCTTGGTAGCTATTGTTGTACGAAAACTCCACAAGATGTAGGTGATCTTCCCACGATCCTTTGAAGTCTAACATACATGCTCTAAGCATATCCTCCAAGATCTGAATAGTTCGTTCCGACTGACCATCTGTTTATGAATGATAGGCCGTGCTGAAGTTCAGACTTGTTCCCAAGCTTGCTTGCAGACTTTGCCAAAATTGCGATCGAAACCTGGTGTCACGATCGGAGACAATGTAGACCGGTACTCCATGAAGTCTCACAATTTCCTATATGAGTTCATGGGTATCAGAGATAGTACATTATAAAAAGTTTAAATCTTTAAATAGATTATTACCTCCATGTACTTCTTTGCTAGTGTCTCAGTTAATTGGCCAACACGAAATGGGATGAAGTGAGCTGACTTTGTGAGTCGATCCATAATGACCCATACGACATCGTTACCCTTTGTGCTGCGTGGAAGAGCAGTTACAAAATCCATCGTGATGTGTTGCCACTTCCATTCTGGAATTGGTAACGGTTGAAGTAATCCAGCAGTCCTGTGATGTTCAGCCTTTACTTGCTGACACACCAAGTATTTTGTGACGCTTCTGGCTACTTCACGCTTCATTCCATGCCACCAATAATTCTGACGTAGATCTTTGTACATTTTGGTACCTTCAGGGTGTACTGAGTAGGGAGAGCTGTGCGCTTTTTTCATTAACTCTTCCCGAACAGGAACTTTTGGTACACACAATCCGCTGCCGTATCTCAAAGATCCGTCTTCATGGATGATGAAGTCTGTTCTGAGTCCATTCTCCACTTGTTCTCTGATCTTTTGCAACCTAGCATCACTTGCTTAGGCTGCTTTGATCTGATTAACAATAGTTGATTGAACTTGTAAATTCATCAAACTTGAAGTATTACCTGGCATGAATACTTCAATCTCCATCTGATGCAAGTCTTGTTGAAGCTTTCACTGAGCGGTGAGATTCATTGCTAATGGTTGACGACTAAGTGCATCAGGTACCACATTCACCTTCCCTGGGTGATATTGCAAGTTGATGTCAAAGTCCGCCATGAGTTCTAACCATCTTCTCTGCCGCATATTCAACTCCTTCTGAGTAAACACGTACTTCACGCTCTTATGATCTGTGTAGATGTTCACTCGTTCACCAAGTAGATAATGGCGCCAAATCTTGAAAGCAAATATGGTGGCTGCCAATTCCAAATCATGCGTCGGATAATTGCGCTCATGAATCTTCAGCCGTCTTGGAGCATAAGCCACAACTTTACCGTGCTGATGTAGAACACATCCTAATCCCTTACCGGATGCATCGCAATGCACTTCGAATCCTCCAGATTGATCCGGTATAACGAGAATAGGTGCTGATGTCAACTTTGACTTGAGTTCTACGAAAGCTTGTTCGCATGCTTCTGACCACACAAAATCTTCATCTTTAAGTGTGAGCTTGGTCAGGGGTGTTGCTATCTTCAAAAATCCTTCAATGAATCTTCTGTAATATCCAGCTAGACCTAAGAAACTCCGAATGTCCTTCACTGACTTTGGTGTAGGCCATTCGCTAACTGCTGAAACTTTTGCTGGATCCACCGAGATTCCTTCTCCTGATACGATATGTCCAAGAAAACCAACTTGCTTTAGCCAAAACTCGCACTTGCTGTACTTGGCATAGAGCTAATGTTGTCGAAGAGTTTCCAGGACAATTCATAGATGTTCTGCATGCTCTTTCCGATTCTTAGAATACACCAAGATGTCGTCGATGAAGATGACAACAAACCTGTCTAAGTACTCTCGGAAAACTTGATTCATTAAGTTCATGAATATTGCGGGTGCGTTGGTCACTCCAAATAGCATCACGAGAAATTTGTAATGTCCATAGCGAGTTCTGAAAGCTGTTTTGTGAATATCAGTTTCCTTGACCTTCACCTGATGATAACCTGAACGAAGATCCAATTTAGATAAAACATAAGATCCACTTAGCTGATCGAATAAATCATCGATGCGTGGAAGTGGATACTTTTTCTTTATAGTGACTTCATTCAAGGCTCTGTAATCGATGCACATTCTGTATGAACCTTCCTTCTTCTTCACAAGTAGTACAGGTGGTCCCCAACTTGAAGTGCTGGGACGAATCCATCCTTTCGCCAGTAATTCGTCCAATTGTGTTCGGACTTCCTTCAAACCTTTCGGACTTAAACGATAGGGTGCTTTGATCACCGGTTGTGCTCCTGGTACTAAATCAATACTGAATTCAAGAGCTTGATCGGGAGGCAAACCTGATATATCATCAGGAAATACATCGTCGAACTCTCGAACCACATCTGATCTTGATTCTTCCTCCGCTTGAGCTGCTGCAACTACTGCTTCTCTTGGCTTCGCTTTGTAGGTACTTGGCTCCAGTGTACGGTCTCCGCTTTTGAAATAGAAGACCGGATGGTCTGGAATCTCGAATACTACCCTCCTTTGACGACAGTCAATGGTAGCGTAAAAAGTTCCAAGCCAATCCATTCCTAGAACCACATCGAAGTTCGGTATGTCCAGCACTTTGAAGTCAGCATAAAACTCTCTGCTGCAGACGACGACTGGACACAAACGGTATCCCATGGTTGCCTTTAGAACGCCATTTCCTGAACTGACATTCCAGCTGGATACAAGCGGTGAGACTGGAATCGCATGGGTTCGAACAAACCGTTGCGACATAAAGCAGTGAGATGCTCCAGTATTAAACAGTGCTAGTGCAGGGATTGAGGATACTAAGATTGTACCTAAGGTATGTGGGATTTGTTTTAGGTATAGGAAAAATATGTAGCTAATTAGCAGGATAGAAAAGAAAAGTTTGAAAAGAAAAGTTTACCAGTGATGACTTGGCCAGTGGCCTCAGCTTCTTCCACGGTCATCGTGAAAGCCTGGCTCCTTGGTACATTCCTCCTGGCCGGAGGAGCATTCCTCGGAACATTCCTTTGAGCTTGATGGAACTGACGAGGAGGTGGTGCAGCTTGTGGTCCTCTGGGTGGTGCAGGTAGTGCAAGTCTTGGAGCAGGTGTTTGAAGAGCTGGTCGCTGCGGATAGGTAACTGCTGGCCTGGGTGTAGTAACTGGGTTTTGCTTTTAGGGACAAGACCCAATATCATGAGCAGCTGAGCCGCAGATCAAGCAAAGATGGTTGGCTCGCCGGCAGTCTTTCATAATATGTCCAGTTCTCTTGCAGTAGGTACAAAAGGCTAGGCTGGGACGGTTGTTCTGTACTCCGGGTCGTCTTGGCACAAAGATGGCCTGGATGAGGCTCCTCCTGCCATCTGGTTGGTAGGACGCTTAAATCCAGCAGATTGAGGTCTTCCCCTCGCCTTTACCACTGCCTCATAACGGCGAGCAGCTTTCAGAGACGATTCATGAGTCGGAAAATCTCCTGTGGCCAGTGCAGCCTGGATTTCCGAATCCAAACCTTGTTGAAAGCTACGGGCTCTGATCTTATCCGTCGGTATAAGATGTGCCGCAAATCTGTTAAAAATATTGTGTTAGCTGTGTAATATGTGATATAAAAAATTTCGAATTATTGAGACATATCTTACCGACTGAGCATGGTGAACTCAGCGTTATACTCATCTACTGACTTGGTCCACATCGAACCTTGTTGTAGATAGATGAACTGCTGTTCCATGTCGAACCTGGCAGTCTCAGGGAAGTACTTAGCGTCGAACATGTCGCGGAAAGTCTTCCATTCGATAGGCTGTTCAAGACGGCTTTCTTCCTCCTTCCACCAGTTGCGAGCATTGTCCATGAGCTGCAGTTTCGCCACATGAACCCAAGCTATGTCTGGCACTTGTGCTGCCGCCAGATCATCCTCTATGCTCTGTGCCCATTCCTCAGCTTCAAGTGGGCTTCCCTTTCCGGAGAACTGTTTAGGGTGTAAAGCCCTAAATTGCTTTACCCCAGGTGCGTATGCCTCGGGACGGTTCATTAAAAGAGCAGTCTGTTGCTGCTGTCCCTCTAGGAGGCTTCGGATTGCCTCAAGCAGAACCGTATGCTCATTGATCGGAGCAGGGACGACATGTGTGAGTGGTAGGGCTGGAGGTGTGTTGTTGACATTGGTGGTGGTCTTGTTCGGGGAATCCATAACCTTGAAGAAAAATTTGGGTTAGGACAGATTCAAAATATTTGAAATGATAAGATTCAATGAATATGAAATTGTAAGATTCAAGGAACATGAATTGTAAATAATGTTTTAGTTGCTGGTTCTTGTGTTATATTGCTTAGTTTGTTCACGTAGAACAGAACTGCATAGTATCATTCTATACAGCTCTGACCTGCATGGGCCACCAACAAAACCTGTCACGCCCCGCTTCCCGGTATACGGCGAAGGGGATGCGACTGGTCCGCTACGTATTTACTGTGAAGTAAATACGCTAAGCGTATCTAAGCAATATAAAAGTAATCACAAGAGGCGAGAGATATAAAAATAATAGCAACTTTATTTATTAACATTCTTTTGTACAATGCATGAAAAGGAAATACAACTGAAGTAAAAACGCTGCCTAAACAATGGCATAACAGGAAATTAAAGGTACTGAATGGAAATGTACAATGTCTAGAGCTCGGGGTCTTTGAGGAACTGATCCAAGTCTTCACTGGTGGGCTCGATCTCTGCTGTGTCCAGATCACCTGACGACATTCAAAGAAGAAAGAAATAGAATGTCGTCAGCGAACAGGTCGCTCGGTAAGTCCCAAAGTTAAGGGAGAAATAGAAAAGACAGAATAAGAATGTATCTTTTAAAGTTGTATAATATTGTAGAATATTGTGTTAACGTTGTTGTTTGTAGCTTGGTACAGAAGGATGCCAGTGTATACGAGAGGGGTTTCTATATGCTAGAGACCAGGGCAAACTGAAAGTACAAGGAACCGTTATGCCACGGTACAATAACAACAAGATTCATGTTAGGTGTCTTAATTTTACTGTCTCGTGCCACTTTTAACACCTTCCGTACCAATCTACCCCTTAAACCCCGTAGTGTTTTGATTGTATTGTTATATTGTATTGTAGCGAAAGTTGTTGAAAGCCGGGAGAAAAAGCGAAAGCTTGGCTTTTTCACTCTTTGAATGGCGAGTAGGTCTCGACGCTCGCGCTTTCCGACTCGGAAACCGCTCCCTGTTCGGGCTCATCGGCCGGACAGGGAGTCAGGTTTCACAGAAGCTTGAAACAGGCTTGCGCCGTGGGGCAACGGACGCTCCACTCGTTCGATTGTATAGTTGGATGACTGACCGAAACCATGATATCAGTAACGGATATAATGGATGTAAACTGGAATCATGTAAATGGAAAGTATATCCATGGTTTGGTTCAGTCAAGTTGAATAGATTGATAACTGGATTCATGGATTCGTGTGTTCATGTTGTATTGTAATATTGTAGATTTATATGGTACTTGAATCATATTCAAGTAGGATTACGATCAGACTCAAACCCGAGTCAGACAGTAGAGATGTAAATCGAAGTCCTATATTTACTAGGGTCCTTAGGGTAATTTATAAAACTTGAGAGGTTTTTATGTAAAAATACTTTTGTATAGTTTTCAAGATGCACCCCAAGTATTTATTATTCGTCTTTAGAGTTGTAATGAATGTGAATTTTATATTGTGATATTTCTAGTGAAAGTATCCTAATTTCATAAATAAAGGTATTTATTTGTAATATTGATTTATGTGGAATTTATGGTATTTTAGTGTAAAATTTGTTCTTGTGATTTTTAGAAAAATGTGGAATATTTATATCATAACAAAATAGATATTTTAATGATAAATATACATATATTTATACAAAATTAATTTTAATAAATATTTTATATTCTAAAAATCTCATTTTCTTAAAATGTCATATTTTAAATCTTTTGAGACTGAATGCTCCTTGCGGAGGTCTGAATCTCGCACTACTAAGCCTGAGGATGTGCGATAAACCGCACCATCCTGAACGGGTTCTGCAAAATGGGTTGTAGCGGCGCTTTGCAAAGATTTTATAAATACTAATCCTTTAGAAGACGGTTTTATTAAGTAAATGGTATTTATTTGTAAAGATGTCGATTTCCCGTATTCTATGTCAAGTTGTGAGATATCTCAAATCGCCTTTTCAACTCCAATTGTCGCCAGGTAAGTACAAGTGAAGAAAGGAGGGATCCGCTCACGAATCACCGTGAGACGGGCCTTTTAAAATTACCTTTCTCACTTGTCTAGCCTAGACACCACAAAGTCAGGTTTAGATAAACGACCGATGTTCACAACCTTACTATGTCCTAATGAAGGCGACGGTCCCTAATTGACTGAGTCTAGATATTTTTTATTAGTTCCAAAAGTTATTTATTTATAAAGATGTATCAAAAATTGGTTTTTATTAAGTAAAGGGTATTTAAATGAAATTGTTTTATTTTCCGTATTCTAAGTTCTCAAGGTAGCGTGTTATGTTTGCATATGAGTGTGTGAGGAGGTAGGTCATTACCTCGTGATCCACTTTAAGGTATAGCAATTTAAATGGGGTTAAAGGCGTATTGAAACCATGTGGTATTTAAGTGAAAATACGGTAGAATGGAAATAGCTATCATTTTATGAATTTAACTTTGATCAATTTAGTTGTTTAGTGTTTAATAGTCAATATGATAGTGTTTAAACATAATTGAAATAATGAGAAGTGGAGTTTATAAGAAAACCGAATCGGAAATCGGATTTGTGCCGATTCCGTCGGGTTTGTAAATTCGTACTTTTTTAGAAAAGAAAAGAGAAGCTAGAAAGGGACTTACGGGTTTGGACAAACATGAGAGTGATAAGGAAGAAGAGGGTTCGCTGGTGCGTCGATCCGTCGCCGAGAGTTCCTAGCACGATCACCGGAAGTTCGCCGTCGATTTCGTCGGGGCTTCGCCTTTCGCTCGTTTTCAAAGTACACAAGGTTTTCTTGAGATTTTAAGAGAGTAGGCTCAGAATTTTGGGATGAGAGGGTAGGACGTAGGGGTGTATTTATAGGGTTAGGCTAGGGTTAGGGTAGGTGTAGGGTTTTTAATTAAAATATGTAAAAAAAATAGGAAAAATATATTAAAAATGGATTGAATGAGAGTTATTGTGCTTTCTGGAAATGATCTGAGAAATTAAAGTGTGCAGGGGGGTAGGGGAGACCAAGGGGCTCATTTCCTCTGTTGATGACTCGGCCGTCCGGCCGATTCGGGCCAAGCCAGGCGCTTGGGAGGTGGGGGGTCGCCGGGGGTAGCTACTGGAACATTTAACTTTTCATGGGTAGTGGGGGTTTTGTGAGAAAACACGTGTTGACTGTTAGTATTCCAGAAATTTTAAAACAAAATAATATTAAAAATAATGTGGGGTATGGGATTTGAACTCTGGTGGCTTGGTTCAATAGTGCAAGGTATTACCAATGAGCTACAAGCTCTTGCTTGTAATTATGGTGTGAAATAAATACTTAAAGAGATATCAGCAACATTAAATACTCCAAGTATACTTTGAATTTAAATCAATTCTTTGTTCATTAAAAATGGAGTTGTTACAAGACGAATCCCCAAAAATCGCTCACTGCCTCCATGTGGCTCGGGACTGTACACAACCAAAACCTATTTGCACGACTCAATAGAGCCGTGGTAGGGTAGTGATCAAAGCACAGCGGGAACTCATACAAGACAAATAACGATCTCAGGTCCGAAGACTAACCTGTACACATGTCATCTGAGAACTTCTATCTGATGATAGGTCTAGTACCATCTGGAATTTCTCCGCGAGTCCGTCCAGTGTACTCACACCCAGTGAGCACCTATATACGATCTTAGGTGCATCTGACCAATGGCTGCGGGACCATTCATTGCCCCTTGTCGGGGCTAGAAACGTATACACAAGTCTACTCTGGAGTATCAATGCACAGTCTCGATACTCACGCGACTAGGGACAATTTAAGGATGTGCATATAGACTACCCTGCTCCCACAAGTATGATTGCCATCACAACGCAGGTAGTCAAGCAAGATCCTACGGGCTTTATCAACATGTAACCGCAATATGTAATAATGTGTATAACATATGCCATGTTAAGATAAAGTCAAGCCATAATAGTATACTACTGTATCAAGTCTTTATCAATATATGCAAGTTGGATAAAGTATCAATAAAAAAAAATACACATATCCTGATAAAAGACAACCGAAACAATATACTATATAACTGAGTAAGAATGTCCTGTACATCCCCAGCATCCACATGTATACATATACAATAATGGCCTCTAGGGCATACATATCCAACATGTATTTTAAAACTTACTTTATATTTCTTTTATTTTATTCTTTTGGGTTGCGATCGATTCGAATAGTAGAGATAGTTATGTTGGCTATAGTGCCCTCAAAGCAGTTATTATAATCACAGGCATGTGATTATGATGATTGAGGGATGACCTATACGGATAGAACAGTCTTACTCAAAATGATAGTTGCTATTTGGTTTGTCTTTATCATCATGTACATGCATTATGTGGTATTACGGATCACTATTATATGCTGATAGAGCCCATATGATTCTTGCTTGACTACCAGCATTATGATGGCGATCATATACGTGGGAGCTGGTTGGTCTATAAGCACATCCTTAAATGTCTCTAGTCGAGGGAGTATCGAGACTGAGCATTGATACTCTAGAGTAGACTAGTGTGTACTTATCGAGACCCTGACGAGGGGCGGTGGCTGGTCTCACAAGTCATTGGTGTCAGTTAGTCACCTAAGATAGTATATATGTGCTCATTGGGTTATGAGTATACTGAACGGACTCGTCGAGGACATGCTAGTTGGTATTATACATATTGTCAGATAGCAGTTCCCAGGTGACATGTGTACAGGTTATTCTGTCGACCTGAGATCGTCATTTGTCTCATGTGAGTTCCCAGTGTGCTTTGATTTCTACCCTACCATGGCTCAAAGGAGTCGTGCAAACAGGTTTTAGTTAGGTACAGTCCCGAGCAACATAGAGGCAGTGAGCGGATCGTCGGGGATTCGTCTCTCCCGGTATTGGGGGTTGATGTCGCGTTGTGCACAGGTGGCCATCACCAGAAATCCATGGCCATGGTAGTCGAGAATTACTGATTTGGATCAGTAGTTTCTCAGTTGGTGATGGGCTTCATACCGACACGAAATGTCGCGTTATTAGGGGTCTGACTTTATCCGCCCCTAGACTCGATATGCGATACTCTTAGACGAACAGACCGGACTGCACGGATATTGTCATGGACAGGCTCAGTAGGGGTTCAGATGAGTTTGCTCGTCGGCCTTCCTTTCGCTCAATACCTGGGTAGGCATTACGAACAGCTAGTGCCGCTGACGTGCTTATGGTTAAACCCACTGCCAGCATATTGATGAGTCTTTAGAGTCCCACACAGAGGGTTTCCCTGCTTCGAACGAAACGATGTAGAGGCTGTATGGTTTTGCGACAGGGTTCGATCCTATACGTGCACTTGTGCACGTATCATGATTCAGACGGTTTATACTAGTGGCTTTGGTGTAAGCCGGATTCTAGTATTATATTGTTGGATTATTTTCGTCTCTTTGTATTCGTATTTTTCAGAAAACGGATATGGGTATGTATATACGGATGATGGGTATTCTTGTAATTCATTACAAGGTGCTTCTAGAAGAAGACACCTCATTATGTTTAATAACCATTTGGTTAAATGGTTATTTGAGGTAGAGGATGAGGTGTCCTTGGCTTTAATTGATGGCATGGCTCACTTGGGGACTCATGGGGTGACTCATGGTCTCTATTCTAGCATGCTTGATATTTAGTTTGTGTTGTGAGATATTTTTTTAGTGGATGACTCATTTTCATATGCACACAACACTTAGCCATTTTCTTGAGTTGCTTCACACTCTTATCCTCAAGCTTTTTCTTCTAGCTCCACCCTTCAAGTCTCATGTGTTGAGAAACCTAGGGTGTTTGGAGACAAATTAATCCATCATAAGATTCTACATCTTCTAGGCTATCTAGTTTAGCGAACTAGGTACCCTAGTTACCTCGGCTATAAGGTAGGAGCTCGGAATACAATTCCTCAGGTGGATCATCTTCGATTGAAGGAGACCGGAGATCAAGCTTGATCATGGAGGCCTCTATAAGCTTGGGATGATGGTTAAAAACCGAAGGACACGGATCATTCAGTATAACCTTTCTTAACTCCTCTTTATGTTTGCTAGCTTAGGGTTAATGGTCGATTCGTATTATGGGGTTGTTCTAGCACCCGTTTTATAAAAAATTTGTTCCGCATTCGGTCACGGTAGATGGCCAGGGCGTTGGCATAACCCAACATGGTATCAGAGCTAACCCATAAACCCTATACTAGCAGTTTAAACGATGTTTTAAATAACAAAACCGAAACAACTCCGAAACAATACCCTAAATATTCTAGTTTCTGTCGATTTTAAATTAGTCTTCAAAAATTATTTAAACAATTGTAGAAGACTATTATTGTGACAACTAGAACACACCTAAAAAACGAGCCCAAAATTCTTTACTCTGGCCGCGAGATCGGGGAAAAGACCGGCGTCGCCGGTTTTTGCATGGACTTGGGGCTTAGGTTTTCTGGTGTGTTCTGGTCTCTAGAATATTGGATTTTAGGTATTGTTTGATTTTGCCTAGATTGCATTTTGTGTTATCTTTGGTTTGGGGTGGGTAATACGGGGTATTTCGAAGTCGCTATTTTTTAACACTGTTTAAAAGTTTTATGTGCATACATTACTATCTGCGACCGTGAATGTCATTAGAGCGGTGCAGCTCGTCTAATTGCTATATGTTTTTTAGACGGGTTTGCGAACATGACATTCACGTTGATGTTCTGTGTTGTGCTGAGGTTGTGGCTGGATCGTCATGGTGAATAGCCAGTGGTGCAATAGTAGTACAGTTTAGATTCTTTTATACATTTGATATTGCGGGGCGAGCGTCCAACATGTGGACTGCCGTCTCTACCAGTTTGTATATTATTTGTTTGGGGCACGACCGGGTTGAGGTCGCTGTCATCCTTGTACATATATTTTTTTCTTTTTCTGTACTAGGATTACCCCGCGGTTGAGTGCTCGAATAGCCGGGTTCTAAAAGGCAACTGGCCTACATCTCATGGCGTTGAGACAGAGAGGGCATCACTTTAGAATTGGTGGTCTATCGACGCATTCGTAGGGGGTACAGGTTGACCCACGGAGGGATGCTCAAGTTACCGAATTCCGTGAAGTGTTGGATGGCCCATTCACTTTGTTGATTGGGGTTGCCCCACTTGTGGAATTGGCGGGTAACTTGCCGCACTCGTAGGGGTCTAGGTTTTTATTGTACATGCTATCCACACGATAGGGAACGTCGGGTCTCATTTGTGGCTCAAATGAAACCCGAGGCTCCAAGATTATCCACCATTCTATGTTGCTTGCTGAGATTCTGTGATGTTGCTTATATCATATCTGGGATGAATGTTATATATATTTATATATATACTAGTAGATGTTGTATATGTTTTGCATCCGCGCTAGTCCAGTCCCCGCTCTTCCGTTAGTTAAGTAACCTAACGGTGCATGACGGGACCCCGTGGCGAATGCGGATGGCATATACGTACATTGTATTTTCGTTCTTTTCTGGTGTGATATGGTTTAATTGATTGGAATGCATTAATTCCGATTAATACAAAGAAAACAAACCTATACGATGTTGTTGGAACCAAGTTTTTAAAAACTGACATTATAGACGTTTCCATTTTCTTTGCACAGTGATATTCGGTTATGAATATCCAGCACCTCATTCGACGAGGCAAGAGTCGAGATCCCTTCATCGGGAGTGACCTCTTGAGCAAAAGTTTGCATCATCGTAATAACTTCACTATAGTCGATTCTTTTGCTTTGCATCATGGTATTCAGTTTAGAATATCCTGCACCTCATTCGACGAGGAAAGAGCCGAGATCTCTTCACAGGGAGTGACCTCTTTAGAAAAAGTTTTCGCCACTATATATTTGTAAAACCACTTGGATTCCTTCAACGATATCAAGTTCATTAAAAGGTTTTCACTAAAAACCAGCCGTAGCCCTCCATCATTTCAGAAAAGTAGCGCCTAGTATTCGTGCTATGTTTGTTGGCTTCTGTCAAGGCATAGTGTGCAGTAGCTATGTGTTCTATTTCTGTAGCATGGATATGCATTAATTTAGGACAGTCGTACAGCCATGTTGGCATCTGTCAAGGGCGAGTACAGGTAGGTCTAAATTAATCAGGACAATGACGGATAGAAATTGACTTGCGCTTTATGATTTTTTGGCATCGTTCTAGACCATAAGACGCTTGGGGTAAAAATCACATCGGAAGTTTCAAACATACAGGAAACTTGCCCGGCATGCGCATACCTTCTGGAATGTGGTGACTTGAGTGGATTCCATCAAGTTATCATGCGATGATAGTTGGATCCCGATTCCCAGTGATGAGTAGGTGTTACTCCTCGGGTGATTTTAGATGATCCCGACTAATTCTCCTTTTAGGGTTTGAAGAAGAATTCGAGGAAACAGTGGGAGCCATTCTGATTAGATAAAGTGATTAACTAATCTAATATAGGTTAGAGTGCATGCTGTGTGTTTCTTTTCTCTCTATCTCTCTTTGGCTGCGACCATGGCCTGACCTTAATAACTCATGAACCAAGTTAACCGAACCTTCTTAAAAACACTTTGGCTTTTGGATTGTCACGGAGTCACATATATCATTGCCAATCCTACATCTCTTTTTGCATTTCTCTATAACACTTCGTATCACTACGAAAATTCATATTGCTCGGATATTCCATTGTATAGTTATATACAAATTCGAAGGAACTTGTTCCAGTTCAAGGATGGATTATGGTTCTGAAGAAATTGAATAGGATTATTCGGTTGTTTTTTCCCTTTACCTTCTCTCAGGTTGCGAGAGATCCTAGTATTAGGAGAACACCTATTGTGCTTATTAGATAATCTTCTTCTAAACCATAGGCAGGCGCCGAAAGGTAGGGAAGGAAGAAAACCAATTAGCCTGAGTGTGGTGTACAGAAGGTAATAAGTAAAGACATATAAAGGGATTAGGATAAGGGAAAAGGAAATTGCGACTGCTATCATTCACGACAAAACCGCATATACCCCTGCCACTCCTACTTCACTTTTAGATTTCTCCAGAACACTTTGTATCACTACAAGGATCCATATTGCTTGGATATGCCATCATATAGTTACATACGAACTCGAAGGAACTTGTTCCAGTTCGAGGATGGATTCTGGTTCAGGAGAAATAGAATATGATTATTCAGTTGTCTTTTCTCTTTACCTTCTCTCAGGTTGCGAGGGTTCCTGGTATTAGGAGAGTACACCTATTGTGCTTATTGGATAGTCTTTTTCTAAACCATAGGCTGGTGCCGAAGGGTAGGGAAGGAAGAAAATCAATTATCCTAAGTATGGTGTACAGAAAGTAATAAGTAAAGACATATAAAGGGATTGGAGTGAGGTAAAGGAAGTATACGGTTACTGTCATGAATCTGGATAGTGGAAGATGCATTACTAGGAATACCCGCTTACCTCTTCGAAACATTTTCATGTTTCATTTTTACTGTGCAGTGTTAATTGAAAAACTGTTTTCCCAATTAGATTCTAACTCCAGGGTATATATTTACCAGACTTCTCATATCTGTGTGGCATTACAGATGGTGAGTGGGGGTAAGATATTGTGAATTGGGTGATTGGATCCTCTATGTATCGGAATTCTTTGTAATTGGTGATATTTGAGGAAATCACCAGGGTTTTGCCTGACGACAAATATTTGGTTTTGAATATCCGTTGTTATGCACCAATTTCAAACTGATATATCTGTACGTTTATTTATAAAGTGAGATATAAAATTTTGAAATTATGTCTATGACATTTACCTGTCTCAGTTAATAGTTAGATAAGGTGTATTCAACAACGGTGTAATTCTTCTTAACCATAGTACAGTTTTCAACCTACGACGCACAGGGTTTGAGTTGTTAAGCTCAGTGGACTTCTACAGAGTATTGTATGTTTTCCGGTGTTCGTTAGGACAAAAGGGTTGGTACTCGTACTATATTCTGTTTACTCATGGCTTCTCCAGTTCTAGACAAGTATTTCGTTGAAATACAAGGTCGAAGTTTTGAGAAAATATAGGTATAAGAATAAAGTAGAGAACCATATGTTGCAAGTATCAGGATTCTTCAAGGTGATCGAAGATGTAAATACTTGTGTTAGGTATTCCGTAGTAAGTAATAGTTTTGAGAACTTTCTTCTCTTTCAGGTTACTCATACGTGGATGTATTCCTGAATGCGTAATATTGTATGGCCTTCTTCCATTTGGTTGATATGCACTGGAAACAGCTGCATGATTTTTGAATCTGGTTCCAATTAAATTAGTGCTTTTGTTTCTATATTGGATATATAGAATGGATTCATATCTTAACGATGTTCAGGTATATGGAGTTGTCCGGCTGATGCTTAAAACCAGAATCCGGATAAACTCTAGGAACGTTTCAGTAATGGCAGTTTGTGGGTTATCCCAGGCTTAGATGAGAGAAAACATTCTACAATCTGGAAGATCAATAGTTATATTGTTCTTAACTCGCCACTAGTTTTAGTAAAATGGATTCTTTTCAGAAAACATCAGTGGGAGTATGGTAGAACTGGAAGCGATTCAAGAACTACAAACGATTACTGAAAATTTTGCAGAACCTAAAGATTCAAATAGTTTCGACGATCCATTAGCCACTCTGTAGATTTGGTAGGTAACCTCAAGCATCCGAGAGGTAGTTCGGTCTCCTCAGAGACGGTGACAGAGAGGTTTTTGATTACTTAAACTTACCATTACTACTGTTCTAGACTATGAGATCTGGCAGGAGGATGAGTATAGCGTCGTTCTAAACTAGCTTTAGAAGTGCACGTGTATATGACTCTGCCAGAGGGTTGTTGTAGTCAGTGGGAGCAGCGGAAGCATAGTGGGTAAGTAGTTTATGTCTATTTATACACTAAAGCAGGTATAGCGGAGATATAGCATCTATTTTTGATGTGACAGTCACAGAGTTTGACTTCATCGGAACAAGATATGGATCTGGTAAGAAAGTAGTAGGGAGTGATGTCCTGGTATCTGGATGACATGCACTTAATAGAAAGAGATCTTCCTATACTACGATCGGTTATACTGTGGTTGTCACAAGGTGGTTTCTCCACATAGGATATGGATATAATATCAGGGATTCTGGTGACTAGATCTATGGTTTTAGATCTATATTTGGGAAGTGTCCCAATTCGGGTACTTGACATTATTCTAAAAGTATTTTAGAATGGACGATTCATGGTGTGGTGGTGTACCCGCAGGTGATGGAGTCGCCTTTTCTAAAGAGATTTCTTTTAGACTGATGAGGAGAGGGATTTGCATGATTGGCATATCACTTGCTTAGGCAATTGAGTCAATCATGAGATGTCAAGTACACCACCAGATATTGTTCTTGCACAGGTTGCAATAAGTATATATTAATCCAATCCTGGAGAAACGTTGGGAAGCGGTTATGAACATAAGTGGATGTTTTTGGTATATGGTAAAGGCAGCCTCCTTCGGGAGGCGATTATCATTTCAGGCTTTCAAGGTGACCTGGATGAGAGAGTGGCTGTCAGAGTCATAGTTTTCCCCTTATTTTAGGGGCAGTATGTTGGACAGGTGGTCCAAAAAGATACTGTGGAAGGCATGGCGCAGTATACTGATTAAATTCGGTAAATGATACAGTCTAAGAAGTTTTTTGGATTTGGAGTTCATTTGTGAACTGGTTCCCATCAGATATCCAGACAAATTCTAAGACATGTATTGCTCATTTCGGGAGATAGTCTTTCTCCACGAAGTTGAGATATAGAGAGAGATAAAGATAGAAACATTGGAGCGGATCCATTCACTGAGGCTATTTCTCGAACGCAATAGTTTCATAAACGAGCTTTGTGAGACTGATTAATAGAGAAGTTGGGTGTTCGCTATTACACGGGCTGTAAGTATGCGACACCACAATTATTAGCCTTAAGTGCAAGTGGGAGATTGTTGGCTATAGTGCACTCAAGGAAATTATTGTAATCACAGGCAAGTGATTATGATGCTTGAGGGAGGACCTATACGGATAGAACAGTCTTACTTAAAATGATAGTATGCTATCTGGTTTATCTTTATCATCATGTACATGGATTATGTGGTATTATGGATCACTATTACAAGCTAATAGAGCTCATAGGATTCTTGCTTGACTACCAGCATTATGATGGCGATCATATACATGGGAGCTGGATGGTCTATAAGCACATTCTTAAATGTCCCTAGTCGAGAGAGTATCAAGACCGGACATTGATACTCTAGAGTATACTGGTGTGTACTTATCGAGACCCCGAAGAGGGACGATGGCCGGTCTCACAAGCCATTGGTGTCAGTTAGTCACCTAAGATAGTATACATGTGCTCATTGGATTATGAGTACACTGGAGGGACTCGCCGGGAACATGATAGTTGGTATTATACCTATTGTCAGACAGCAGTTCCCAGGTGACATGTGTACATGTTAGTCTGTCGAGTTGAGATCATCATTTGTCTCGTGTGAGTTCCCATTATGCTTTGATTACTACCCTACCATGGATCAAAGGAGTCGTGCAAACAGGTTTTAGTTGTGTACAGTCCCGAGCCACATGGAGGCAGTGAGCAAATTGTCGGGGATTCGTCTCTCCCGGTATTGGGGGTTGATGTCATATTGTGCACGGGTGTCCATCATCAGAAATCCTTGGCCAAGGTAGTCGAGAATTACTGATTTTGATCAGTAGTTTCTCAGTTGGTGATGGGCTTCATATCGACATGAAATGTCGCGTTATTAGGGGTCTGACTTTATCCGCCCCCTAGACTCAATATGCGATACTCTTAGACGAACACATCAGACTGCTCGGATAGGCTCAGTAGGGGTTCAGATGAGTTTGCTCGTCGGCCTTCCTTTCGCCCAATACCTGGGTAGCCGTTACGTACAGCTAGTGCCGCTGACGTGCTTATGGTTAAACGCACTGCCAGCATATTGACGAGTCTTTAGAGTCCCACACAGAAGGTTTACCTGCTTTGGGCGAAACGATATAGAGGCCGTATGGTTTTGCGACAGGGTTCCATCATATATGCGCACTTGTGCACGTATCATGATTCAGACGGTTTATACTAGTGGCTTTGGTTTAAGCTGGATTCTAGTATTATATTGTTGGATTATTTTCGTCTCTTTTTATTCGTATTTTTTGGAATACGTATACGGGTATGTATATACGGATGAGGGGTATTCTTGTAATTCATTACAAGGTGCTTCTAGAAGAAGACACCTCATTATGTTTAATAACCATTTGGTTAAATGGTTATTTGAGGTAGAGGATGAGGTGTCATTGGCTTTAATTGATGGTATGGCTCACTTGGTGACTCATGGGGTGACTCATGGTCACTATTCTAGCATTTTTGATATTTAGTTTGTGTTGTGAGATATTTTTTTGGTGGATGACTCATTTTTATATGCACACAACACTTAGCCATTTTCTTGAGTTGCTTCACACTCTCATCCTCAAGCTTCTTCTTCTACCTCCACCCTTCAAGTCTCATGTGTTGAGAAATCTAGGGTGTTTGGAGACTAATTAATCTATCATAAGATTCTACATCCTCTAGGCTATCTAGTTTAGCGAACTAGGTAGCCTAGTTACCTTGGCTATGATGTAGGAGCTCGGAATACAAATCCTCAGGTGGATCATCTTCGATGGAGGGAGACCGGAGATCAAGCTTAATCATGGAGTCCTCTAGGAGCTTGGGATGATAGTTAAAGACCAAAGGACATGGATCATTCGGTATAATCTTTCTTAACTCCTCTTTATGTTTGCTAGTTTAGGGTTAATGGTCGATCCGTATTATGGGGCAGTTTTAGCGCCTGTTTTATAAAAATTTTGTTCCGCATTTGGTCACGGTAGATGGACAGGATGCTGGCATAACCCAACAGGTTATCCGACCCGACCCGCATGTATGAAACCCTGTATGGTGCTAGATTAATATTTTGTTTAATATTTATCGCAAACTGAATCCATGAGAATATAGTATAAGCGCGAGCGCGCGCGCACGCACACACACACACACATATATATATATAGTTTTTATGCACATTTCTTTTGGTAGCCACAAGTTAAGGATAATCTATTTTGGTAAACTGCTATTGTATGGTTAAGCATCCTATATCTTATTTTTTTGCTTTTATTTATTACGTTTAAATATCAAGATATCTAATACCAAATATTCGTTAAATCTAGATATATATTTAAAATTCTTTTTAATCTTATAGTAAAGGGTATAATTTATTTAAATTATATTCTTGCGTTATGGTTTAAAAGATTACGTATAAATATTATTTTCCAAAATATAATTTCCGTGAGATTTTGGTAGAGATTGGCTGAAATTTGATATTATCTGTATGATATTAGTTATAATTATATTATAATAAATATTTATAACTTAACTTATAACATACTATATATATAAATATACTTTATATATTCTTTTTATAAACAAAACTTTCCCTCTCTCTCTTTCTTCCCATATCTTTCTCTCTCTCTGTTCTCTCTCTCCCACTCGTCTTCCTTGATCTCATCCTCGAGCCCCAAATTCATGCCACCGTCATCTGCACCCTTACCTCACCCCTTTCCTCAAGGTTGCCGCAATATCCTACTCTCCTTCATCATCGTCGTCGCCCTTGTCATCATCACGTCATCATCTTCCTCCTCATCCCCGTGACCCATCACCTATATCCACTGCCTTCCTCATCTCTTCGCCGCCGTCTCCTTCCTCCTCGTCATAGTTCTCTCCCCTTTTATCTTCTCCCTGCAACCATCCCAAACTCCTAGCACCGACCACCTCCTCACAAACCTAGACCTTCACCCGACCAAGAACCCATCACCGCCATCATCACCACCGACATCTACTTCTTCTTTCTTCCCTCTTCACCGGAGCCGACCCCTCTATACACCTCCGCCTTCACCTTGTCTCATCTCTCCTTCGATCAGAACCCCGAGCACCACCCATCACCACCATCGCCATATTCTTATTCTCCTTCCCTCTCCCTTTAACCGAAGTGACCACCCCCATTATCGCCGTCGAACCATCATCGCAGCAGCCCAACACTCAAGGACCCGAGTTCCTACAGTTTTCCAAAGCCAAGTAGCTACCACAACGCAGTTACTTCGTCACCATTGCTCAAACTCAAGCCGAGACCTTGCTTGCATCGGGTGTACAACATTGTTGTCGGTGTTCGAAATGTGGGTACCCGCTTGTCATCGTGATTTTACCGAATAAGGCAAGTTTTAACTTGGAACATGCTAATTTACATATATCAGTTTATACATACTTATAATATATACATATAGTTATTATATTGCAAAGTATTACAAATATACAGTTTTATAGAAATAATCTGTATTTTATTACTTAGTTACCATTAGCACGTGTATAGTTACAATATATATATATATATATATATATATATATATATATATATATATTTATTGATGCAAAATTACATCTATCAGTAGAATTTATGAACTATTCTAATTGTTTAATCGAAGAGTAGGAATGGATACAGTTTCATTTATAATAATGAACAAACGTAAAAGGTTATTATAAATATGGTTAGATCTATTATGCAGTATATAAATAATCAGATCTTACAATTTAAACAGTATGCATTAGTTATTTTGCACAGTGGTTTAAATAAATTGTTCATTGATATTCCTTAATTATGATACTCCCGATAATGCTAGTTATTATGAATGGTTTGCGCAAGAAAATGTTTCACCCGATCAGTATATAATACCTGACATGCCTGTGACCTACTGCTATTGCTATATTGCTTATATCTATTACCCGTATTGGCTACCGATACCGACAATGTTAACTTGTTATCCTGATTAACCTGACTTATTGTCTTGCTAGATAAGACATGTACACGAATGTTCCTGTGTTGGTATTAGGTAGTCACTCTATTTATACCTGACTAGAACATGAAATGTCACGCCCCGCTTTCCAGTGTACGGTAAGGAGACATGACATGGCCCGCGGCATATTTACTCAAAAGTAAACACGCTAAGCGTAAATAAACAATATATTGTAAATGTGCACAAGAAAAACATGAGATATAAATGAATAACTTTTTATTTATTAAACATTCTTTACAATACAACTGAAAAGTAATTACAAGACTGGAAAAAAACAATGCCTAAACAATGGCATGAACTGAAAATAAAAGTATATACAGGTGACTAAAGCTCTGGGTCTTCTGAGAACTGCTCCAAGTCGTCTGAGCTGGGCTCGATCTCCAGGGAGTCGGGTCCTCCTGAAAACATTCCAAAGAAAGAATAGAAAAGGAATGTTGTTAGCGAACAATCGTTCGGTAAGTCCCAAAGAGAGATAGAACTAGAATCGACAGATAAGAGAGAATATAACTGGTATAATGTTTGATAGTTATGTTAACGCAGTTGTTTGTAGCTTGGTACAGAATATATTAGTGTTTTCGAGAGGAGTCCAACTATCCTGTGGACTAAGGTAACCCATAGTACAAGGCTCCGTCAAACCCCATGGAACAACGGCAATGGATATTTAGTTACGTCTTTTGATGACCATTTCGTGCCACTTTTAACACATTCCGTACCAGTCTACCCCTTTAAAATCCCGTAATGTATATTGTGTTGTTTTGTAGTAATTTGTAGATGTAAGAATTGTCGAAACCATGATATCAGCTGTTCATGTAAATGGAAAGAATGTAAATGGATAGTCATGTGATCAAGTCCCTGTATATCTATGGTTCGGTCAAATCAATTCATGTTGATATTGATTGTATTATGGTATAAATGGATTCATGTTGTATTGGAGAAATATTTGAATTGTATTCATGAATGGATTGATTTCAGATTAGACTGAAACTCAGATTGAGTCGGACGCCTTAACTTAATGGAAGTCTTGAATTAGTTTTGGAGTTATCAGTAACTGCTGCACATGGACGGCAGGATTTGTGTCTTTTTCCAAAACAATTACCGTATTGATAACCCCGTTTTTAGTTGTCTACCATAAATAGGTAAGCACCTACTTTCTCCGGCTCCCTGAGGCTCAAGAGAATTAGTCCCGCTTAAACCTATATTTACTAGGGTCCTTATTGTAAATTAATATAACTTGAGGGGGTTTTATGAAAAATAGTTTTGATATATTTTCAAAATAAACCTCAAGTATTTATTTATCGTCTTTAGGGTTTTCATAGATGCAATTTTTATAAGATGAGATATTCTAGTGGATATAAACCTAAATTGAATAGTATATGATATTTTCATGTAAATTGACCTCTATTGATTTCTTGATGGTATTTTCATAAACTTTTATGGTTCTTTTCTTTTGATTTAGAAAACATGAAATATATTATATATTTAAAATAGATATTTTGGTAATATTTACATATATATATATATATATATATATATTAAAAAAAGAATTTATTTATTTATAGAAATCAAATTTTCTTAAGAATTGTAATAATAAAAATTCCATCGAGATCGTATGTTCTGTGAGGAGTTCTGTATCTCGCCCTACTAGTCCGATAGATGTGCGATAACCCGCACTAACCAAATCGTATTCCCTAAAATGGGTTGTAAGGACATAATCGTATGGAATTTGATTAAAACAATTAAAAGAAATACGTTTTGATAGTTTATAGTATTTAACTGTAAATTCATCTTAGCCACAAAAATATTGTTTTCAAGCCATCGTGCTATGTCATGATGAGTGTTGTGATGAGGTAGGTCAGTACCTCGTGAGTTTTCTAAAGGTAATATGAGCAATATGATGAAGTAATGTCGTAGGTAAATTTTGTGGTATTTAAATGAAAAAGTGTAATACAAGTTGCATAGCATTTTATTTTGAATTGAAACTTGTTCTAAATGTTGTTTATGGTTTCTAAACAAGATATAAAGAAATGGTTGATTTGTTGTTAAGAAAAGTTAGGTTTTTAATGAAATTAGAATTGGAAGTCGGAATAACTCTGCTTCCGACGAGATTTAATAAAATATTGTTTTAGAATAGAAAGAGAGGAGAGGAGAGGGAACTTACTGGTTGAGAAGAGAGAGAAGAGGTGGAGGAAGGTTTTTAAGGTGTCGTGGAGTCGCGGTGTCTCCGGATTTGTCCCGAATCGTCGCCGGAACATGACCTTAGGCTAACTCCGCTTGTACAACTTTTTGGACTTGGAAAAATTTGAAAGTTTTGACAATGGATTTCAGAATATAGACGGTTAGGATATGATGTGGTATTTATAGGATTAAATTAGGGTTTTGAGAATGATTAGATAATTAAAAATGCATTAAATATTGGAGTAAAAGCTCATTTTTAATTCTCTGTTAATGTGCAGGAAAAACAAACAGAACTGGGTAGTGGGGGGAGGCCAATGGGTGTTGGGAACAAATTTGGAGGCATTCCTAGGGGGGCCCGGTGGCGCCGGCCCAGAGCCCCATCTCGCCGGTCATAGTGTGGGGTCGGGGTGTGGGATTGATACCACGTGTCATGGTCTGTTCAAATAGCATTTTCCACATGTTTGATTTTAGTGACTTTTCATTTTTACGTTTATTGCACGTGTAAACTTTTGGGCTTCTAAAAAGTTTAAAAGAAAAATCATTTAAAAATAATATGTGGCTAAGGGGATTTGAACAAAGGGGCTATGTCACAGCAGTGCAAGGCTTTACCAATGAGCTACAAGTACTTTCTTGCTGTTCTAAAACAAGAAATACTTTTAAGCTGTGCTCAGGCTAAGGTACTCCTTTCTGTACTTTACAAAAATTTTGTACATAAAGTTTAATGTTGTTATATTCTACCCTCATAAAATTTCGTCCTCAAAATTTATAGAAGGAAGTTGTAATAGATTCAAGAAAAATTTGGTGATGGTGGTGGTGAAAGAAATACTGGTAGTGTATGAAAAGTAACGAGATGATGCAAGGGTTTGAAAAGATTGAAGGGAATTACCAGTGTTATCTTGGTCTATAGCCTCAGCTTCTACTGCCGTTAATATGTAAACCTGACGCTGGGGTACATTCCTCCTAGCTGGAGGTACATTCATCCGTCCTTGGGGCATGTTCCTCTGCCCTCAAGGCATGTTCCACGGTGCCTGATGAAATTGGTGATTAGGCTGTGTAGGAGGTCCGCGTGGAGGTGGAGCTGGGAAAGCAAGACGAGGTGTAGGTGCTTGAATAGTTGGCCACTGCGGATAGTTGATGTGTGTTGGAACTGGGTTGCGTCTTTGAAGACATGTTCAAATTCCATGAGTGGATGCGACACAAACTAAGCACAGGCATTTTGCGCACCTGCAGTCCTTCAACAGATGTACATCCCTCTTACAGTAATAGAAAAATTCTGGACTGGGCCGGTGAGATGTTACTTTCGGTCTCCTGGGTGCAAATGTTTGTATACGAGGGTCTCTTCCTGCCATCTGGGTGGCATGAAGCTTCACACCAGCAGATTGAGGTCTGCCCTTCTTCTTCACCACTGCCTCATATCGACGGGCAGCCTTCAAAGCCAAATCATGGGTTGCAAAATCCCCTGTAGCTAATGCAGCATGGATCTCCGGGTCCAACCCTTGCTGAAATTTTCTAGCCCTGATCTCAGCAGTCGGTATGAGATGGGATGCAAACCTTCTCAACATAGTGAACTCAGCATCATACTCATCCACCGATTTGCTCCACATAGAGCCTTGTTATAGGTCGATGAATTTCTGCTCCATGTCGAATCAGGCAGTCTCGAGAAAATACTTCGTGTCGAACATGTCGCGAAAAGTCTTCCATTCGATTGGCTGAGCAAGACGGCTTTCTTCCGCCTTCCACCATACTCGAGCGTTATCAATAAGTTACAGCTTCACAACCCTTACCCAAGCAATGTCTGGCACTTGTGCTGCTGCCAGATCGTCCTCAATGGATTAAGCCCATTCTTCAGCTTCTAAAGGGCTCTCTTTTCCAGAGAATTGCTTAGGATGCAGTGCCCGGAATTGCTTCAATCCAGGTGTTTCCGCTTCTGGGCAGTTCATTAGTAAGGCAGTCTGTTGCTGTTGTCCTTCCAGGAAGCTCTTAATTGTCTCGAACAGTACCGTCTGCTCGTTTATCGGAGCTACAATGGTAGGCGTAAGTGGAAGAGGTGGTGGTGTGTTGTTGACGTTTGTACTCGTGTTGTTGGGAGAATCCATAACCTTGAAAGAAAAATAGGGTTAAGATAGATTCAAAGAATATGAAATGTAAAGAATGTTTAGTTGCTGAGTTTTATAATTCTTGTGTTATATTGCTTAGAACTTCATGCAGAACTGTCCTGCATGGGCCGCCAACAAAACCTGTCACGCCCCGCTTCCCAGTGTACGGTAAGGAGACGCGACATTGCCCGCGACGTATTTACTTAGAAGTAAACACGCTAAGCGTAAATAAGCAATATAATGTAAATGTGCACAAGAAAGACATGAGATGTAAATTAACAACAACTTTTTATTTATTAAACATTCTTTACAATACAACTGAAAAGTAATTACAAGACTGGAAAAAAACAATGCCTAAACAATGGCATGAACTGAAAATAAAAGTATATACAGGTGACTAAAGCTCCGGGTCTTTTGAGAACTGCTCCAAGTTGTCTGATCTGGGCTCGATCTCCAGAGAGTTGGGTCCTCCTGACAACATTCCAAAGAAAGGATAGAAAAGGAATGTCATCGGCGAACAATCGCTCGATAAGTCCCAAAGAGAGATAGAACTAGAATCGACAGATAAGAGAGAATATAACTGGTATAATGTTTGATAGTTATGTTAACACAGTTGTTTGTAGCTTGGCACAAAATGTATTAGTGTTTACGAGAAGAGTCTAACTATCCTGTAGACTAAGGTAACCCAAAATACAAGGCTCTGTCAAACCCGACGGAACAACGACAATGGATGTTTAGTTACGTCTTTTAATGATCATCTCGTGCCACTTTTAACACATTCCGTACCATTCTACCCCTTTAAAACCCCGTAATGTATATTGTGTTGTTTTGTAGTAATTTGTAGATGTAAGACTTACCGAAACCATGATATCAGTTATTCATGTAAACGGAAAGAATGTAAACGAATAGTCATGTGATCAAGTCCATGTATATCCATGGTTCGGTCAAATCAATTTATGTTGATATTGATTGTATTCTGGTATAAATGGATTTATGTTGTATTGGAGCTTTGAATTGTATTCATGGATGGATTGATTTCAGATTAGACTGAGACTCAGATTGAGTCAGACACCTTAACAGAATTGAAGTCCTGAATTAGTTTTGGAGTTATCGGTAACTGCTGCATATGGACGGCAGGATTTGTGTCTTTTTCCAAGACAATTACCGTATTGATTCGAAAAGAAGAAGGGGGGAAACCCTGAACTTGTAGGGGGCTCTAGAGGTGTGCTGTCAAAAGGACGCCTCGAACGAGCCACCCAGTTTTTAGTTGTCTATCATAAATAGGCAAGTACCCACTTTCTACGGCTCCCTTAGGCTCAAGAGAATTGGTCCCGCTTAAACCTATATTTACTAGGGTCCTTATTGTAAATTAATATAACTTGAGGGGGTTTTATGAAAAATAGTTTTGATATATTTTCAAAATAAACCACAAGTATTTATTTATCATTTTTAGGGTTTTTATAGATGTAATTTTTACAAGATAATATATTCTAATGGATATAAACCTAAATTGAATAGTATATGGTATTTTCATGTAAATTGACTTGTATTGATTTCTTGATGGTATTTTCATGAATTTTTGTAGTTCTTTTCTTTTGATTTAGAAAACATGGAATATATTATATATTTAAAATAGATATTTTGATAATATTTACATATATATATATTTATTAGAAAAAGAATTTATTTATTAATAGAAATCACGTTTTCTTAAGAATTGTAATAATAAAAATTCCATCGAGATCGTATATTCCGTGAGGAGTTTTGCATCTCACCCTACTAGTCCGATGGATGTGCGATAACCCGCACTAACCAAATTGTATTCCCCAAAATGGGTTGTAAGGACATAATCGTATGAAATTTGATTAAAACAATTAAAAGAAATACGTTTTTGATAGTTTATGGTATTTAACTGTAAATTCGTCTTAGCCACAAAAATATTGTTTTCAAGCCATCGTGATATGTCATGATGAGTGTTGTGATGAGGTGGATCATTATCTCGTGAGTTTTCTAAAGATAATATGAGCAATATGATGAAGTAATGTCGTAGGTAAACTTTGTGGTATTTAAACGAAAAAGTGTAATACAAGTTGCATAGCATTTTATTTTGAATTGGAACTTGTTCTAAATGTTGTTTTATGGTTGCTAAATAAGATATAAAGAAATGGTTGATTTGTTGTTAAGAAAAGTTGGGTTTTTAATGAAATTAGAATCGGAAGTCGGAATAACTCCGCTTCCGACGAGTTTTAATAAAAGATCGTTTTAGAATAGAAAGAGAGTAGAGGAGAGGGAACTTACTGCTTGAGAAGAGAGAGGAGGTGGAGGAAGGTTTTGAAGACGTCGTGGAGTCGCGGTGTCGCCGGATTTGTCCCGAATCGTCGCCGAAACTTGACCTTGGGCTAACTCCAATTGTAAAACTTTTTGGACTTGGAAAAATTTGAGAGTTTTGATAATGGATTTCAGAATAAAGAAGGCTAGGGTGTGATGTGGTATTTATAGGATTGAATTAGGGATTTGAGAATGAATAGAGAATTAAAAATGTATTAAACATTGGATTAAAAGCTCATTTTTAATTCTCTGTTAATGTGCAGAGAAACAAACAGAACTAGGGTAGTGGGGGTGGCCAAGGGGTGTTGGAAAAATTTTTGGAGGTATTTCCTAGGGGGGCCCGGCGGCGCCGGCCCAGACCCCATCTCGCCGGTCATAGTGTGGGGTCGGGGTGTGTGATTGATGCCACGTGTCATGGTCTGTTCAAATAGCATTTTCCACATGTTTAATTTTAGCGACTTTTCATTTTTACGTGAATTGCATGTGTAAACTTTTGGGCTTCCAAAAGGTTTAAAAGAAAAATCATTTAAAAATAATATGTGGCTTAGGGGATTTGAACACAGGGGCTATGTCACAGCAGTGCAAGGCTTTAACATGAGTTACAAGTGCTTTCTTGCTATTCTAAAATAAGAAATACTTTTAAGTTATGCTCAGGCTAAGGTACTTATTTCTGCACTTTACAAAAATTTTGTACAGAAAATTTAGGGTTGTTACATGAAACCTGGGGAAAAGAAGAAATCAAGAATGAAACCCGACTTGTAACTCAACAGTACACTACTTTTCAGAGACTGATTAGTCGATATGAGATTCGGGTTCCAGAATGATGATGCTGACATCATTCATCTGTACATGACATTGTTTTATTGTCTAGCGGCACGTCTCAGATTCGGCATCGAGAATCATGACTGTGGTCCCAGGCACGCACGGGATACTATTGAGTTACAATGAGAATTATATTAATTGGTTTCAAATAACGTTAGGATAGATAACTTAGAAACATAGAGTTTATGATACACGTGAGATACCTATAGCCTGCTGTTATATCGTCTGTGATTGTTTATTTATAATTATACATCATTTTTGCACATAACACCCTATATGGTACATTGCTCAGTTTATCATTATGATATTTTTGACGCACTGACGTCTAGGTTTTGCATGGCCCAGTTCCTTTAGCCTTGTCGCAGGAAGATCAAGAATATTTTGACAAGTAAACTGAGCAGTGAGGAGCTTTACTGATTAGTTTAGTGATATTTAGTTTTATTTTACTTTCTAGTTATGGTTTAACGTTGTGATCCCATAAGGGACGTAGCTAGGATATTATTTTGTTGGATCCATATTCATTTCCGTTATTTTCTTGTTATTATTTTTATCGTGGCAGTTTGACATGTGTTAGTTAGATTTTTATTTACTGTTCTTGATATCTGATTGACAGCCGCAATATGACTATGGAAGGATTTTTTCTCGCCATAGGTAGTGTTTACCGCCGAAGACTGGACTGAGACGTTGAGACGTCTAGCCTGAATTTGGAGGCAGATACTATTTGGACATAACCATCCACCTCTCCGAAAAGACCAAGTTGGTGTATGACGCCGTATATCGGAGGTTTGGATAGATGCGGCCGATATAGCAGACTTCATCATACCCCTTCTCGTTTATGAAGGGTTTTTGATTGTGGGGACGCTCTTCCCTGCAGGCTGCAGGTGCAACCCTTGCAGTTAATTACGTTATCGCGTTGCGATAACAACTTTCTTCTGCTCCGGTAGGTCACTTCGTGTCGTATTGTATTTGGTTTATTTTGGTTGCCCGTGGATTGTATACGGAGACTAGTTTATGTCGTCTCCCGTAGTGCGCGGATTAGTCCAAATCCGTATATTTTAGATTTGGGGATTGAACTTAGGTTGTATGTTCCGTCAGTTCAAAAAATATTTTGTTTTATTTAAGGATAGTTAATCCGTTTTTATATTAAGATCAAACTTAAATATATGAGTATTTGGGCTCAATTTATTTTAACTAAGAATACGTTAGTCCTATTTGAGACTAAGATCTATTTAGATATATTTTTAGGATCATTAAATTTAGTTAAGATCCGACAACAGAGCATTTGGGCTTAGCTGCAAGCAACTTCAGAGAGACTTAGCCAATTTGGGCTCGATCTTGGGCCTCCTCCCTTTATTCAGAAGTGCTAAGAACTTACTTTCTGCTATGGCGCTCACGTGTGTATCACGTGAAGCGCTCAGACATGGGCGCTGCCCAATCAGTGTTAGGTACTTAGTCATTTTGACTAAATTTATAGTACTCAGCACTTTTATACGGCGCTCATGTGTATTTCATGCGAGGCGCTGAGTCTTCTATTTTGGACGCTTACATGGGAAGTATGTGAGGCGCTGAGCGTTCTGTTTTGTTGGGCGCTCACGTAGGAAGCATATGAGACACCGAGCATTCTATTTTGTTGGGCGCTTACGTGTGTTTCACATGAGGCGCTGAGCTCCTTTTGTTCGGCGCTCACGTAGGAAACACGTGAGACGTTGTGTTTATATTTTTTGGGCGCTCACGTATGAAACACGTGAGGCACTGAGTTTATATTTTTTGGGCGCTCACCAAAACTTCTGTCAATAGTGTTTTGTCCATTAGTGATCATTAAGATCTCCGTTTTGAAGATCTGGGATCAAGTTTTAAGTTCTAAGAACTAAGTTCCTTTGTGTAGGGTTAAACCTGTTTTTAGAGAAATTAAATTCCTAGAACTTATGCTCTTTTTCTTTCCTTTTCTTATAATCTAGTTCTTTCTCCTAAATTCTGAGTTTGAAAAACAGGATCTTCCCGATGAGAATTAAATTCTCAACTTGTGGGGAGATCTGTTTTGCAGATCTCAGATCAAAGAAAGAACAAAGTTCTTTTTGTGAAGGGTTAAACCCTTGTTTTTTTTTTATTCTTGGCAAATGAGATATGTTTATATCTGCTTTTCTTTACCTAGGATTTGAAAGAGCGAGAATCTTATTCTTCTTCTTTTCGGAGAATTCAATTCTCAGTTTTCTTTTGTAGAGAAACTTATAGGGTCGATCTTCAGTATCCTTTGAGACTTGAAGTCTCGGATCTTTTATATAGAAGAGTCAAATTTATTAATTAGTTTGAGAAAATCTCTCATTTGAGAGATACCAATTTATTTAATTAGCCTCAAAAATTGTTTGGGGGATTTTATCCACCATTGGATTTTTGATCCAGTGAATTTCTGTTTTACAGAATATATATTCTTGTTTTTAATAAGGTTAGGTAAACATTTACCCATATACAAAATTTAATTCTGTCAAACGGTGATTTTTAATCACCATCGGATTTTTAATCCAAGGGTACTCTGTTTAACATATCACAATCTTTCTTTGTTTAGAAAGATATAGGGAAATATTTCCCATATTAGAATTTAATTCTATCATTGGATTTTTTATCCAACCGAGAATATCTTTCTCATTTAGAAAGATTAGTAAGATATTTTCTCCTAATAGAATTTAATTCTACCACCAGATTTTTTATCCAACGGCTCTGTTTAACAGTCCCCGTTTTTTAGGGAAATATTCCCCATATAGAATTTAATTCTACCCCATTCTCCGCCGAACACAGAGACGCGACCGCGTAGGTTCGTCTTGCCTGAATTTCGAGGGCACATGCTATTTGGTGCTATCCGTACACCTCTCCGAAGATGCCAAGTTAATTTATGACACCGTGTATGGAAGGTTTAAACGGATGCGGCCGATGTAGCATACTTCGTCAGATTCCCCCTCGTGTACGAAGGGTTTTTGATTATGGGGACGCTCTTTCCTGCAGGCGCAAGCCCCTGCAGTTAATTATGCTACCACATCACGGTAACCACTTTCTCTTTCTCCAGATGGTCATTTCGTGTCGTGTGTGTTTGTTTTGTTTTTGGTTGCCCGTGAATTGTATACGGACACTAATTTATGTTGTCGCCCGTAGGGCGTGGATTAGTCCAAATCCGTATTTTCTTAGATTTGGGTTTGGGGTTGGGTTTAAGGATACGCTAGTCTCATTTGAGACTAAGATCAACTTAAACGTATGTTAAGAATACGTTAGTCTAATTTCAGACTAAGATTTACTTAACGGGATCGTTTAGATCCAACAAAAGAGCATTCGGGCTCTATTGTTTAGTTTAGGGACTTTGCGGTCCATTACTAGTTTAAGGACATGGTGGTCCAATGTTAGATTAAGGACATTACGGTCCAGTTTAAAGACATCATAGTCTGTAAAGGTTCAGGAAATCATAGTCCATGGCCTTAAGGATCCCACAGTCTGAGGTTAAGGACATCATAGTCCATGGGTTTAAAGACCCCACAGTCCTAGGTTAAGGACATCATAGTCCATGGGTTTAAGGACCCCATAGTCCAGTTTAGAGATGTCATAGTCTATGAAATGTATGGTTGTCGGGACCCGTCACCTCTCTGAAGACGTTGAAGGATTACAACGACAAATATCATAAGAGTGAAGAGATGTACCGTTGAACTAATTTTGATTGGGAAATCTGTAGTCCAATTTGAGACTAAGATCAATTAATTAGATTATGAGCACATGGGCTCAGTTAAATCTGAATTGAGGATTTATGGCCAACTTGGGCTAAGTCCAATTAGGTTTGAAATGTTAGACCTTTGTTTGGACTGTTGAACATTTGTCTGGATTCAGCCGTCCATTATTTAGCAATGGCAAACATGAGTTTGGGTTCTGACCGTATTTTGTCTTTTATTGAGTGTTGAGCACTTATATACCATATGAGGTGATCAATCTTGGAAGACGAGGATGTACTTGAGGCTCAGTCAAAAGGGGAGTCTTGCCTCTGGAAGATTTAGCCAATTTAGGCTAAGACCGGTTTGAAAATAGTGTTAAACACTAGCACATATCTGGCGGTCACGTGTTCCCACATGATGCATTTAAAATAGTGTTAAACACTAAGTATGCAATGCTTAAAATAGTGTTAAACACTAGAAAATGAGGCGCTCACGTGAGGACACGTGAGGCGCCCTAGGATTGGGCCAAGATTCCTTTATTTTATTCTCAGAATATTCAAATAAGTGTTAAACACTTTTAGTCTTCATGGCTATCACGTGTGGACACGTGATGAGCACCCATGCACTGGATATTAACAGGATTTGCTATGGGTCACGTGGGGACACGTGAGGGCGCCCATGCATTGGATTTTAATCCTTCAGTTCTTTTTATCTTCTCTTTTTTAAAGAGGTGTTTTTCAGGGGTGACGTGGGGACACGTGAGGGCGCCCAAAGTCTGTTCTGCCTTTATTTTTGAGAAGTTTGCTCAAGGGTCACGTGCTCCCACGTGACCCGATCTCATTCATTCTTTTCTGATCGTTGAAGGGAGGGTCACGTGTTGCTACGTGATCAGGTTGGATACTGACTTCTTTACGTGCATGGAGAGTTTTAAGTCCCTTGTTTAAGAATTAAATTTTTTTGTAGGGTTAAACCCCAATTTTATTTAGAGAAATTAAATTCCTATATATTTGGAAGAATTAAATTCTTTTATAGGGTTAAACCCTAATTTTGTTAGAGAAATTAAATTCATATATGCCTTGTGGGAGAATATAATTCTCTGAACTTAGGTCTTCTCTTAGCTTTTAGATCTGCATGGCAGAATCTCCCCGATGAGAATTAAATTCTCAACTTATGGGGAGATCTGCTTCTGCAGACCTTCAACCAAAGTAAGAACTAAGTTCTTATTCGGAAGAGTTAAACTCTTAATTTGAGAATTAAATTCTCTTTTTCTTTTTGTGGGAGCTTATAGGATGATCTCTCACCTAGGATTTCTTTCTTTTCTCTGAAGAAATCTTCTTTCTCTCTGGAGAATTAAATTCTCTTCTTTTTTTATTCTCTCTTTCTCTGTTGTTGTTGTTGTATCTTCCCTCTTCTCTTCTTGGCTCCTATTTATAGGAGAAAGAAGAATCAGTTTGTTTAGTCAATCTTTCATTGAAAGATTTTGATTGATTTTGTAACCAACATGATCTTTTAAATCACTCAGTGAATTTTATTCACCATTGGATTTTTAATCCAAAAGATATTTTGTCTGTTATTCCTGGCAAATTTCAGGGAAATCTTTCCTTGTATAGAATCTTTCTATAAATTAGTGATTTTTAATCACCACTGGATTTTTAATCCAACGGTGCTCCAGTTTACAGAGCACAATCTTTTTGTTTGGAAAGATCTAGGGAAATATTTTTCCAACCAGGGTTTTTGATTTCCCTTAATTAGAATTTAATTCTATTAGTTCAGAAGGTTTAAGAGCCTATCACGTGTTAGCATGTGACCCCACTGATTGACCATTTAATTAGAATTTAATTCTATTAATTCAGAGATCTTTAGGAACCCATCACGTGTTGGCACGTGACCCCCTGATTAAGCATTTAACCAGAATTTAATTCTGTTGTTTCAAAGAACTCAGGAATTATCACGTGTCAACACGTGACCCTTGGTCACGTGTGGGAACATGATGCCCCATTGGGATTTTTCCCTGTTGTTTTATTATACCTTTTAATTCCTTTCAGTGGGTTTAAAGGCCCATCACGTGTTGGCACGTGACTCCATCTCAAGTTGTGTATCTCAGCGCCTATAACTTTGCCCATAGAAGGTCACGTGTACCCACGTGTTGCCCGATCACGTGGGGACACGTGATGCTTCTCTTGTGTATTTCTTTGTTGATTTATTCAGTTCCCATGAGAGAACATACCCTTTTTAATTTGGGTGCTGGCACTCACGTGGTATGCACGTGGGTGCCGCCTGTTTCCCTCCGAAAGACGCGGCAGAGATGCGGCGGGCGTCTTGCCTGTAATTCGGGGCAGATGCTAATTGGTGCTATCCGTCCACCTCTCCGAAGATGCCAAGTTGATTTATGGCACCGTGTATCGAAGGTTTAAACGGATGCGGCCGATGTAGCAGATTTCGTCAGATTCCCCCTCGCTTGAGCGGTTTTTGATTGTGGGGACGCTCTTCCCTATAGGCGCAAGCCCCTGTAGTTAATTACGCTACCGCATCGCGGTAACAACTTTCTCCTTCTCCATATGGTCACTTCGTGTCGCGGGTGTTTGTTTTGTGTTTGGTTGCCCGTGGATTGTATACGGAGACTAATTTGTGCTGTCGCCCGTAGGACGTGGATTAGTCCAAATCCGTATCTTTCTTAGATTTATGTTTGGGGTGTATGTGTGTGTGTTTAAGGATACATTAGCCTTATTTGAGGCTAAGATCAACTTAAACGTTCGTTAAGGACACGTTGGTCTAATTTTAGACTAAGATCGACTTAACGGGATCGTTTAGATCCGACAAGAGAGCAATTGGGGGCTCTATTATTTAGTTTAGTGACGTTGCGGTCGATAAGTAGTTTAAGGACATTGCGGTCCAATGTTAGTTTTAAGACGTTGCGGTCAAGGTTAAGGACGTCATAGTCCATGAGTTTAAGGACCTCATAGTCCGGTGTTAGTTTTAAGACATCACGGTCGAGGTTAAGGACGTCATAGTCCGTGAGCTTAAGGACCTCACAGTCCGATGTTAGTTTTAAGACATCACGGTCGAGGTTAAGGACATCATAGTCCATGAGTTTAAGGACCCCACAGACCGTTGTTAGTTTTAAGACATCGCGGTCAAGGTTAAGGACATCATAGCCCATGAGTTTAAGAACCCCACAGTCCGTAACAGTGTGTGGTTGTCGGGACCCGTCACCTCTCTGACGACGTTGAGGAATTACAACGACAGATATCAGAGGAGTAAAGAGATGTACCCTCGAACCGGGTGTAAATTGATTGGGAGAGCGGTTGTGCTCAGTTCAATTTAAATTGAGGACTTATGGTCAGAATTGGGCTAAGTCCATTTGAAAATGTTCAACATTTTATTCATATTTTGCCTATTAGGCTTTTGCTTGGGCTCTATCCTTTTACAATGCATAGCATTGGGCTCTGTATTTAAATGCATAGCATTTATATTTGGCCTGTTAGGCTTTACTTGGGCTCTGCCCTTTTTTTAATAATGCATAGCATTTTAATGGTCTGACAGTGCGCCACGTGGCTTGTCAGGCGCTTTGCGCCAGTTAAAGAGTGCAAGGCGCTAGCGCATGTGGAGGTGACACGTATCACGCTCTGTTAAGCGCAAGTCTGTTAGCGCAGTACGCTGCGCTAGTGCGCTGCTGACACGTGGCGCGCCCTGGTGCTATGCGCCAATCCAAGAGCGCAGTGCGCTATATTTAGAAGCGCAAAGCGCAGATCATTTTGTGGGTGACACGTGGCGCGTTCTGGCACAGTGCGCCAATCTAATAAGCGCAAAGGCGCATTTCAAGAGTGCAAGGCACTGTACAAAAGCGTAGAGCGCATCTTGATCCAATTCAGATCAAAGAAACAAGTTTTTCTTGTTCTCATGAAAGAGGTTCTACCTTAAGATTCAAGAACCAATGGTTCTTATTCTTATCAAAAGGTTGTGCCTTTATATAGATCAAATGATCTGTGAAGTAATACTTCTTTAAAAAAATTATGATTAGATCTTTCTGGTCTTTTTCTTTTTATTAAAGATCTTGATCTTGTTCTTAGATCTTTAGAAGAGATTCTTCTTTTTTAATGAGGTATTTTCATCTCTATTCTTCAAGAATCAGATTCTTTACCTTCAAAGATGAAGAAGATGATCTTCTTTCTTCAAAGGCTTGCCTTCCAAATTTTTCAGAGGGTTCTCTCTTTTCTGTCTGTCTGTATATGTGAGACTTGGAGTCTAGGGGCCTTTATATAGGGCCAATTGGTTTGTTAAGTTAGTTACAGAGACCTTTCTCTAATTGATCTGGGGATATTTCCCCACCGTTGGATCTTTGACCCTAAGGCCTCTGTTTTACAGAAGATAATTTTCTAATTTTAATAAGATTGGAAAGATCTTTCTAGAATTTTAATTCTAATTAATTAATAATTTATTATTTAAATTCCAGTGCTGGCGCTAGCGCACTTGCGCTTGACACGTGTCGCGCAGCGCAGAGCGCAACTACGCTAGCGCACCTGCGCTGGACACGTGTCGTGCAGCGCAGAGTGCAGCGCAACTGCGCTAGCGCACCACTGCTTGACACGTGGCGCGCAGCGCAACTGCTCTAGCGCACCACTGCTTGACACGTGGCGCGCAGCGCAACTGCGCTAGCGCACCACTGCTTGACACGTGGCGTGCAGCGCAGAGCGAAAGTGATCTGAAGCGTTGCTTCATTTATTTTAAAATTTGAATTTTAAAACAGAACCTTGCTCTGATTGGGGGTGCGCTGTCTTGGGCGTAGCGCTCCTTGCGCTGGCGTGTCAACTTTTGACACGTGGCGTGCTGCACGCAGCACAAGGAATCTGAAGCGTTGCTTCAATTTTAAAATTTTTGAAATTCAAACAGAGCTTTGCTCTGATTGGGGGAAACAAATGCCCCCCACCGTTGCGCTCACGTGGCGCACACGTGAGTGCAGCGATGGCAACATCTGAACCGTTGGATCGATTCAAGAATTGAAGAGGCGCTTCAGTGCCTATAAATAGGACCCTTAGTCCTCCTCAGATGATTATCATCTTCTCAAGATTTTTATTTTCAGAGCCTTGCTCTCATTTTCAAGAACTTCAAGAGTTAAACTCTAGAAAAATTTTAGGTAAAAATTAACTTAAATTAAATTAATTTTATTTAACAGAGCCTTGCTCTCATAGATCCTTTGATCTAAAGAAAACCCCTTTGGAGTTTCATAAACAGAGCTTTGCTCTCAAGAATTTGTTTCAGGGTTTCTTAACCCATGAACAGAGCTTTGCTCATTGAAAAAATATAGATCTTTTGATCTTTTGATGAAGAACTTTTAAGAGTTTTTTTATGGATCTTTAAGATCCCAGAACTTTAATTCTTAGGAATTAATCTTCCTTTGATGGATTTTTCCACTATTATTACAGAGCCAGGCTCTTTAAGGAATTTTATTCCCTTGTGACCAGAGTTTTGCTCTGAAAGGGAGATTTTCAACTTGTCTCAAGGGATTTCTCATTTAATGAGAATATTCTTTGAGGATTTCCTCATTAATTGACAGTCTCATCCAATGATGATGCTGTCTTATTAACTGATGCATTGTCATCTGGATTTTTTGGGTCCCCCTTTGGTCCCCTCTCCACTGCATTGCAATGTGGTATAAATTTTAAAGTACCAAGCGTCGGGCTTTTAAAATTATGATACTGATAATTGAATTTCGCTTTTTCTTGCAGGCAACATGTCTGCTGATCTTTCGTTCCCGTTTTTCCGTTCAGAGGGAGGATTCCCTGAGGCGCCGGTGGACCGGGAGGTTCTTTCTCTCATTAATGATTACGACCCGGAGTACAAGAACCTTCATCTGTGGGGTAGGTGGTACAACGAAATTATCAAAGGTCGCCAAAGCTTCTCTTGTGCGAAGCCGTCAGAGCCAATTTCATCGATCCCATATGCAGATGTACCCCCGGTGAACTATGCCGTGGAGGTCGTGAATTGGAATTCGGAGGATCTTCTTCAACCCTCGATTGCTGCAATACCCGTGCAGCCGCCGGTAGCCGTGGATATTCTGGGGCCGCGCATATGCCAGGGTGAGTCGCGCTCTTGGGGACAACCCTATAACATTGGATTGACCCCTCGTCATTCGGCCGGGTATTTGCAGTGGGCTAAGTACATTTTGTCAGCAAAGAAGGAGCATTTGCTGAAGATCGGTTTGTATCCTGCAGTCTACGCCTCGTTGTTCGAGTACCCTACTCCTCCGACGTGGTGGGTTAAGGCATTCGTGGAACAATGGAACATCCCACCCATACCTTTCTTCTGACGGACAGAGAAGTCTCCATCCCCCTAAAAGAATTTGCTGAGATTTCCGGTCTGCCGGTGGGGGGGGAGCACTATGAGGAGCTACTTCCTCCGGATGAGTATGTCTTCGCCACCAAGCCGTTGGTAATGGGCCTAACGCTGGAGAATGCTATTCAGCACCAGTTTCCAAGCCTGGTAAAGGTGCTGAATATGTATGAAAGTCTCTATTTGGAATCAGGAGGCCGGGGAGTTAGTTTTGCAGACTTCATCGCCCGCTTTCTTCGACCGGAGATTCTATCGCAGCGGGGTGAAAAATTTGCCAAGCTTGACGACCCCTTCGGCCTTGGCTTAGATCGTCGACCAGCACTGGAGGACGAACAAAAGGGTTTTTACCTTCCCGATGCTGCAATCATGCCCTTATCGGAAATCGCCGCTCCGGGCATCGACGATTAGACCTTCTTTCTCGGGTTTCTGGGGCTATGGCTGTGCTGGTTTGCGCTCTCCATGCACCCGCGCTACATGAGGCCGTCTGTCTTCTACCCAGCGCATCGGATGGTGGCTGGCATACAATTGTCGATTAGAATCACCGGGTTGGCCCACCTGTACCATGGTCTCAGCGTGGCGGCGGACGCAAATGAACCGGGGGTGCAACCTTCTAATTTCCCGATGCACTACTTTACTTCATGGATGGAAATGCATGCGCTCGGGGTTTTTGGTATTCACAAGAGGCCCTCGTTTTACGAGAAGTGCAGACTCCCGAGAGTTATGCGGCTGATTGGCGCCTCTATTGTGAATCCACCTCCGCGGGAGGCTAGGGGGCTGCTTCTTCGTCCGCGCACGGTCGGAGCAGGCATTTCTTTCACGGACAAGGTCATGACAATCGGCCCGGAGACCTCCAAGTCGGTGTTGGCGTTGTGTGATAATTTCAAGGACGGGGCCTCTGTATTGAAAGCCCGGGAGATTCTACATCTATACTCCATCCGGTCAGGCTTCCTCGTGTGCAGGAAGAATGACGCGGTGCTTTTTATGAAGTACAACCCCCATCGCTTCGCCCAGCAGTTAAGTTATAACCAGGGGTCCCACTGGAGGCATTTTTGGAGGAGCCTGCGGCCACCAGAGAGGGGATACGGAATGCATTACATCACTTCATGCGGCTAAATACGGGCTCCCATTTCTTCATTAGCGAGCCGACTTGCATTCCAAGGGCCCTCAACGTATACGGGGCTTGGTATCAGCACGCGATGGGCGCTGTTATCCGGGAAGAGAAACGGTTGCTGCTTGATCGCAAGGGTGCGCCCCCGGCTAACGATCGCAACATTCCTCTAAGGCGAACCTGTCCCTCCTCCACTAAGAGGAGATGCTGGAGATGAGCCTCCTCGTGTGCTAAGCCTCACACGTGGATTGCCCCGTGATCCTGTGGACATGCCCTCAGTGCCCCGTGCTCCCGTGGAGACGGTGAACGTGGTTTTACCCGAATCCGGCGTGGGCTCGGATATCGGGACCCGCCTTCCCAAGGTGCCCACGAAGCGTAAGCTGATTTTGGGTGCGGCTGGAGTTCGCGCGCAGAAGAGGAAGAAGAAGTCGATCCTCTCTGCTGACGTTGCATTTGGTCAGGAACCTCATGCTCCTTATAGCGAGGGCTTGGGTGAGTACGGGACCAACAAGGGCTTATTTATGCCCCCAGACGACAATGATATGGCGGCCGCCATCGCAGCTTCTGATTGATTGGCAAGGCGCGATGCGTGGTTGGCTAAACTTGCGCAATCGGGTAATCACTAGTTGTATTTTTCGTCATTGCATCGTACCTCTATCATTGTTTTTTGACTAACGATTTTCCTTCTTTTAACAGGCATTTCTACCGAAGAAGCTATCACCACTTCCCTCAAAGCTTTCCAGGAGGAGGAACGACTCAGAGCATCCTTAGGCCTTGGTACATTTCGGTTTACTATGTCTCTCCTTCTATTTTTTTAATGAGTAATCTGACCCTCTTTTTGTCTTATCGCAGGGACCACAAGACCTATCCCACAAGCTGACGCGGAGATTCTTCCCGAGCCAGCTACCGAAGTCCCAGCCTCTTTGGGATTGCCGCAAGAGTCTCAACTTAAAAAGCCGATGATGGAAGCCTTGACGGCTTTGGAGGCAACCCTGAATGCGGATGACGACGCCTTGCTGAAGGAGGCTTCCAAAAGGTCTGTCGTGATGGCCCGGGAGGAGAGGAAACGCCTAAGGCGTGTAGCAAGGGAGCGTAGCGCTGCTCTGGCCGTGGGAGCGGGCTCAAGCACCGTTACTCCCGCCGTTACTCCTTCAGAGGAGCTCCCGGTCGCCTTGTCTACTGCTCATAGATGGGCGGCGCGTGCAGTTCGGGAAGCCAACGGTAAATCCGTTTCAGGTAATGTGCTTTCGACGCTATGTTATCAAAGTTTTAAAACCGTCGGTTCTTATATATTTTATCCTGCAGGGCCGAGTCTCACTGAAGGAGTGGCGGCGACCGTCGATCCTGAGAGGACGGTGGAGGAGGTGGTCGCGGAACCCGAGGCGACGGCAGGCGGTGTAGCCATAGTTGCCGGGTCCGAGATAGTGGCTGACGAGACAGTCAGAACTGCTATGCCCGAGAAGGCTGCCGATGCTGAGCCCGAGGTGGCGGCAGGTGAGACGGCTCCTACGGCTGAGCTTGAGGCAGCCGTAGATGAAATAGCTGCTACGGACGAGCCTATGGCAGCGATGGACGAGATGGCTGCGACCGCTGAGCCCGAGGTGGTAGCGGGTGAGACGGCTGCTATGGTTGCTGAGCAAGAGATGGCCGCTCTTTCTCAAGAGTCGGGCAATGCTCCGATCATCGCTCTCCCTGTTTACGGTTCCTTGTCGTCTCCCGGCGCCGCGAGCGTAACGACAGCTCTTGTGGAGTCGGGCGATGAGGCAACGGGAGGTGAGACCGTCCCAATGGAGGAGGAAGACGCCACCGTTGCATCAAGTAACGCCCTAGTTAGGGCTCTGGACGGCGATTCTTCAGGTAAATTTTAGATTACCGTCCTTCTTTTATTCTACAATCCTTCCTGACAGGGCTTATCTCGTTTCTAACGCAGGTGCGGCTAGTGCTGATACCATTTTACCCGAGGGAGCGCCGTCAGTTACCGTCCTGACGGTGGCCACCTCTCTACCCTCCTTCGTACCGTCGCAGATGCTGGAAGGTATGGATTTGTGACTTATCAGTTTCATCTTTAGGCTGCATAATTTATGTACTGACGTTGTACTATTGCGTCTTTGTAGGAGTCCTTTTTGACCACCTGTACCAGGTGCTGCATCCCCACTTCTCCTTCCCGTCGGAGCTTGCTTCATCCAGTGGCGCTGGTGAATATAGTTTTCAATTAATGCTCTTTCTTTTTCCAATAATGAAATTATTTCTGATTCTTCCTTGCCCTGATTGCAGTGCTATAGATCGAAGGAGGAGATAAAAGATCGATCGCGCCACCGGTCCTTCCGGCTTTGCCACCTGCTGCAGCTGGTATAGTAGATTCCATCATTTATGACCTTCCTATATTTCTTGAACCGTCATTTTGATTGTGGTCTGTTTTGCAGCGGTCGCTCCGACTCCGGTCCCTTTCGAGTCCCGCATTATGATGCCGGCAGGCCCATTCTCCAGACGTCCATCCTCAAAGGGTGCTACGATGAGTCTGAGTATGCTGAGCGGGTGCATCGAGGAGCTTGATGCAGAAGCTCATACATCTGCCGCAGATTTCGCTGCCGAGGTTAATCCGATGCTGGCGACGCTTGTAAATTTCCATAATGAAGGCGTCGTCGAGTCTTGGGTTAATCATTGCAGGGAGATCGAGGCCTGTCTGCATCAGCTAGAACTTATGCGTCCTTCACCTGAGATTTTAGCCACGAGCACTCAACGGGCGGCATGGATCGAGCAGAGTGCTTCTTACTTTCGCCATCTTGAACAAGGAGCGGCTTTAAAGCGGAGGGAATGCAAAGAAACCTCAAGCGAGTCTGCTCGACTGCGTGCTGAGGTCGACGCAAACGCTGCTCGGGTGAAAGTTATCTTCGAGGGCCTTCTGCAAAGTATCTCTGATGGGTTAACATTGAAGAAGAAGCTCGATGCCGTTGAGCGTGATGCCCAAGGTCGTGAAGCAGCTCAGTGAGCCGTCGAAGAACAACTTTCATCCTACTTGCAGCAGCGAGCCCAGGTGGAAGCAGAGTTGGCTGCGGCATCCGATCATGAGAAGGCGCTGAAGGAAGTGCGAGAGCAACTTGCGGATTTGTTAAAGACGCTTCCTTCTCCATGAAATTTTTTTATCATTTGTAATTGTGAATAAAATGTATTTGTTTCTTTTATTCTTTAACACAATGTATTTTGTACTCAATCGAATTCATGAATAAAAGATACACGTTCTTCATAATGTCTTGTGTCATTTCTCTGCTTTCCTCTTTCTTGCTGTGTTGCTTGCCATGCGATTTTACCAAGTGCGATCCGTAGATGGTATATAACTGTCAGTCTTAGGCTCTTTGTAGAGTGGCTTAGAAAACAGGGTTAGGATCTGTCACCTAAGACTTTTCAACTTTATGAGCCGTGAGGGTCTCATAAAGTATTTTCTCTCTACAGGTCGAGAGGATCCCGTAGGTGCGTTTTCTCCTTAAGAATCGTGAGGATTCCTAAGTGTGTTTCCTTTTGAGAGTCGTAAGGATCTCACAAGAGAATTTACTCCCTTACGAGTCGTGAGGACCCGCAAGTGATGGGTGAAGTTACCCTTGTCCGTTGTTAGTTTTAAGACATTACGGTCGAGGTTAAGGACATCATAGTCCGTGGATTTAAAGACTCCACAGTCCGTTGTTAGTTTTAAGACATTACAGTCGAGGTTAAGGACATCATAGTTCATGAGTTTAAGGACCTCACAGTCCAATGTTAGTTTTAAGACGTCACGGTCGAGGTTAAGGACATCATAGTCTTTGAGTTTAAGGACCTCACAGTCTGGTGTTAGTTTTAAGACATCACGGTCGAGGTTAAGGACATCATAGTCCGTGAGTTTAAGGACCTCACAGTCCAATGTTAGTTTTAAGACATCACGGTCAAGGTTAAGGACATCATAGTCCGTGAGTTTAAGGACCTCACAGTCCGCGAAATGTGTGGTTATTGGGACTCGTCACCTCTTTGAAGACGTTGAGGAATTTCAACGACAAATATCAAAGGAGTGAAGAGATGTACCCTTAAACCAAGGTAAAATCAGTTTAAAATCATTTTGTTTAATTGTTAGTTTTAAGACATCACGGTCGAGGTTAAGGACATCATAGTCCGTGAGTTTAAGGACCTCACGGTCCGATGTTTGCTCTGGATGCTTCCCACGGGTTCACTGCCGTGTTTGGCGAGGACCAGGCTCCGCTCTGGATGCTTCACACGGGTTCACTGTCGTGCTCTGCAAGGACCAGGATCCGCTCTGGACGTTTTCCACGGGGTCAGAAGTGACGTTATCCGCGTTCCACGTAGCCAGGAATTTTGCTCTAGATGCTTTCCACGGGTTCACTGCCGTGTTTGGCGAAGACTAGGCTCTACTCTGGATGCTTCACACGGGTTCACTGCCGTGCTGTGCGAGGACCAGGATCCGCTCTGGACGTTTTCCACGGGGTCAGAAGTGATGTTATCCGTGTTCCACGTGACCAGGAATTTTGCTCTAGATGCTTCCCACGGGTTCACTGCCGTGTTCGGCTAGGACTAGGCTCCACTCTGGATGCTTCACACGGGTTCACTGTCGTGCTTTGCGAGGACCAGGATCCGCTCTGGACATTTTCCACGGGGTCAGAAGTGACGTTATCCGTGTTCCACGTGACCAGGAATTTTCACTAGATGCTTCCCACAGGTTCACTGCCGTGTTCGGCGAGGACTAGGCTCCGCTCTGGATGCTACACACGGGTTCACTGCCGTGCTCTGCGAGGACCAGGATCCGCTCTGGACATTTTCCACGGGGTCAGAAGTGACATTATCCGTGTTCTACGTGACCAGGAATTTGCACTAGATGCTTCCCACGGGTTCACTGCCATGTTCGGCGAGGACTAGGCTTCGCTCTGGATGCTTCACACGGGTTCACTGCCGTGCTCTGCAAGGACCAGGATCCGCTCTGGACGTTTTCCACGGGGTCAGAAGTGACGTTATCCTGTTCCATGTGACCAGGAATTTTGTTTGTTGGTTATATCCGCATTTCACGGAGTTGGGATTTGACTCTCGGTCATCTGTACACCGCCGAGTCATGGAACTGAGAGTTGCCGCTGTTCCGCTTTGCTTGATGTTGTGTCTGCTGAGACGAATGTTGAGATGATCTCCAGGCTATCTGTGACTCATCGAGATTTGGCTTCTTCTTCTGATGAAACCTGGGGGAGGAGGAGTGTGATTCCTTCTTTGTTTGTGCCCCTGGATTGTATACAGGGATTGATGTAATATCACCTGTAGGGCATAAATTTCACTTTTATTTCTTTCTGCGATGCTCTATCATTTCAGCTTTTATATCGCGAAGGTCTCGATTGCCCCATCATTTCGGCTATCTTTCGCGGTGCCCAATCATTTTGGCTATTTTGTTTTATTTTTACTCGCTGCTTTTTATTGCGAGTTGCCCAATCATTTCGGCTATTTCACATGCATGCATTTTTACTTGCTGATTTTGTCGCAAGTCGCCCCATCATTTCGGTTATTTCGTATGCATGTGTGGCTTACTGGCTTTTCGCTGCAAGCTCAGAATTAGACACCGATTTCGGCATCAGCACCGCTACAACTGGGATATTGCCAGGAGCGAATCATCATTTGCCTCTGTCGATGTCGAACAAAGGTGGCTTTGTAAACAGGGTTAGGATTCTGTCAACTAAGGCTTTTGACTTCATGAGCCGTAAGGGTCTCACAAAGGTATTCCTCCCTACAAGTCGTGAGGATCTCGTAGGTGTGTTTTCTCCTTAGGAATCGTGAGGATTCCTAAGTGAATGTTCTCTTATAAGTCGTAAGCATCTTACAAGAGGGTTTTCTCCTTATAAGTCGAGGGGACTCACAAGGGTTGTTCACCGTGCGAACATGTCCCTAGTCACGGGTGGGACTTCATTAGGGAAATGTTTATTCGCGCTCGTGGATTGTATACAAGGGTCAGTATTGAGCCACTTGTAGGGCAGTATCGGAGGTTATGGGGGTTGCTTAAGAACAGGTTCAGGTCTCTGTAACTTAAGACTTTCAAATCTTATGAGCCGTGAAGGTCCTATAAGAGAGTTCTCCTTACGAGTCGTGAGGATCTCGCAAGTGTAATTTCTCCTTAGGAATCGTGGGGATCCCTAAGTGTGTTGCAGTGAGTCGTAAGGATCTCACGCGGGTGGTTTCTCTTTACAAGGTCGAGAGGACCCTGTAAGTGTCTTTTAACGAGGTTGCACCCTTTCGGGTTTTCACAAACAGTCGCCGGTAGCCCTGCTGTTTTTACTCACGGAGCCCTTTCGGGTTTTCATCCGTGCCCATTTTGCTTATGGACATACCGTTTTTATTATTTTTTATTCCTTTTTTATATATATATAACGAGGTTGTGCCCTTTCGGGTTTTCACAAGACTCGCCGGTAGCCCTGCTTTTTTTACTCACGGAGCCCTTTCGGGTTTTCATCCGTGCCCATTTTGCTTATGGACATACCTTTTTTTTTCTTTTTTTTTATCAGCTTTGGGATGCTGCAATCTGCCGTAGTTTCTCGACATCTCGGTCAACAGCTAGTTTTAGGACATAGTGGTCCGTCATTAGTTTAAGGACGTTTCGGTCCGCTGTTAGTTTAAGGACGTTTCGGTCCGTTAACCAGCTACTGCTTATAGAGTTTTGGGCTTAGGAAGATAGCTAGCGAACATAGTCGTCGTCGTCTATCATTGACCTAGGCCGTGACTCTTCAAGCGTAGTACTTCTTCAGGAAGCGACCGTTTATTGGCCTGAAAGGTCTTTCGCCATGCATGTCCATGAGTAGATAGGCTCCACCCTGGTAGACCTTGTCTATGATGTACGGGCCTTCATAGTTCGGCTCGAATTTTCCTCGCTTGGCACGATTGGGGATCATAGGTCTTTTGACCACTAGCACAAGTTCGCCTTGGCGGAATGTCCTCGGCCTAGTCAATCTTTCGTAAGAGCGCATCATCCTTGCTTTATAAGCCTCTAGATTTTGTTGCGCTATGAGCTAGGTTTCATCAAGGGCATCAAGCTCCTCAAGCTGAAGGCGAGCGTTCTCTTCGTCCGTCGGCTCGTAATGGACTGCCACTCGTAGAGAAGGTAACTCTATCTCGAGAGGGAGTACTGCTTCTGTACCGAATACCAATGCGTACGGTGTTGTGTTCGTGGCCGTCTTGAACGTAATTCGATATGCCCAGAGAGCTTCATGCAGTCTCTCGTGCCAGTCCTTCTTATTTCGGGACACTGTCTTCTTCACGATCTTTGTTAAGGTTTTGTTGAAAGCCTCAGCTAGACCGTTAGCTCGGGGATTAAAAACTGAGGAGTATCTCCAGTCTATGTTGTGCTGTTGTGCGAAGCGACTGATCTTGTGGCTTCTGTAAGCTGGCCTGTTATCGGAGATGATCCGTCGCGGAGTTCCAAACCGATAAATGACGTGTGTCTTGAAGAAATGGAGGATATTCTCCGTCTTCACTTCCCTCAGCGGTACTGCTTCTACCCATTTGGAGAAGTAATCAGTTGTCGCCAAAATGAATCGATGTCCTCTGGACGATGCTGGTTCGATGGGGCCGATTATGTCAGTTCCCCACATTTCGAATGGCCAGCGAGCCACCGTTGGATGTCGTGGATTCGGATGTTGGTGGATTAAGTCCCCATAGATCTGGCACAAGTGGCATTGCTTTGCATACTCGAGGCAGTCTTGGATCATCGTGGGCCAATAATAACCCATCCACTTGATCTTCAGCTTCATCTTCGGCCCGGCTTGGTGAGAACCGCAGAGTTCGTTGTGAAATTCTTGGATGACTCTTTTTGCCTCTTCAGGTCCCAGGCATCTCAACCACAAAGAATCAAATGACCTCTTATACAGAGTGTCATTGATGAAGGCGAAAGATAGGGCTCGCTTCATGAGCTGATGTCTTGAGGACGCATCTTCAGGCGTTCGACGAGATTTGAAGTAGTCTATGAATACTTCTCTATAATCTTCAACCTTCTCCTGGTGTTTTATTTGCATAGCCATTTGCTCAGTCGCTTCCTTTTCTTCGGATGATTCCGGAGATATTTTTGCCGGAGCAAGAACCCGACGGCTTTGTACTACGATTCTGACGTCATCGAGGTTCTCATCTGCCAGTTCTTTAGCGAGCTTGGCTAACGCGTCCGCCTTGCTATTTTCTGCACGCGGCATGCTTTCCAAGATGTAGGAAGGTATTTGGGTCAGCAGCTGCTGTACTTTCTCGCCATACTTCACCAGTTCCGGTTTGCACGTTTGATAGTCGCCATTTACTTGACTGACGACCAGTTGAGAATCTCCATATATGAGGAGGTTTTCAATTCCCATGTCAATGGAGATCTCGAGGCCTGCTATCAAGGCTTCATACTCGGCTTCGTTGTTCGTCCTCGGTTCTGTTAAGGAGAAAGCAAAGCGCATTATCCCTCCTTGTGGGGTCACGAAGATAAGGCCTACCCCTGATTTGATTATAGGCGTGTTCTGTCTGCGTTTCTTCATGGAAGACGCTCCATCAAAATAAAGTTCCCACCAGGTACCACTTCTGTCGATCGCATCAAACGCATGTTCGTCTGGCAGTTCGCAATTCAAGGGAGAATCGGCTGGTATTGGATGTTCAGCGAGGAAGTCGGCAATAGCCTGTCCTTTCACTGCCTTAAGAGGCTGATAGGTTATTGAGAACTCCATCAAGAGCAGGACCCACTTAGCGAGTCGCCCTGTCAATATAGCCTTCGACATCAAGTATTTGAGAGGGTCCACCTTTGATATGAGACGAACTTCATGTGCCAACGCATAGTGCTGGAGTTTCGTTATCGTGAAGATCAACGCCAGGCAATGTTTTTCGATGGGAGAATAATTGCTTTCTGCCCCCAGGAGAACTCGACTCAAGTAGTAGAGAGCTCTTTCTTTCCCTTGGTCGTTCTCTTGTGCCAATAATGCGCCTAAGGAACCTTCGAGGGCGGTTGTATAAAGAATGAGAGGCTTTCCCTTGACCGGAGCAGCCAGCACTGGCGGGTTCTGCAGATACTGCTTGATTTCGTCCAGCGCGCCTTGGCATTTGTGATCCCAGACGAACGGGGTCCCCTTTTTCATCAAGTGACTATAGGGGCGGCACTTTCCAGAGATATTGGCTATAAATCGCCGGATATACGCGAGCTTCCCTTGAAGAGACCGCAATTGTTTGAGAGTCCTTGGCGGGGGCATTTCCATGATCGCCTTGATCTTTGACGGATCTATCTCGATACCTTGGTGTCGGACAATGAATCCTAGGAATTTTCCCGAGGAGACCCCGAATGCGCATTTGAGGGGGTTCATCTTCAAGTTGTATTGCCGGAGGCGTTGAAATACGACCTTCAGATGCTCCAGATGTTCCTCGTATGATTTGCTTTTAACCACGAAGTCGTCAATATAGCATTCGACAATTTCATATATAAGGTCATCGAAGATCTTCGTCATGGCCCCATGATAGGTGGCACCGGCGTTTTTTAGACCAAAAGGCATCACCTTGTAGCAAAATATACCCAAAGGGCTCCGGAAAGTGGTGTGCTTCTGGTCCTCAGGATGCATTTTTATCTGATTATAACCTGATGAGCCGTCCATGAAGGAGAAGACTTTGTGAGTGGACGTGTTATCTATCATCAGCTCAGTGACCGGTACTGGGAAATCATCCTTCGGACAAGCTTTATTGAGATCCCGAAAGTCGATACATATGCGCACTGTCCCATTTTTCTTCATCACCGGGACGATGTTGGCGATCCAGTCAGGATACTGAACTTCTTGGATGAAGCCAGAGTCGATCGGCTTCTTGACCTCGGCGTTGATACTCATCTCAAGCTCGAGCCGCATTCTCCTCGGTGATTGTTTGATTGGCTTAACGTTCGGGGATATCGTTAGTTTATGGACCGCGATCTCTTGATCTAATCCTGGCATTTCGGAATAGTTCCACGCGAAGCAATCTCTATGCTGCATAAGCACGTCTTTTAACGCAGCCACCCTTTCTTCAGATAGCAGCTCGCTGACGAATATGGGTCGCGGGTCACTTGCCTTCCCCAAATCAATTTCCTTTAGGTTATCTGCAGTGGTGTGTATTCCATCTTCCAGCTCTTTCGGTGCCGGTGGAAACTCTGAGATCACCTCATCATCATTGTTTTCGAAGCACCAGGGAAGGTCATCCACGTTCTCGGGTTCTTCTTTTGATATCGTTATCATATGACAAGTACGAACTCGCTTCCAAGACCGATGTGGATCTGGGTCTATTCTCGTAGCTTTGGGTTCATGCTTCTGCGGCGGAGTTATCCTCCAACTGTTGGATAGAGCGAACTTGCCGAACTGGTACTGATCTTCAACCCAGTTCTTGAAGGTGAAGCAGTCTTCGAGAGGGTGTCCTATTGATCGGTGATAGGAGCAATAGTCTGGGTGAGAGACTTCGGCTGCTTGCTCGGGGTGTTTAGACTCCAGAAGTGTAATCATTTGATGTCTTATAGCGAGGTCAAGTATCTTCTTTGTCTTCTCTTGAGGAAAAGAGTATGCTCGACTCATCTTCTTCATAAGGGACAAATCTGGACCGCTCGATTCCCGCTCGCATGACTTCTTGGTCCCGCTTTGTCGTTGATGAATGCCTTTTCCACTCTTTGACTTGTTTCTGCCTCTGCGTCGGGCCTTTTGCACAACAGGTTGACAGGGAGGAGCATTTTCATCTTTCGCAGTCTGTTGAAGAAGGCGTCGCGTCCTGGCTTTCTCGTAGATGGTCATTTCGCGATTATGGTCGTCTCGAACTTTTTGACCAGCTTCCCTTATAAGCTTGTCCATTTTTTCCTCGAACGACGGACTGGGCATTTTTACGTCGGGGACCTTTTCTGGTTCAGGATTAGCACTCTCCCATTGAGCATCTCTTTCTTCATCAAAGTCATGTATGATATAGCAGTCGCGGAGTAGCTCCCGTTTCTTGGACCGAACATATCCAAGCCCGATTGCTTCCATTCTCCCGTTGGGCAACTTGCGCTGAGTTTCGGGAACGTTCCATACCCTGTCATAAAACTTGGCTTTTCGAGCAGTTTGTTTGAAGGGTATCCCTTGGCGCTTCAATAGCTTTTTCAAGCCTTCTGTATAGTATCTAGGCAGACGGATGGGCTGGAGCCTATCGAGTGTGGAATCCGCGTCGTGCCAAATTTTCTTCTCCACTTTAGTTTCTCCGGATCGGTAGAATATGATCGCCTTTTCGCCTTCTCGCCTGGGAGGGACATAAAACGTCTGGAGCTCTTCCACACTGTAGGTGTCAAGCACATCTAGTTCTTTATGATGTTTGGGCGGAACCACGGCAATTTTCAAACTCTGATTATTACCAGCGAATGCTTGTACAGAAGGCCGAGCGGAGAATATAGCATGAACCTCATCTTCTGAGTCACTGCCAAAGATCAACATGGGAGCGGACTGTCCTGGCTTGTTGTACTGGGGCGGGCCTGGATAAACTATCTCTTCCTCTTCCTCAGTATCACTCCCGAAGACAGGAATGGTGGTGATAGTTTTGTTCTCCGGCTTGCGACATCTCTCTGTGTCCTCGAAATCTGGCAAAAAGTATTTTGTATCTTTGTACTTGCGGACTTCGTTAACGGAGAATGGATTCAGCTCTCCTGTTACGGTATACTCGAGACCATCCTTAAAGTATTTCATACATTGATGTTGTGTAGAAAGGATGACGTTGTACTCGTGTAACCAAGGCCGGCCGAGCAAAGCGTTATAGCATGTCTTGGCTTCAATGACATGAAATTTAATGTCTGTGACAAGCAGCCCGAATCGTAATGTCAATATCACATACCCGAGAGTCCGCGATGACTGGGAGTCAAAACCAGAGATGGTGATTTTATCACGAGCAAGATGCTGGACGCTCATGCAGATTTCCTTCAACACTCGCACGTTGAGAAGATTGACGGAAGAGCCATTATCAACCAGGATTTTACCTATCTTTATATCGTGGCAGTATCCTTAGACATAGAGGGGACGATTGTGCTCACACGTCCCGAGGAGGAGGTCTTCGTCTCCGAAGGTGATATCGGCTGTATGTACTTCCTCCAGCTCATCCTTCATCTTTTCTTCGGCGAGAAAAGCTTGGAATTGCTCTGGTTCTTGGAGCGCCTTGATCAATAAATCTCTCGCTTCTTTGGATAGTAGAAGGGCGTCGAGAATACTGAGCTGCGAGGGTAACTTCCTCAAGTGCGCCAGAACGTTATAGTCTACCTTACTCTTCTTTGGCGGGTCCTTGACGGTCAGTTCTTTCATGACTTGGTCATCCAGGGCGATATCCTCGGAGACCTTTTCTTTTCCCTTATCTTTTTTACTCGTAGATCCGAGATTCTTTTCTGGAAGCGTGCGATTGCGCAGCTGGATGTTTTCACAGGCCTTCGGTTTTTCCTCCTTCCCCAATGCGGATTCTTTAAAGAGGGGGCCAAGAGCCATTTCTTCGTCAGAGTCGCTTCCGAAAGTGAGAATTTGCGATCCCCCGGTGTTGACCATGAGACAGTTACCGGTGTCTCTTTTATTCTCCTCAGTCGCACTTCTTTGCTCCCGCTGAGTTTTGCGTTTCATCTGCTTAAAATGTTGCCGGTGAGCAACATATCCCTGCCACCATCTTTTAAAAGCATTGCACTCCACGGTGGGGTGTGAAATCTTCTGATGATATAAGCAGTAGCTAGGATGCATCTTTGCTTCATCGGGAGTGTTTCCTTCGGAGGGTGGTAGCTTCATTCCCATTGATATGGCTTTAGCAAATCTTTTCCTCGTCTTGAATTTGTTTTTATCCGCAACGGATGTCTTTTGATTTGGCGGGAGTGTCTTGACTTTTTTGTCCAGTCGCCGGCGTTGGGCACTTTCAAATATGGCCATCTCACGCTCCCGATCGGCTTTACTTTTCAGGAGGGCTTCATTGAGGAATGTGTCGATCATTTCATCTGACGGCCCCAGAAGTTCTGGTTCAGGGTCTGCCCCCAGTTTCTCAGTGCAAGGAGTTTTTTTATCGTCCGTAAACGAGCGAGAGCTCACATGACAACTTGCTACGTATCCCTCAGACTCATCCGACGAGCTTTCTTCATCATCTTCCTCTTGAAAGACGTGGCTGAGGAACTCTTGGAGCATGATGGGAGTCCGTGCCTTCTGATTATACTCCTCCAGCGCGTCGATCTGTTTCTGCAGATCTGTGCGCTTGTCTCCAGGCTTCACGGGCTTTTTGGATTTCTTCTTCTTTTTCGAAGATTTCGGCGGCTGGGTATGAGCACTTTGGCTATCACCACCAATCTTTGGAGTTGGGCGTGGCTTCACCATCCCTTCGATGATCTGAGGTTCCAGCGGGTTCTTCCACCTGATCGCCGGGCATGTCTGGAGGTCATTCAGCATCCTTTTGGTTTTGGCTGAAAGCACGACCACCCATGGGGCTTCTTCAACAAAAGAACAAGTTGCCCCCGGTGTGTCCGTCTTCTTAGGAGTGTACGGTTGTGGTGGGTTTACCTTCCACTTCTCAGACAGCGCAAACTTTCCTTGTAGGTACTGATCTTCGATCCATCCCTTAAAGACGAAGCAATCCTCGATCGGGTGACTTACCGTTTGGCGGTAAGGGCAATAATTAGGATTATTCACTTCGCTGGGTTGCGGCGGTCGTCTGGGGTTCGGCAAGTTGATAAGCCTGTTGCGCATTGCCAGCTCAAACAACCTCTTTGTTTTATCCCGCGGGAATGAGTAAGGGCGTTTCATTTTCTCATTGTAATAGCATCGTCTCTCTTCCAGTTGATCTGCTAGCTTTGGGGCACTGGACTGTTGTTGGGTGTTCGCGACGAAGGTTGCCTTCCCTTTACCCTTGTCATTACGCGGTTCCGGTTTCGGGGGAGACGGTCTGTGACCCATTCGATCCATCTGGTCTAGCTTATCGATTAAAGCCTGGAACGTGGTCGGTTTAAAGAACATCATGAACTTTGAAATAGTTGCATGAGGGTCTAGGGTGCCTACGAACATGCCCACCGTCGGTGCTTCTTCGATGCGCTGTTCGCACTTCAGATTTCGCTACCGGATTGCATATTGAACCCAAGTTTCGCCCGGTTTCACCCTTGCATTGATCAACGCTGTTATTGGGATGCGTTCGCTGGCGCTCGCGAATCGCTGGGTGAACAGCAACTCCATCTCTGCGAAAGTCTTGACGGAGTCGTTTGGAAGCTCAGAGTACCACTCAAACGCCGTCTCCGATAAGCTGCCAACGAATTGGCGAAGCAGGAGCTTATCATCGCCGCCGGTGTTGCCACAAAGAGCCCTGAACTGGGCGACATGTTGATGGGGATTGCCTGTCCCCTTGTAGACATGGAATTTCGGGATCGTGTAGCCCGGCGGGTATTTTATCTGATCATACCAGCTCGGATATGGTCACCCTGTTTTGACGACCTGGCCAGCCGCTTCATTTGCCTGGTGAACTCGTATTTATTAAGCAATATAATCATCCAGGGCACCCTTGGAGATAGTTTCCTCTTTGGCTGTTGAAAAAGCCGGAGGTGGATTTGACGTTTCTCCTCTGTCGTCTTCGAGGATAATCGGAGGATCTTCGGCTGGAGGATCCGGCTGTATCATCATCCCGACCATGTCTTGGAACAGGAGAGCCATTTGTTTTATATTGGCCGCTTGTTCCGCAGCCTCCTTGTCCTTCTTTTCAAGCATTCTACGAAGGAATTCAGCATCGGTCTCATGTTCGCGGCGTTGTTCCGACGAAGCCTCCGGGCTTTCCTTTGGTCCGGTGAGTGCGGCCATCGTAGTTAGCATCTCCTGGAGCTTCTGCTGCTGTTGTTCCTGGGATCTTGTGATGGATCGGGTAATCGGTCGGTGGCCCGTCGAAGCGCGGCTATCTTCCTTTCCAGATGCCATGTAAACGGTATGGACCACCATGCCTCCAGACTTAGGGCGTTTGGGTTCAGTGCTTTTGACTTTTGTCGCAGGCACGAGGATCTTCTCCGGCCTTATCTTTTTATGAGCGGTCGAAGTTGAGGGGGCCGTCGCGGTGGGCACCCAGATAGCTTTTCGTGGCTTGGCAGGATGGCTCACTTCCTGTTGAACCTTCAGCTTCTTGAGCTGGCGGGAGAAATTTGGATCGATCACCGAGTCTCGGACCTGCCGCCAGACTTTGTAAACCTTGAAGGACAGCCGCTGAGGGGACTGCTCTGGTTTTGCTTCCGTAACCTTCTCCAGTGGAGGAGGAGACCTTTTCAGCACAGCGGTAGGAGAATTCCTACGCACCTTATTTAACAGCTCAAAGCTGTTCCCGGTTGGAACAGCAGCATTAATTTCCGCCGTCGGGGCTGGTGGAGTTAGCCCAGAAGGGGAGTTGCCTCCTGACTTCCTCGCTCGGCGCCAGTGGTGACGTCGAGCGTGCCGCGCTGATGGAATTGGCTTGGTGACGGGGATGGGTTCGTCTTGCCCCCTGTTCAGGTGAGGGGCTGTTGTCGGTGTCAGCCGATTAAAGACTGATGTCTTTTGAGTAGCAGGAGCGGGAGTGGGAGTTGGAACGGTCAGCCTTGTAAAGACTGACCCCTTGGCAAGAGAAGCCGCCTTGACGACTTCAGGAGCAGGTTTGGTTACTCTCTTCGGAATAACCTTCTCTGGGACTGCAAGCTTCATTGTGGGCCCGCAGGAATTTGGCCCAATCTGGAGAAGACCGAGGCGCTTGTGCTGGACGACCCGCTGAGAGGGGCCGCAGTAGCTGTAAGTCGGTCGAAGACCGACTTCTTGGGAGTTTCTAGTACGGGCACTGGGGTGCTGAAGCTTGTCGGCGGAAGCATGGTTCCGAAAAACAGCCCTGTGGTGGCTTGAGTAATCTGCTCCACGGGCATCGTGAACAAAGATACCACTTGGGGCCCGTAGGTTATTCCCCCAGTTGAGGTAGGACGCTTGCTGCAGCTGCAGTTGGAGCACTTTGAGCAGGTGAATGCCATTGCTGTTTTGCTTTCTGCGCCATGCAAGAGACAAAATCTTAGTAACTCAAAACCCAAGGGCAACCATTAACAAACCGCGATTCGTTCGCGAATAAGACACACGAAGTGTGGAGTGGAAAGAGGAAAAGGTCCCACCGGGCGTGCCAAAATCTGTTCCCCTACGAAAGACGCGGCAGAGATGCGGCGTGCATCTTGCCTGAAATTCGGGGCAGATGCTAATTGGTGTTATCCGTCCACCTCTCCGAAGATGCCAAGTTGATTTATGGCACCGTGTATCGAAGGTTTAAACGGATGCGACTGATGTAGCAGACTTCGTCAGATTCCCCCTCGCTTGAGGGGTTTTTGATTGTGGGGACGCTCTTCCCTGCAGGCGCAAGCCCCTGCAGTTAATTACGCTACCGCATCGCGGTAACAACTTTCTCCTTCTCCATATGGTCACTTCGTTTCGTGGGTGTTTGTTTTGTGTTTGGTTGCCCGTGGATTGTATACGGAGGCTAATTTGTGTTGTCGCCCGTAGGACGTGGATTAGTCCAAATCCGTATCTTTCTTAGATTTGGGTTTGGGTGTCTGTGTGTGTGTGTTAAGGATACATTAGCCTTATTTGAGGCTAACATCAACTTAAACGTTCGTTAAGGACACGTTGGTCTAATTTTAGACTAAGATCGACTTAACGGGATTGTTTAGATCCGACAAGAGAGCAATTGGGGGCTCTATTGTTTAGTTTAGTGACATTGCGGTCGATAAGTAGTTTAAGGACATTGCGGTCCAATGTTAGTTTTAAGACGTTGCGGTCAAGGTTAAGGACGTCATAGTCCATGAGTTTAAGGACCTCTCAGTCCGGTGTTGGTTTTAAGACAACACGGTCGAGGTTAAGAAGGTCATAGTCCGTGAGCTTAAGGACCTCACAGTCCGGTGTTAGTTTTAAGACAACACGGTCGAGGTTAAGAAGGTCATAATCCGTGAGCTTAAGGACCTCACAGTCCGATGTTAGTTTTAAGACATCATGGTCGAGGTTAAGGACATCATAGTCTATGAGTTTAAGGACCCCACAGTCCGTTGTTAGTTTTAAGACATCGCGGTCAAGGTTAAGGACATCATAGTCCATGAGTTTAAGGACCCCACAGTCCGTAACAGTGTGTGGTTGTCGGGACCCGTCACCTCTCTGACGACGTTGAGGAATTACAACGACAGATATCAGAGGAGTAAAGAGATGTACCCTCGAACTGGGTGTAAATTGATTGGGAGAGCGGTTGTGCTCAGTTCAATTTAAATTGAGGACTTATTGCCAGAATTGGGCAAAGTCCATTTGAAAATGTTCAACATTTTATTCATGTTTTGCCTATTAGGCTTTTGCTTGGGCTCTGTCCTTTTACAATGCATAGCATTGGGCTCTGTATTTAAATGCATAGCATTTATATTTGGCCTGTTAGGCTTTTACTTGGGCTCTGCCCTTTTTTAATAATGTATAGCATTTTAATGGTCTGACAGTGCGCCACGTGGCTTGTCAGACGCTTTGCGCCAGTTAAAGAGCACAAGGCGCTAGTGCATGTAGAGGTGACACGTGTCACGCTCTGTTAAGCGCAAGTCTGTTAGCGCAGTGCGCTGCGCCAGTGCGCTGCTGACACGCGGCGCGCCTTAGTGCTATGCGCCAATCCAAGAGCGCAGTGCGCTATATTTAGAAGTGCAAAGCGCAGATCATTCTATGGTTGACACGTGGCGCGTTCTGGCGCAGTGCGCCAATCTAATAAGCGCAAAGGCGCATTTCAAGAGTGCAAGGCATTGTACAAAAGCGCAGAGCGCATCTTGATCCAATTCAGATCAAAGAAAAAAGTTTTTCTTGTTCTCATGAAAGAGGTTCTACCTCAAGATTCAAGAACCAATGGTTCTTATTCTTATCAAAAGGCTGTACCTTTATATAGATCAAATGATCTGTGAAGTAATACTTCTTTAAAAAAATTTATGATTAGATCTTTCTGATCTTTTTCTTTTTATTGAAGATCTTGATCTTGTTCTTAGATCTTTGATCTTTTTAGAAGAGATTCTTCTTTTTTAATGAGGTATTTTCATCTCTGTTCTTCAAGAATCAGATTCTTTACCTTCAAAGATGAAGAAGATGATCTTCTTTCTTCAAAGGCTTGCCTTTCAAATTTTTCAGAGGGTTCTCTCTTTTCTGTCTGTCTGTATATGTGAGACTTGGAGTCTAGGGGCCTTTATATAGGGCCAATTGGTTTGTTAAGTTAGTTACAGAGATCTTTCTCTGATTGATCTGGGGATATTTCCCCACCGTTGGATCTTTGATCCTAAGGCCTTTGTTTTACCGAAGATAATTTTCTTATTTTAATAAAATTGGAAAGATCTTTCTAGAATTTTAATTCTAATTAATTAATAATTTATTATTTAAATTCCAGTGCTGGCGCAATTTGTGCTGGCGCACCTGCGCTGGACACGTGTCGTGCAGCGCAGAGCGCAGCGCAACTGCGCTAGCGCACCACTGCTTGACACGTGGCGCGCAGTGCAGAGCGCAAGTGATCTGAAGCGTTGCTTCATTTGTTTTAAAATTTGAATTTTAAAACAGAGCCTTGCTCTGATTGGGGGTGTGCTGCCCTGGGCGCAGCGCTCCTTGCGCTGGCGTGTCAACTTTTGACACGTGGCACGCTGCGCGCAGCGCAAGGAATCTGAAGCGTTGCTTCAATTTTTGAATTTTTGAAATTCAAACAGAGCTTTGCTCTGATTGGGGGAAACACCGCCTAAGAATTTAATTCTTATATAATAGGCGCTCATGTGCCTTGCATGCTGGCGCTCACGTGTTTCACGTGAGGTGCCATCATAGGACTTTTTAATCCTACTAAATGCTGGCGCTTGCGCTTACGTGGGAAACATGTGAGGTGCCATTCGAATGATTTAAAAAGAAATTTTTATATTAGAGAGCATGTTGCTTGGTTGGATTTGTTACATACCGTATTTATGTATTTTGGAAAGTGGGACGTGACATATAGTTTCCTTTAACATTGCCATGTTTCATTCCATCCATACTATATCACATTATATCTTGCATTTCATTTTTATATATCACCCATCCTTTTTGGGGATTTACCGAGCGAAAATTCACTGACGGGCATTCCACCCATCTTTTTTCTTTTTTGGAATGTTTGTCAGATAATGTAGAGACTAAGAAGGTTGAATCGACTTTAGAGGACTGCTCGCAGTTTGAAGCACAGGCCGACAACTAGTCCTTCAGCAGTTATTTCTCTTCATTCTAGTATGCCACTGTTTAGGCACTTTCATCGCACTTTTCTTTTAAGTTATCTTGTATCAGTCTAAACTTTGGGAATGTAAATATATAAAATGTTGGATTTTATTATCACCTGTTTATTCTTGTCAATGTTATACTGTTTATTTTACGATTAGCGTATTTATTGCGAGAAAAGACCTTCTCGGAATAATTATGTCGCAGGCCTCGTTACGTTTTCCGTTCTCGTCTTTTCAGAAGCAGGGCATGACAGGTTTTATTGGTGGCCCATGCAGGTCTATTCTGCATGAACATCGTAAGCAATATGACACAAGAAAGATGGAATCCGACAACTTTTACATTCCTTGCCTTTCAATTCGTTTGAATCTATCATAACTCATCTTTTATCCAAGGTGATTTTTTCCTCGGACCTTATCAACGTCAATGTCGATACACCACCACCTACTGCCGCAACTCTAATCACTGAACAGACGGCATTTCTCGAGGCTATCAAGAGCTTTCTTGAGGGCCGACAGGGACAGATTTCTCTCCTTCATCAAGGATTGGTTCGCCCTGAAGCAGAAATACCGGGTGTGAAATAATTTCGAGCACTACACCCGAAGAATTTCTCTGGGAAAGAGAGCCCGCTAGAAGCTGAAGAATGGGCTCAAGGTATCGAAAATGACCTGGTAGCATATCAAGTTCCAGAAGTGGCTTGGGTTTGAGTTGAGAAACTTTAGCTTACTGACAATGCCGGGGTATGGTGGAAGGCCGAAGAAAGACGGATTACCTAGCCTATCGAATGGAAGACGTTTCGTGAACTATTTGACACCAAGTAATTTCTTGAGACTGACCATTTTGAGATGGAGCAACAATTTGTCCACCTAAAACAAGGATCCATGTAGGACAGGTCGGTAGACGAGTATGATGCCAATTTCACTATGCTCGGTAAGTTCGCTTCCCATCTGACTCCTACCGCCGAGAATCGCATCAGACGTTTTTAGCAGGGTACAAACCTATACATCCAGGCTGCTCTAGCAACGGGAGATTTTCCGACTCATGAACTTGCTTTGAAGGCAGCCCATCGTTATGAAGTTGTTATCAAGAAGTAGGGAAGGCCGCAGTCGGCCGGAGAAAAATGCACAGTTAGCCAGATTACTGGAGGAGCCTCCTCACGGCCAGAATTTATAGCACCACTCAGGAAGCCAGGATGACCATTTTACAAATATGGATCAATCGTCTGCAATTACTTCAAGAAGTTGGGGCACCTGATGAAGGATTGCAGATGAGCTAATGGTTTTTGTATGATTTGTGGATCGCCTAAGCACACTTTAAAAGAATGCTCAAAGTACAGGGCAGACGCAACCCCCGCACCAAGACCGACTATACAAGCTCCACCTACCCTCTCAGCTCTACCTGCACCACCTCCACGCGGACTACTTTTAGATCGTCAGCCATCAATGTACCAGCAGGCACAGAGAAATATGCCGAGACGCCAGGCTTTCACTTTGTCGGCCATAGACACCTTAGCCATGGGTCAAGATAACACTGGTAAATTTTCTTCCATCTTTTTCAGCCATTTCAAATTCTTGCATCCTTTTATTTTTTCATCTACCTGAACTTTCTTACGCACTTTCGGTACGATATTAGTAGTCCCTACCTTCACCACTGCTTCAACCAAAATTTTCCTTGAATCTATTACAACATCCCCCTGTGTAAATTTCGAGGACGAAATTTTTCTAAGATGGGTAGATATAACGACCCTAAAATTCTTACATACTTTTATTGATCCAATTTTAATAAAAAAATGTATTTTTGTTCTGGTTTCGAGTTATAAGTTATTCTTCATAACTTATGTGCAAGAAACTCTTTATAACTCACCGATTAAGACTCTCCGCTGCTAGCCCATACCCTGCGTAATCCCATCATCCCTAAACATTTTATTATTTTAGTTTTCGACGTTTTGAAAGCCTAAGAGTTTGCACGACCATTATATGGAGATACGAAAAGTTTTAACAGAAAAGTGGTATATAATTAGGACCCCAAACCAGACCCAAACCAAAACCGCGAGCCTCAAGCCCAAAGCTTGAGACTTGGCCAAGTTTTGGCCGCAAGTAGCGGCTTGTTTGGACCCAAATGGGTCAATGTTGGGCCCGTGCGACCCTTAAACTATCCTCTGCACCTTTTCATATACCAAACTCCCACACTCATCCGGAGACTCTTCATCTCTCCCATTACTTATTTTTAATTCATTTTTTATTTCTCATACACCCATCCCTCATCCCCTATAAATACCAAACCATCCCAAATCATCTCCCTTCAAAATTATTCTTGAAAAAATTCACTCTCGAAACTTCTTAAATCAAGTCTCTTTTGCAAGCCAAGTCCAAGCCATGTTTCTCCACGCATCGTTCGAACACGAGTTCGTTCCTCCACGCATCGTTGATCTCGGTTCTTCTAACCGAGGCTACTCTACTTCCTCCTCTTCATCTCTAGCACAAGTCACTCGTAGACATCGGAGCTCCGCTCAAAGATAACCTTTTTCCCTATCAACGGTGAGCTGGTTGTTACATCGACTCACACCGCGAGTAAGTTCCCTCCCATTCTTCTTCTTTTTGAATATCCTTTATTGCCATATCGTAGAATTGTTCTCATGTTTGTAGGTAAGTCCCCCTTGATTTCTGTCTTTTGTTCTTCTCTCACCATCGCCACAAGTACGGTATTAAAGTAGATTTTAACTTGAAAATATATATTCATTGCAAACTTGACATCTTCGGTATAATGACACGATACCAAGAAAACATGAACTACCATCCTATTATCTTGCAATCCATGTCTCATATAATTTTATATGCATTTAAAATAAAATTGCTATGTTAAATAATATTTAGAATGCAAGTAACGGATAAATACCATACTCCTGATTTCGGTTAAAAAATATGAGTTGGTGTAACATGTTAATCTAGATCATGCATGAGGTAACGACCCACCCCACAAGCACACATGGAAAACATAACACGATCATTATTTGTCACGAAGAAAAGTATTTCGCTAAAATACCCTCACGATCGAAATACGATTAATTAACGATAATTCAAATCCTTTGCAATTACGCCTCTACAACTCTCGTTAGGGGACCCGTTTGTAGACAGTGCGGTTTATCGCATCTCCTTAGGATAGTAGAGCGAGATGCAGAACTCCTCATAAAGAATCCGGTCTTGAAAAGAATAAAATACGATTTTAAAGAAACACGACTTTTAAAACACATTAAATCATTGGAAAATTATATAAATCATAAATCCGTATTTTTCAAGGAAAGCAAATTGTAAAAACTATATTTTTAAATGAAAGATTAAAATTACACAAAAATACCATCAAGTTTCCAAAAGTGGTATTTTTTTATAAAAATACCATAAACTTTTAAAACTAAATTTTATCACTAAAATACCACAAAATACAAAATACATTTTTATACAAAAATCTTGACTTTTAAACAACATATTTTTATTAAAAACTTATTCGAGATTTTAGGACGAATTAAAAACCCTCGATCATTTTTAAATGATTTTTTTACATAAAATCCGGAGACAATGATGCACCACTTGCCTCTCCTTAAAGATAGATCATAACTTTAGAGTGGAATTTATCAATGGCAATCATTTTTGAAAAAGTCACAAATCCTGTCGTCCATATGTAGCGGTTGTTGATATTTTCTAAACTTAAGATCTCGGAAGGTTAAATCTATTAATAAGGTATGCCGAGAAGCTGAATACAAACTCTAACTTGACTTGAACTCAAACTCAAACCTAATCTTGAACTCGACCATCTGAACTTGAACTTGAATATCCAAACTTGAAATTTGAACACTTGAACTTGAATATTCAAACCTGACTTAATTTGACCGAACCAAGAATATAACTTGATATGAATACATGAATCCAATATGAATACCTGAACCGAATATATATACTCTTGAACCGACTTGACTCGAACCATGAATACAACTTGACATGAATACATGAACACTTGACACAAATACTTGATCTTGATATGAACTCAATCTTGCAACTTAATGTATTCATGGATTCGAGGAAGACCGGTAACTTTAACTGAAATCTAGAATACGTTGGGTGTTGGGGTAGTTTAAGTATGAATCTGACGAAATCTCATGAGTCACATACTTACATCACGAAATCACAAATTCACGAATTTACAAATGAGGACCTGTGGTTCCTTGCCCATGAATTACAGCCTGTTGAGTTTAAGAACACTCCTAAGATACATTGACATTCACACTTAAACTCACGTTAGTTAGATTACCTTTAGTGACCTCTGTAGGACACATTGACAGTATACTTCATGTTCACAATACCTTCACTACACGGCCAAGCTATATTTGCTTGTTATGCTCATGTTACATTTCAATGCTTACATAGTTTCCTTTAACATTACCATGTTTCATTTCATCGATACTATATCATATTACACCTTACATTTCATTTATATACATCACCCATCCTATTTGGGGACTTACCGAGTGAAAGTTCGCTGACAGGCATTCCACCCATTTTCTTTTTTTCTTGGAATGTTTGGCAGATAATCTAGAGACTATAACCGACTTCAAAGGATTGCTCGCAGTTTGAAATACAGGCTGACTACTAGTCCTTCAGCAGTTATTTCTCTTCATTCCAGTATGCCACTGTTTAGACACTTTCATTGCACTTTTCTTTTAAGTTATTTTGTATCAGCATAAACTTTAGGAATGTAAATATATAAAGTGTTGGATTTTATTATCACTTGTCTATTTTTGTCAATATTATACTACTTACTTTACGCTTAGCGTATTTATTGCGAGAAAAAAATTTCTCGGAATAATTACGTCGTGGGCCTCATCACGTTTTCTGCTCTCGTCTTTTGGAAAATGGGGCGTGAAAATTTGTTGAAAACTTATTTCATTTGGTTTTTTGAATTATGATGCATGAAACTTATGATTGTTTGTTAGCACTTTTGTCTTTTGGTTTTGGATAATGATGATGATTGTTTCTTTTATTTTAAACATTAATGATTATGGAAACTTATGTGAAATATAATTTAATCTAATTTTATAATGAACTTCATTCCATAACACTTGTAGAGTCATTTATATATAAAGTCCGCCATAAAGGCCACTATCCGATATCCGCCAAGAAACCCCCCGACTGCCATACGCAATTTACAATCTTGGTAATGGATCACTCCCATATGTGTATGTGTGTGTGTGTGTTGAAATTATAGAGAAACTTCAGGCAAATGTCTGGACGTGCACACAAACCATATCAGATTTTACCAAAACCACAGTTTCTTAATTAAGAAGTGTCTTATGCCAGTTTCTTAATTAAGTTGTGTCTTATGGTAGTTTCTTAATTATGGTAGTTTCTTAATTAAGGAATTATTTTGGTATAAATAAGGACCTCTTATATGTTTTATGTACAGCCAAATAGAAGAGAGATCATTTTATGAGAGGGTGACAGCTTAGACCTAGATAGATTTGAGGAAAGTCTCTTAGAGTTTGCTCGTGGTGTACTTTATTCAAGATTATAGCAGGCATTGCAGATTCCGCTCTGCCGGGACTAGTCATGCGGTGGGTGAATCTCGTTAACAAATCCCTCTCTTGTTTGGTTTGTAATTCTTATTTACTTATTCTCGCATCGTTATTAATTTGTCTTTTTATTGTTAATTGCATGGTTTTTTATTATGTGATTGGTTTGTCACAGGCATTGTTCTGTACATCGGCTTCTCCCCTTCCAACAACCGGTATCAGAACATGGTTAAGGAACCTAAGGTTCTTCAATTCCACGATCTAGGTTAACGGTGGGTAACAACGCTTATGTCATCTTCCCCACTTTCTTTGACGTTGTTTAAAGGCGTTGGTTCAAATAAAGGAAAAAGTTGTGTTTTGCTGCAACGTTAGACGAAAAGATGGCGGAGGATAAAATAAGAATCGAAAAATTCAATGGTCACAATTATGGTTGGTGGCGTATGGTGGACTACCTATACCAAAAGAATATGTATCTTCCGTTGCTAGGAGAAAAGTCCGAGAAGATGACCGATGAGGCGTTGAACTTTTTGGATAGGAAAGCCCTGGCGACGATCAAATTGTTGTTGACTCTACAGGTGGCCTTTAACATCTCAAAGGAGAAGACAACCATGGCGCTAATGACAACGTTAGCGAAGTTGTATGAGAAGCCTTCAATATCAATGTAACGACTCTGTTTTAATGTACAGAAAATTTGTTTAAAAATTAATGTACAAATGGAGTATTTGCAATCTGGTGTATGTTATAAGTATTTAATTCGTTTGTGAACAGCAAGAAAGCACTTGTAGCTCATTGGTAAAGCCTTGCACTGCTGTAACATAGCGTTCAAATCTCCTTAGCCACATATTATTTTTATTGATTTTTCTTTAAAACTTTTAGAAGCTCAAAAGTTTACACGTGCAAAACACGTAAAAGTGAAAAGTCTCATAAAATAAACATGTGCACTGAGCTATATGAAACGACTAGGACACATGGCCAAGATCCAGAGACCCACCTCTCAGATTGGACCAGCGAGATTTGCTTCTGGGCCGGCGCCGCCGGGCCCCCCTAAGCAAATGCTACAAAATTTTAACCCTAGTACCCTTTGGCCTCACCCACTACTCCTATTCTGTTTGATTTTTCTGCACATTAACAAAGAGTGTTAATTCAACTCTTTAATCCAAATTTAATACATTTTTAATTCTCCATTCACACCCTAAACCATAATTCTATCCTATAAATACCACCCTATATTTTGTCCCTCCTCATTCTGAAATCTATTGCCAAAACTCTCTAAAATTCCTAAGTCCAAAAGTTGTACAAGTGGAGTTAGCCAAGATCAAAGTTCCAGCGACATTTCAGGACAAATTCGACGACGACGCGACTCCACGACACCTTCGAAATATTCCTCTACCTCCCCGTCTATAATCAATCAATAAGTTCTCTCTCCCCTTCTCCATTTCTAATCTAAAACAACCTCTCTTCAAAACTCGTCGGAAGCGGAGTTATTCCGACTTCCGATTCTCTTTTCTTTAAAAATTCAACTTTTCTTAAACAAATTTTTTTCCATATTTTCATATATTGTTTAGTAACCATAAAACAACATTTTGACCAAGTTTCAATTCAAAATTTAATGTTAAACAAATTCTATTTCGCCTTTTCGGTAAAATACCATCAAGTTTACATACGACATTACTTTATCGTTTTGCTCATTTTACCTTTAGAAATTGCATGAGGTAATGACCTAGCTCATTACAACACTCATCTTGACATAGCACTATGGGTTTTGTAACAATTTTTGTGGGACAAAACACAATTTACATTAAAATACCTTAAACTATCAAAACTCGTTTTCTTTAAATTGTTTTAATTAATTCCTTGCAAAAAAGTCTCTACAACCCATTTTGGGAAACCCGATCGGGATGGTGCGGGTTATCGCACGTCCTCGGGACTAGTAGAGCGAGATGCGGACCTCCTCACAGAGCATTCGATCTCGATGGAATTTTTATTACAATTTCTAAGAAAACATGATTTCTATTAATAAATAAATTCTATTTTTTTATAATTATATATATAAATATTATCAAAATATCTATTTAAAATATAATATATATTCCATGTTTTCTAATCAAAAGAAAAGAATCACAAAAAGCATGAAAATACCATCACATTCAATACAAGTCAAATTACAAGAAAATACCATATATTATTCAAAGTTAGGTTTATATCCACTAGAATATTTCAATTTATAAAAATTACAGCTATTAAAACCCTAAAGACGATAATTAAATACTTGAGGTGTATTTTTAAAATATATCAAAACTATTTTTCATAAAACCCTCTCAAGTTATATTAATTTACAATAAGGACCCTAGTAAATATAGGTTTAAGCGGGACCAGTTCACTTGAGCCTCAGGGGGTCGGAGAATATGGGTGCTTTCCTATCTAAGGTAGTGATTTGTATGGATTTTACGATCAATAATATATGTTACCGCAATCAAGAACGGCGTCGCTTGGTAGCTAGCCGGTGAATACGGGTCGGTCCACAGGGATGGTGTTAATTTCCTAAATGTTCTTACGAGCTAATTCCAAAGGGTGTTGAATCTTTTATCACAAAAAACTAATTTGAGTTATACTAGGATTAGGAAACTTGCTAGGATTAGGTTTAGGTAAAGTTTGGTAAAATAAAGATTTCCACCTCTTTCAAAGCCCTAAATTAGATATCTTTTTAGGAGTTATGGTAATTATTCATAAAGGGGATTAGGATGATCGGGAAGAAACTATGTTTCTTCCTCTAGATCCTTGTCCGTCCTTTCTTAATCCTTACCCTAACCTTCATGGAAAACATTCATATCCGGTCTTTTATACTACGGTATCACCGTTACCTCATGGGTAGAGTGCCGTAGGGAGCGGAATATGAAAGTATGCATGGAGTCCTAATTATTCATAAGTGATTGGCCAAGAAAGGGACGAGAGATCTTCATCTCTCAAACCCTTCCCTATTCCTAACCCTAACAAGCGAGGAAACTACTCGCTCATTGAAGGATCTATGAAAGACATTATTTTTATGAGTTTTGATTTTAAGAGATTAATGATCTACTGCAGATTAATAAGAATTCTATTCTAGATTAAACTAAGGCAAATAAGAATTTATCTATTTAGGGCAGAAAATAAATCTAAGAACTAGGGCAGAAAATAAATCTACATACAAATGATGCTCTCCAAACTTCAAAAGAATTCTGAATTTTTATTGATGAAAAGAGGCATGACCTAATACAAGAACTTGGGTCTCTTATAGGACATAGAAAACCATAGGTTTACAATTGCCGCATGTCTGCATTTACAAAAATACCCCTAGGAAGACTAGTCAGCGCCGCCTCGAAATTTGGTGAAAATTTTACCAACTCCATGCTCCGCACGGCCGCGGAACTGCGACCGCAGCCATGGTTTGGCCGCGGTTCCACGGCCAGATAGATGACTTGCCGCTTCATTTTCTCTGTGCTAGCTCTGGTTGACTGCTTCTTCCTACTTCTTTAGTTCTTTTCTCAATTTGGCTTCTAGGTTTCTTCCAGATCTTCCAGTGAATAACTGTAGTAGACTTTTACCGTTGCTTCTAGACAAAGTCTTGAATCTTGCACTGCCTCATACTTTTTGAACTGATCTTCGTGTAGGCTTGATCAAGATTCCACCATTTATTGGTCGTAGTCTCACTTTGTATCATCTTTTTCATCAATTCACTGTTTTTGCTCCAAGAACCTGTAACCTGTAACTAAGTAGCAGACATGGGTCAAAAACACATGTTTATTGGTAAAATGTATAAGAATGGAGAATATAATAATGCAATATTATGGTATGACCAAATACCCCCAAACTTATCTTTTGCTCGTCCTCGAGCAAACTTAGTTTTATTCTCGACAAAAACCTAACCCTACTTTCGCAGGGAAAACGCGATTGCACTGAGCTCGTGCAACAAGCCGTTAAACCTCTAGGTGTCCCTAGTAGGAGGAGTGTTGTCTCCTGAGGGTTTTCAGCGGATACTACCCACAAAATCCTATCAATTCGGCCCATTAAGTTTTATTCTCTAATTAGGTTTTCTAACAAGAAATTCTATTATCTTTGACTCATAAATCATCCACCCATATTCTTCACACATCCTTATCATTTAACTTAAGATTATATATATTCTGTAGACTTACTCAGCTTTTGGCATCTTTTAAGTTTTCCTTCTAGGGTTCCATCTCAACTTAGGAATTTTTATCATATTTATTAAAGATATAAGTTCTATTCTTCATTTCTATCTCTTATCTAAACCCCAATCACATACCCCCTACATGTGTGGATATATCACCTCTACACTTGGAAATTCAAATCAAGCAATCATACTCTTGTCCGTTATCCAAAATACTTCTTAATTGGTGAATTTTTAAATGAATTTTGCTTACACATCCTTCATGTGACCGTTAATACTTCTTGAGGTACCAACGACCGATTACAAAATGCGTTTGCACTTTAAAGCGTACTTCCTAGTCTTGTAACACCTAAGGCTTTAGCAGTGACTCCCAAACCAATTGGTCTAAGGCACTAGATGATGAAGCACCCTCGCTAAATATTTTTCTATTTTTGCAGCCTCAAGTAATCACAAAAACCAGTGTTCATTTTTTTATTATCTCTTTATTCACACTTGAGTTTTTTTTATTTTATTTTCTTCGTACTAAGAACTTTAGACAAGAGCATTTCAAGGTCTCTTCTACTATTCCAAGTTTCAAGGTTCGTATTTGTGCAATTTGTAGGGTATACATTTTCAGAATCTAAACTTAAGCTTAGGAATTATTTTTCAAACTTATACTCTAATAAAAATATCAATATTTTTCCTTTGTTTTGACTTAGCCCAAGAAGTGAACTCAAAATTTTTCTATTTCTAAATAAACTACAAGGACATATACTTTCTACCGTTAAATTTTAAGAAAGGTTATTTTTAGGGTTTTAATTTACAAAGTCTAAGATCTAGTTGTTCCTAGCAAATTAATCATTTTGTCAAATTCAAGTCAAATAAGGCCAAAATTGAATACATTAATTTTTATAATTTTTCAAATTTTTCAATTTTTATGAGTTTTTCTTTTTCTATTTTTTTTCTTCAAAATTTTCAATTTTTATGATCTTTATATAAGGATGCAAATGCAAAAATATACATATGAATGCGAAGGAAGAAGACTTACCGAGCATACCCCCAAACTTAAACTGGACAGTGTCCTCACTGTCAGGCTGCACCAAGTGGGTCCAAAATGTCGGTAATTTCCTGCTTATTATTTTTTATTTTACAAATGATACACACCCCCAAACTTATTTGAAATAATGTTTTGGAAAAAATTGATTGGAAATTCGGGGGTGAAAGTGGAGGAGATTTAATCGGTGTAGATCGGCTCCTGCAAAAACAGGAGCTCCTCCGATGGGTCCGCTGTGAGAAACGGTTTCAATCGATGTCCATTGATTTTGAATAAAGTACCGTCCTCAGGATTTTCAAGATCGACCACACCGTGCGGATAAACGGTGCGAACTACAAATGACCCTTTCCACCTAGAACGGAGCTTGCCGGGGTGATAATGTAACCGAGTGTCATAGAGTAAAACTTGTTGACCAGGTTTAAATGTTTTTCGCAAAAGGTGTTTATCATGGAATACCTTAGTTCGGTTTTTAACAATTACGGCATTATCATAAGCCTCATCCTGCAGCTCTTCTAGTTCATTTAATTGCAGCTTTCGATTGCTGCCCGCATCTCTTAATGATAAATTCAACTCTTTGATTGCCCAAAATGCCTTATGCTCAACCTCTACTGGGAGGTGGCAAGCCTTCCCGTAAACAAGCCGGTATGGATACATACCAAGATCGGTCTTGTATGCAGTACGGAAAGCCCATAGTGCATCGATCAGTTTGAGTGACCAATCTTTACGGTTTTTAGAAACCGTTTTCTCCAAGATTTGCTTAATTTGCCGATTTGAAATCTCGGCTTGCCCACATGTTTAGGGATGGTATGGTGTTGACAGCTTGTGGGTAATAGAATATTTGCGCATTAAGGACTCAAAAGTCCTATTGCAAAAGTGAGAACCATTATCACTTATAATCGCTCGAGGGTGCCCAAACCGAGAAAAGATATGTTCTTTAAGAAATCGAACGACAACATTGTTGTCATTCGTTCGGCTAGGCACGGCCTCGACCCACTTTGACACGTAGTCAACAGCCAAAAGAATGTACACATTCCCAAAGGAATTGGGAAATGGTCCCATGAAGTCTATTCCCCAAACATCAAAAACATCCACAACCAAAATAGGTTGGAGCGGAATTTCGTTTCTCCGCGATATCCGGCCCAAGTGTTGGCATCGGGAGCATGTCTTGCAGTATTCATATGCATCCTTAAAGAGTCGTGGCCAATAGAAACCACACTGCAAGATTTTCTCGGCTGTCTTCTTTGGGCCGAAGTGCCCACCACATGCTTGATCGTGGCAAAAAGACAGCACACTCTTAAACTCGTTTTCCGGTACACACCGACGAATGATTTGGTCGGAACAGTATTTAAAAAGATAAGGTCATCCCAGTAAAAATGCTTTGCTTAGGACAAGAATCGAAGTTTATCCTGTTTCGACCAATCTTTAGGTATCAAGCCGGTGGCTAAGTAGTTTACTATATCAGCGAACCATGGTTCGCAATAAACGGTTAAGAGTTGCTCATCGGGAAAAACATCTTTGATTGGAAGTTCAAGTGTAGGCGAAGAAGGAAGTCGTGAAAGGGGATCGGCCACTACGTTTTCATATTCTCTTTTGTCCCTTATGACAAGGTCAAACTCTTGTAGCAAGAGGATCCAACGTATTAGCCTCGATTTAGCATCCTTCTTCGCAAAAAGGTGGCGAAGAGCAGAATGGTCCGTATACACAATGACTGGAGAGCCGATTAAATAAGGCCGGAATTTTTCAAGTGCAAACACAACGGCTAAAAATTCTTTTTCTATTGTTGTGTAGTTTAGTTGGGCCTCATTTAATGTACGGCTAGCGTAATAAATCACGTGCGGCATCTTATTAATGTGCTGTCCAAGAACAGCACCAATGGCAAAATCTGATGCGTCACACATAATTTCGAAGGGATGCGTCCAGTCTGGAGATGAAAGAATGGGCGCAGAAATGAGAGAGTATTTCAATGACTCAAACGCTTCCAGGCAAGTTGAGTCAAAATTAAATGTTGTGTCCTTGGACAGTAAGAGAGTCAAGGGTCTAGCAATCTTGCTAAAATCCTTGATGAACCGTATATAAAAACCGGCGTGGCCAAGAAAAGCTCGGATGTCTTTGACGCATTTAGGAGGAGGAAGATTGGAAATGACTTCAATTTTGGCTCTATCAACCTCTATGCCGTTTTGCGAGATGACATGTCCTAAGAAAATGCCTTCTCGTACCATAAAGTGGCACTTCTCCCAATTTAAAGTTAGGTTCTTATCCCTACAGCGGGTAAGAACTGCGTCAAGGTGTAGCAAACACTCGTCGAAGGAGTCACCAAAAATGAAGAAATCATCCATAAAGATCTCCAAAAACTTTTCAACCATGTCTGAAAAGATCCCCATCATACACCGCTGAAATGTAGTGGGTGCATTGCATAACACAAAGGGCATGCGACGATAAGCAAAAGTGCCAAATGGACAAGTAAATGTTGTCTTGTCTTGATCCTCTTTGGAGATGGGGACTTGGTTATAGCCGGAATAGCCATCCAAAAAGCAGTAAAACTCGTGCCCAGCCAATCGTTCTAGCATTTGGTCAATGAAAGGTAAAGGAAAGTGGTCTTTCCTTGTCGCGGCATTGAGTTTTCTATAGTCGATGCAAACTCGCCACCCAGTTTGGGTGCGAGTAGGTATTAACTCATTTTCCTCATTGGTAATGACCGTGATGCCCGATTTCTTTGGCACAACATGAATGGGGATAACCCACTGGTTATCCGAGATAGGGTAAATGATACCACTATCAAGACATTTAACAATCTCCTTCTTGACAGCCTCTTTCATTATGGGGTTGAGGGGTCTTTGTGGATCCCTTACCGTCTTGGCATCATCCATCAAGTGTATATGATGTTAAACTATGAGGGGACTAATCCCTTGATGTCCGCCATAGCCCAGCCAAAAGCTTGCCGACTATTTTGTAAGACCATTAAAAAGGCCTTCTCTTGCTCGAGATCTAGAGAGGCCGATATGATGACGGGAAGGGTCTCATTCTCACCTAGATAAGCATATTTAAGGTGCGACGGCAAAAGCTTTAGTTCGAGTTTAGGAGGTGAAACAATTGATGGAAACAATGGTATAACTGTTTCAAACTCGAAGGATTCCATTAACGGTTCAAATTGAGTGTACGCAACCGAGTCGGATGGTTCAACTAACTCATCCGAAAAAGCAGAAGACTCAAACTCGGATGGTGAGTCTTAAAAATCGTCTACAAAGGTGAAACACTCATAATCGTTTTCCACCATGAAAGCTGTGTCGGATTCTAGGAGGAACGCACTAGTGGCGTCAACACTGCTGTGATCAAACATAAAATTTTCGAACTCACAGTCCTCCTCCGCGATCTCATTGATCGAGCAAACATCAAGTACGCTAGAATTAGGCTCGGAAGGCTGATTTCCCAACTTAAAAATGTTGAGTTCAATTGTCATATTGCCAAAAGATAGATTCATTGAACCATTACGACAATTGATCACCGCATTAGAAGTCGCAAGGAAAGGTTGACCAAGTATTACCGGAATTTGACTCCGGGGGTTAGCTACAGGTTATGTATCCATAACAATAAAGTCAACGGGGAAAATGAAATCCCCTACTCTAATTAACACATCCTCCAACTCTCCCCTAGGATGGGTGATTGATCGGTCGGCCATTTGGAGAGTACAATGAGTGGGCTTAAGCTCTCCAACGCCTAATTGCTCGTACACAGAATAAGGTAGCAAATTGACACTAGCACCAAGATCTAATAGTGCTCTATTGATGTTCTTGTCCCCAATTGTTATCGAAATAGTAGGACAACCGGGGGTCCTTGTTCTTTTGGGGTAAAGATTGGACAAGAGCATCGTTAACAGCACTAGCCACGAAAACTTTCTTTGGTACTTGTGACTTTCTCTTTTTGGTGCATAAGTCCTTTAAGATTGTTTGCATATGAAGGAACTTGTTGGATTGCATCCAAGAGAGAGATATTTATGCTAACCTGCTTGAAAAACTCTATAATCTTCTTCATTTGTGGAGTTGGTTTATTGGATCTCAACCGGTTTGGAAAAGGAACATTTTGAAAGGTTGTTGAGTCCAATTTTTGCTGATCAGATTGTGGAGTTGGAATGGATCCCCGTGTAGATGTGTTCGTGTTGTGAGAAGTGGGTCCGTTCGAGCTAGAAAAAGTAGAGCCTTGTGAAGGATGGAGAATAGGCTCTAACGAAGAAGAAGAAGAAGAAGAAGAAGAAGAAGAAGGTGAAGAAGATGAAGAAGGACCACCGGCAGGAGTGCATTGTTAATACCTACATTATTTTGCAACACTCTTCCGGATCTCAACGTGGTCACAGCATTTACGTTATGATTATGCTGTTCATATGCAACATGTGCGTGACCGGGATTTGACAGTGGTTGAGATGGAAGCTTTCCTTTTTCTCGCTCGCTCAACGCAGCATTGAGTTGTGCAATTTGTCCCTCAATAGATTTGATGCTTTGATCGTGTGAGGCACTGTTTTGCACCAAAGATTGAATAGAAGTTTCTAACCTTGCTGCGGATTGTGTAGATTGCTTTAGGAACGCATCTAGACTTCTTTCGAGCGAGTTAACCTTGTCACTATGAGGTGGAACAAAATTGTTTTGCGGGTAAGAATTGTTTGGAACAAAATTGTTCACTTGATTAGGGTAAGGTTGTTGTTGGAAAGATTGTTGAAATTGAGTTTGTGGAGGTGCTTGTTGTTGTGAAGGAGGAGGCCTTTGAAAATTGTTGTTTCCTTGGAATTGTTGATTTTGGTTCCAAGCGAAATTTGGGTGACTCTTCCAACCCGGATTGTATGTCGAAGAGTATGGATCATTTCTTTGTCGTTGCTGAAAGGCAGCATTGACTTGATCATGTCCTTCAGTAGATGGATTGTAAGGACACTCTTCGGTGAGATGTGATGGATCCGAACAACAAGCACAAACAGTTCGTGAAGGCACAACAGGGGCAGGAGAAGGCGATGAGGTTTTGGTCTCAATCGTTTCTAGCTTTTTCGTAAGTGCGGCCATCTCAGCCTTCATAGCAATCGACATATCTAAGTGATGTATGCCTGCCCTAGACTGACCAATAGAAGAAGATGAGGTGGTCTTGGTGCTCTCCCACCGAATTGTTTGTTCACTAAGATCCTCAAGAAACTGCCACGCTTCCTCACTAGATTTGGTTAGAAAGTGACCTTGACAAATGGTTTCTAGCAACTGCTTCGTTGCCGGGTTTAATCCCTCGTATAATGTTTGGCAAAGTTGCCAATTTTCGATCCCATGGTGAGGGCATTGAACAAGTAGGTTTTTGAATCTTTCAAAACACTTCCAAAATGGTTCGGAAGGAAGCTGGGAAAATTGTATAATCTCATTACGGATTTTAGCAGTCTTGTGATGAGGATAGAACTTTTTAAGAAATGCTTTCACAAACTCTTCCCAATTCTTAATTGAATACGACGTTGTGCTGTATAGCCACTTCTCGGCTAAGTCACATAAGGTGAAAGAAATGACCCTTATCCTTATAGCATCGTCGGATAATTGGGTTGTTTTCATCATAGCGCAAACGTTTTGGAATTTGTTGATAAAGATATAAGTATCTTCGGATTCCAATACGTGAAATTTTGGTAGCATATTGATGAAGTGGGGTTTGATCTCGAAATTGTCCCCATTTGCCGGTGGGAGGGAAAGACAAGTAGGCAGGGCGGTGCAGATTGGGTAGAAAAGATCCTGGAGCGCAATTCGTTGGGGCGCTTCAACAGGCGGGTGATTCGGGTTATTCGCACCTAACGAAAGTGAAGAAGTGGAAAGGATCTCGACTTCGGAGTCGAAAGGTTCGTCAGTCGGTACCAACGAAACACGGACTAATCGGGCGCTAGTGTCCCTAGTCCAACCGGACATACACTAATGAGGTAGTGTAGTCAAAAAGGCGAAAGACAGAATGTGGAGGTAAGAAAACGTCAATGAGAAGAAAGTTGTGTAAGTGGAGTGCAAAGATTTCTTTAGCGAAAAGTTGCAAGTTTTTGAAAAGATTTTGTCTTTTTTTTATGTGGAGCTTTTTGCAAAAAGAATTTTGATAAGAGACTTTGACACAATTGCAATCAACCACAAATGCACAATCAGGCCTAGATCTAGGGTCACCTAGGTCAGCTAGACAGCTCCTAACTGTTCCAAAGGGATAGAAATAGGACCTCAAACCGCCTCTTCACCGCCAATTGCGGCCAGGTAAGTGACAGGTGAGTGGGAGGCTCTCCACTACAAGTAGTGGCCCTAATTAAGTAACCACTCTCCTTAGACACACTTGCCTAGACACCGCAAAGTCAGGTTAGGATTAACGGCCGATGCCTATAACTAGTCCTCTGTCCTATTGAGCGCGACGTCCTTAGGGCTGAGTCTAGTAATTTTTAATTAAAGATTGGTCAATGCAAATGCCTTATGTGATTTCCGAGGTCTTGGGAAGGGTGATGAAATCCCCACCCAATCTGAATTGGTCTCAAGCCCCTTAAAGTCCGATTAAAATATGTAAAACAGTAAATCACTTGCAATCAATTTTCTTTTAAGCGCGGCGCAAAGAATTCTGCAGAAAATCAATTATTGGAAGGGGAAGATTTTTTTTAGTGCAAAGAATCCTGCAGAAGATTTGGCAAAAGATATATAGGGATTTGCAGAGGGGAGAAAGATGAAACAAACCGTGCAAATTTCGCTTGCTGACTGGACAGGGGGACCGCGGTTCCGCGGCGGGAGGCGTCTGCGGCGGCGGAAGGGTGGCGGTATGGAGGCGTCGGGTCTCTGAAAAAAATCTGGTGTTCTGTTGTTCCAATCTCCTTCTGTTCTGATCTACCTTTTTCTGTTTCGCACTCTGGATTTCTCCAGATCCGTCGATCCTGCAAAGATTCACACAAGAAACCCTTCAAACAATAAAAGATGATAGAATTTCTATATTTTTTTTATTTTTTTCAATTTTTATGGTTTTTATATTTTATATTAACCCGAAATTACAAAAAGGAAATTTTACGCCATCCCCGGCAACGGCGCCATTTGATTTGTATGGATTTTACGATCAAAAATATATATTACCGCAATCAAGAACGACGTCGCTTGGTAGCCAGCCGGTGAATACGGGTCAGTCCACAAGGATGGTGTTAATTTCCTAAATGTTCTTACGAGCTAATTCCAAAGGGTGTTGAATCTTTTATCACAAAAAACTAATTTGAGTTAAACTAGGATTAGGAAACTTGCTAGGATTAGGTTTAGGTAAAGTTTGGTAAAATAAAGATCATCCTAATCCCCTTTATGAATAATTACCATAACTCCTAAAAAGATCCTTGTCCGTCCTTTCTTAATCCTTACCTTAACCTCCATGGAAAACATTCATATCCGGTCTTTTATACTACGGTATCAACGTTACCTCGTGGGTAGAGTGCCGTAGGGAGCGGAATATGAAAGTATGCATGGAGTCCTAATTATTCATAAGTGATTAGCAAAGAAAGGGGTGAGAGATCTTCATCTCTCAAACCCTTCCCTATTCCTAACCCTAACAAGCGAGGAAATTACTCGCTCATTAAGGGATCTACGAAAGACATTATTTTTATGAGTTTTGATTTTAAGAGATTAATGATCTACTGCAGATTAATAAGAATTCTATTCTAGATTAAACTAAGGAAAATAAGAATTTATCTATTTAGGGCAGAAAATAAATCTAAGAACTAGGGCAGAAAATAAATCTACTTACAAATGATGCTCTCGAAACTTCAAAAGAATTCTAAATTTTTATTGATGAAAAGAGGCATGACCTAATACAAGAATTTGGGTCTCTATTTATAAGACATAGAAAACCCTAGGTTTACAATTGCCGCATGTCTTCATTTACAAAAATACCCCTAGAAAGACTAGTTAGCACCGCCTCGAAATTTGGTAAAAATTTTACCAACTCCGTGCTCCGTACGGCCGCGGAACCGCGGCCGCAGCCATGGTTTGGCCGCGGTTCCGCGGCCAGATAGATGACTTGCTGCTTCATTTTCTCTGTGCTAGCTCTGGTTGACTGCTTCTTCCTACTTCTTTAGTTCTTTTCTCAATTTGGCTTCTAGGTTTCTTCCAGATCTCCCAGTGAATAACTGTAGTGGACTTTTACCGTTGCTTCTAGACAAAGTCTTGAATCTTGCACCGCCTCGTACTTTGTGAACTGATCTTCGTGTAGGCTTGATCAAGATTCCACCATTTATTGGTCGTAGTCTCACTTTGTATCATCTTTTTCATCAATTCACTGTTTTTGCTTCAAGAACCTGTAACCTGTAACTAAGTAGCAGACATGGGTCAAAAACACCTGTTTATTTGTAAAATGCATAAGAATGGGGAATATAATAATGCGATATTATGGTATGAACAGATAGACAACCTAAAAACGGTGTTATCAATACGGTAATTGTCATGGAAAATGACACAAATCTTGTCGTCCATATGTAGCAGTTATCGATAACTCCAAAACTAATTCAGGACTTCAATTCGTTTTAAAGTGTCTGTCTCAGACAGAGTCTCAGTCTAATCTGAAATCAATCAATCGATCTATCCTTGAATATGATTCAAGTATAACTCCAATTCAACATAAATCCATTTATAACAGAATTCAATCTATATCAACATGACTCGACTGAACCGAACTATATATATACTCTGATTACATGACTATCCGTTCCATTTACATTTACACAGAGTGGGAGCTTCCCTCTCTCACGTGATAGGGAGTAAGGGGGCTCCCAAGATGGGAGCCTCCCCCTCAGATGAGAGGGAGAAAAGGGCTTCCAAAATGGGAGCCTTTCATTCACATGAGAGGGAGCAACCCAAAATGGGAGCCTCCCCTTCACATGAGAGGAAGAAAGGGGCTCCCAAAATGGGAGCCTCTCCCTCACATGAGAGGAAGAAAGGGGCTCCCAAAATGGGAGCCTCTCCCTCACATGAGAAGGAGCAACCCAAAATGGGAGCCTCCCCCTCACATGAAAGGGAGTAAAGGGGTTCCCAAAGATTTATTTTTTTAAACTCCAAAAACATTTGTATGGAGTTAAACTCCGAAAGATTTTTATTAGTAAGTTCAACTTCAAATGAATTTTAAATGGAGTTCAACTCCTAAAAAGATTTAATGTGGATTTAAACTCCCCAAAAGAATTTTATTGTGCAGTTAACCTCCAAAAGAATTTTTTTTGTGGAGTTAAACTCCAAAAGAATTTTAAATGGAGTTCAACTCCAAAAAGGTTTTTGTTTGGTGTGTGGTTAAACTCCACTAAATGGGAGCCTCCCCCTCACATGAGAGGGGAGAAAGCTCCCATTTAGTGGGAGTTCACTCTTCCTCACGTAAGAGAGAGCATGGACTCCGAGCCTCCCCCTCACGTGAGAAGGAGGAAAATCTCCCACTTAGTGGGAGCTCCCCTCTCCTTCACGTGAGAGGGAGCATGGGCTCCAAAAGACCCATTTTTTGATGGAGTTAAACTCCATAAGATTTTATTTGGAGTTAAACTCCCAAGACAATTTTATTCGGAGTTAAACACCTAAAACAATTTTACTTGGAGTTAAACTCCTTAAAAAAAGTTTTTAGTACGGAGTTAAACTCCAAAAGAATTTTATTTGTGGAGTTAAACTCCAAAAGATTTCCTCTTTTCTATTTTAAGGAGAAACCCAAAATGGGTTCTCTTGAAACTCCAAGATTTAGATCTTGGATGATAAAAAAAAGCCCATTTTTCTTCTCTTGATGTAGTCTTGGGAGGTGGGTTTCCCTTCTTCTCCCTCTCTCAAATTGGATCTTGAGGAGGGAGAAGAAGGTAACAAAAATCTACCCTTCTTTTTTGATCGTATGTGAGAGTTAAATTCTCCTTCAGTGGGTTTATGGTAAAACTTAATTTAGTTTTTAAAAAAAAAGAGCTAAGCTCTTGATTTAATTGGAAAAGGAAAAGGAAGAACTTGAGAGAGTGAGGATGGAGACACAAACCCTAGAAATTTGATGGAAAATGAAAAGTCCTTCTTTTTGTCCTTATCATGTTGCCTTTTATAGGCTTACAAATTTACACTTAGCCTCTTGGGCTTTACAAAATGGCACTTTGCTCATCCTATGTCTCATGTGCTCATTTCTTTTGCACATGAGCTATGGGTTTTACAAAAAATTGGCTTTATGCCTATTTTTCTCACATTTATGTATAAAAAATTACATCAAAATTATTTACTACAAAATTTTTATTTTAGCATAGGGGAGGCCGGCCGCTTCATGTTCAGGCTCGACTCGGGCATGAGCCCACTTGATCTAGGCTTGGGGTTGACTTTGACTTTGACTTGGTAAACCGGGGTGTAATTTTTGACCCCAACAAAGTACCCCCCATCAATAAATGCACACCACACATATGGGTCGTGTGCATGAAATTGATGGATCTTCTTTCACGTGGAGGCAACTTGATTTGGCTCCCGCTTTTGGGAAGCTCGCACTGCCCTTTTTACGACATGGACGGTCGATGCTTGACGTGTCCTCGAGACGGAGTGTCGGTGTATGACGTATCCTCGACACGGAGTGTCGTTGGTCGACGTTTCCCCGGCCCGGAGTGTCACTGTTCGACTTGTTCCCGGCACGGAGTGTCGCTGGCTGTTCTACTTATCCCCGGCACGGAGTGTCGCTGGTCGACTTGTCCTCGGCACAGAGTGTCACTGGCTGTTCGACTTGTCCCCGGCACGGAGTGTCGCTGGTTGTTCGACTTGTCCCCGGCACGGAGTGTGGCTGGTTGTTCGACTTGTCCCCGACACGGAGTGTCGCTGGTCAACTTGTCCCCGGCATGGAGTGTCGCTGGCTGTTCGACTTATCCCCGGCACGGAGTGTCGCTTGCCATTCAACTTGTCCCCGGCATGGAGTGTCGCTGGCTTTTCGACTTGTCCCCGGCATAGAATGTCGCTGGTCGACTTGTCCCCGGCACGGAGTGTCGCTGGTCGACTTGTCCCCGGCATGGAGTGTCGCTGGCTGTTCTACTTATCCTCGGCATGGAGTGTCGTTGGTCGACTTGTCCCCAGCACATAGTGTCGCTGGCTGTTCGACTTGTCCTCGGCATGGAGTGTCGCTGGCTGTTCGACTTATCCCCGGCATGGACCATCGCTGGTCGACTTGTCCCCGGCACGGAGTGTCGCTGTTCTACTTCTCCCTGGCATGGAGTGTCGCTAGCTGTTCGACTTGTCCCCGGCATGGAGTGTCGTTGGTTGACTTGTCCCCGGCACAGAGTATCGCTGGCTGTTCGACTTATCCCCAGCACGGAGTGTCGCTGGTCGACTTGTCCCAGGCACGGAGTGTCGCTGGCTGTTTGACTTGTCCCCGGCATGGAGTTTCGCTAGTCGACTTGTCCCCGGCATGGAGTGTCTCTGGCTGGTCGACTTGTCCCCGGCACAGAGTGTCGCTGGTCGACTTGTCCTCGGCATGGAGTGTGGCTGGTCGACTTGATTCCGATGCGGAGCATAATTCCTGCAGGGAAGGTAGTTATCCTGAGGCGAAGCATGATTTTGATACGGGGCACATTCTGGGACGAAGCATGATTCCGCCGCAGAGGTTATTGGTTTGATTTGATTTAGATTGACATCAGCATCACTACACTAGAATATGGTACCAGGAGCGAATCATCATTTGCCATGAGTGGATTTGGGGATTTTGGTTTTGGTTTGGCATCAACATCGCTTCACTGGAATACGGTACCAGGAGCGAATTATCATTTGCCATGAGGATTTAATCTGTCCCAGTTTAATGACTTAAGGGTCATCTGTTCCCAGTTTAATGACTTAGAGGTCATCTGTTTCCTTTTTAAATACTTAGGGGTCTATTGGATCGGGAGTTTGGAATTTTAGGGTAAGGATAGGTGTTGGCATCAGCGTTGCTTACTGAAGCACTGCCAGTAGCAACTCATCATTTGCCCCGGGAGGACTTGGGATTTTTTTTTGTCAGGATCGGCATCGCTAACACTGAAGCAATGCCAGGAGCGTCTCATCATTTTTCGTTGTCCGTTGGGGAGCGATGGCTTAGGAGACAGGTTTAGGTCCCTATCACCTAAGACTTTTCAATTTTATGAGCCGTAAGGGTCCCATAAAAGCATTTTCTCCCTGCGAGTCGAGAGGATCTCGTATGTGTATTTTCTCCTTAGGAATCGTGGGGACTCCCAAGTGTGTTTTTCCCTTGTGAGTCGTAAGGATCTCACGAAGGTGTTTTCTTACGAGTCGAGAGGATCTCGTAAGTTTGTTCTCCTCATGTATCGTGAGGACACATGAGTGGGTCTTCCCAAATGGAGCATAATTCCAAGGGCGGAGACCGGTCGCGTGACTGATGGTTGCGGTGGGGCATGGATGTGAGGAGAATTATTTGAGCCCGTGGATTGTATACGGTAGTCAATTTAGGGACCACCCGTAGAGCTGGGAGAATTTTGGGAAATTGGATTTTGGTTGGCGTCTGCATCACTGCACTGGAATATAGTACCAGGAGCGACTCATCATTCGCTATTGGGACATCCAGGGATTTAAACTTTTGGTTGGCGTCTGCATCGCTGCACTGGAATATAGTACCAGGAGCGACTCATCATTCACCGTTTTTTTTACCGCGATTGCTTTATCATTTCAGCTTTTCTTATCGCGAAGGTTACAATCCCCCTATCATTTCAGCTATTTATTCGCTGTTGTCCCATCATTTCGGCTTTATTTTCATCTTTATTTTACTCGCTGATTTTTATTGAGTGTTGCCCCATCAATTCGGCTTTATTTTTCATCTTTATCTTACTCACTGATTTTTATTGCGAGTTGCCTCATCATTTCGGCTTTTCTTTTTTATCTTTTATTTACAATTTTTTTTATTTACACACATTTTTTTCCACACTCCCAGTTTAATGATTTAGGGGTCGTCTGTTCTCAGTTTAACGACTTAGAGGTCATCTGTTGGAGCCTGGGCTCGATTCTGCAGGTACCATGGGCTCCTTTGGCCAAATTGCATAAGCGGGCTCTTCGTCATCTAGACCGAACCAGTGTTGGATGGAAACTACCACGTCATCGTCATGGCTATTGGGCATAGGAGGACTTGTTCCTCTGGGCACCATCATGTAGACCGTATGGGTTGTGTACCCATCCACCGCTTTTTCATTGGCAATATTGCTCATTTAGCTCTTAGCTTGTTGTCTTGGTCCGCTCCTTTTATGGAAAGGCATATATCTGAGAGAATCAGGTTCCCGAAGGACTTCGTTCTCCGTTCTTATAAAATTGGTGGTCGCAGCTTGGCTGTTTGCTAACACGCCTTTAGACAGTTCTATCTCTCCTGCCTTGTATTGCTTTTCAACCCATTCTTTGAAGACGAAGCATTCAATAATGGCATGACCTATCACTCTGTGATAGGGGCAATATTTGGGGTCGTGGGTCATATTCTCTTCTTGCGGTCTCTTTGATTCTGGCAGTTGTAGACCGTTTCTTAGGGCGTCCTTGAATATCTTGTGGACTTTGTCCCTTCTGAAGGAATAGACCTTATCCAGTTTCTCTTTCAAAGGCGATTCCCCTCCCCCTCCCAACACTGGTTTTCGAGGTTGGTCGGTATTAGGTTTGCCTGCTGTCCGCTTACGACGTTCGGTGTATATATTGGAGGGACTGGAGGCTGATCGCGGCCGTTTTTCATGAAGGCGCTCCGCTCTTGGGCTGAAAGGGGTATCAGTTGACTGCCTCCTGGTATTAATCCCTGGCTCATGAACCAAAATTTGACTCTGATGTAATTGCAATCGGGCGACTTGAGTCGTGAGGTCTTCCGTGACGTTTGCCAGTTCGTCGACCTTAGACTGGACCTTGGCTAACTTCTCATCTCTATCCTGAAGCAGCCTTTGAAGCCATCGGAATAATGCTTGTTCTATAGTTCCGGATATGACTATCGGGTCATCCTTATGGCCTGAACTCAATTCCGCAGGAACCACGGTCTCCTTTGGCTTATCGGCCTGAGCAGGCTCTTCATCATTTAGACCGAGCCGATGCTGGGTAGCATCAACCATATCATCACCATGGCTGTGAAGCATAGGAAGGTTCGTTTATCCATGTCCGACCATGTTGACAGTGTAGACCACATATCTAGTCATCTCTTTATCTTTGGCGGCAGATTTTTCGGACCATCGTCACGGCCCTTCGTCTTCTGTAAAGGACAGGCGACTGAAGACGGTTGTCCCGGCTGGGTATTTGGGCGGTGCTGTCCGGCTCGCATCTTTCTTGACCCTCATGGTCATGGCATTCTTCTGAACCAGTTTCAGCAGTTCAAAAGAGTTAGCGAGATTTACAACCGTTTCAGCTGTCGTTGTTGGGTAACCTCGTTCTTGGAACCCTACGATGTTCAAATCAGCAGAAGCCCTAGCCCTTTTGTTGGCTCTATATCTGAGCCTTTTCTGTCTTAGTTTCTCGATTTTGAGGGCTTGACGGGCATCCGTCATCCAGGAAGCCATCGTGAGTCGATTGACGGGGAGCTCAAAGAAGATACCCGATCGAGCTGTTGTCAAGGGCACCGCTGGAGCTTGCTCGAGACGCCTTATTTCTTTATTGGTATTGATGGCCTTGCCCCCAGCTGGAGCAAAGGAAAGTCGTTCAAATACCGACTTGCGTTTGGGTAGTGGTGCTCTCGAGATCACCACATTTGGCCTCCTGCCTTTTGAGGTCGGTTTATCCATCACCGGGGCTTGAGGAGCAGAGATGGCGTTAGCGGGCATTAACAGAATAGAGCCGAATGGTAGCGGCGACTCCTCCCACTATCGCCCGAGACTGGCCGGAAGGACCATCCTTGCGTCCATCTTCATCGTGTAGAAGATGGAAGCTGTGTTGAGAGCTGAACTTGCCCTTAAAGACATTTTGCTGCGTTCGAAGATTACAGTCGAAAGTCGTTAACCTGCAAATAGAAGCATGATTTCAGTACAAGCAATCAATGTATATGTTGATTGAGTTCGCATGGATGTTTAACCCGAAATATGGGAGGAGAGATCGGTTCCACCAGGCGTGCCGAAGTCTGTAGGGTGTTTTTCGTCACCTCACTGAGATGGGAATATGCGTCGCTTGTCAGGTGTACTACAGATTCCCCCAGCCTAGGGTAGGCGAGGTTTATTGATTTTGGGGATCCGAATCTTCGGAAGCCGCGGACTAAGCTGTCGTTAATTACCTCTATCTTTTAGAGCGAGAGAACCTCCGATTGACGGGTAAAACCGGTCATGTGAACTCAATGTGATGTATTGGTGTGCGTTTTTTTTGACATAACAATATGGACGTGTTCATTATTTTGTTCTATCTAAGAATTTTATTATTGTTATTAAATTTTTTTTAAAAAACATTTTTTTATATGGAGTTAAACTTCAAGAACAAATTTATTTGGAGTTAAACTCCAAAAACAAATTTATTTAAAGTCAAACTCTGAAAAGTTTCTTTATGGAGTTAAACTCTATTTTTTCAAAGAAACATTTTTTCTAAAAAAAATTATATATATATTTTTATTTATTTCTTTTTTTTAAATAAAAAAAATAGTATAGGGGAAGTCCCCACTCACGTGAGGTGGGAAAGAGACTGGGAGCCTCCCCATCACGTGAAGAAAGGAAGAAGCTCCCATTAAGTGGGAGCCTCCCCCTCACGTGAGGGAGAAAAGCTTCCATTTGGTTGGCGCTTCCTCTCCCTCACATAAGTGGGAGCAGGAGCTCCCACTTGGTGTGTCACCTCCCGCTTCCCAGAGTGCGCTAAGATCGGCACGTAACAGAGCCAACCATACTACCTGTGGCTAGGAAACATCCCTCCACAGTCATATTACGGCTGTCTAGAGATAACAAGAACAGTAGAAATAAAATAAACTATCTAGTACATGTCCATACGCCAAAATAAACGAGTCAAGAAATAAAATGTGGAAGCAATAGATCCAATAAACAATAATAATCTAGAATGTACGTCCCAAATACGGGCTCACATCAGGAATGAAAATGCCGGCAGAAAACTAAACTAAAATACTAACAGGTCTTCACTGCTCGGCCTGTACACTGAAATACTCCTGATCGGTCAGCTGCAAGGGTAGAGGATCTGGGCCATGCAAAACCCAGACGTCGGTGCGTCATAATATCAAAAATAATATAATCAGGGGTAGCAAACATGCAGGCATGAGTATGAACAGTAATAACGGTATAACAGTAACACGAATGTGGAACTGTGAAGAGTAAAAGCATATATAACGTGCAGTGAGTAATCTGAACTAAGCTACTGGGTTAACTACTCTCAAGTCTGTGAAATCAATTTAATGAATCGTCGATGTAACTCAATAGTATCCCGTGCGTTCCCGGGACCACGTTCCAGATTCTTGGGCTGAGCTGAGACATGCCGCTAGGCACTAAACAAGAAACATGTACAGATGAATGATGTCAGTAGCAGCATCCCCGGGCTAGCCTAGCCTATAAAGCAGATCAGTATAAGCATCGAACTATCGAGTTACAAGTCAGGTTTCATCATTGATTTCCCCATGCCCCTAAGTTATGTGTTCAAGTCAGGTATTGATAAATCTGAAGCTAATGCCAACACTGGATCAAGCAGGAACATGTTTGTCTATAAAGACAACAGGATATGTCCATCGGGACAACATGTCAGGATTGTCGGCATTAGAAACAGAATCAGGTAACATGTCAAGTAGTGATATATCAGGTCACGTCGGGTAGTGTACATGTATCAGGTCATGTCAAGTAATGTATATGTGAACTACGGATGTACAATAAAAGCATGGATGTACAAATATCGATCAAGGGTTACATCATGACTATGTAGGATGCACATTATCAAGCATGGGGTACTAATAAAACAATAATATGTAATAATGTGACATGGTATGCGAATAGATATAGAATTAATGGTATGGATGCACAAATATCGATTAGGGGTTACATTTACAGTTCCATTACTAATTAGAATGCACTTTATTAAGCATGAGTGTTACTACAATAATAATATGAATTAATGTGATTCATAGATGCAGTTATATATATTTTAAATGATATGGATGTAAACGGGTATCCGAAAGCAGTAAAACTTTAGTATGGATGTACAATGTGATAAACGGGTAACATTTTACTCATATGGATGCATAATACTATACCTAGCATGTAGCAAGATGATTTAGCATGCGACTAGACATGTAAATAATGATACGGATGCACACGGACGTTATATAACAGTAAAATGATAAACTGGTAAATGCAGGATGTACAACTAAACAATATGAGATGTAAATATTCCATTGGGTGCAGTATATTGTAATATAGTATGTAACAAGATAGGTTTGCATGCACTAGATGTGAAATAACTTGTACGGATGCATACGGATGTCATAAAACTGTAAAACTAATCATGGGATGCATGATTGAAAATACAAGTGTTATATTTATTCAAATAGATGTAAATACAGTAACATAGCATGTAGCAAGATAAACTTGCCTCGATGGATCATGATACGGATACGCACGGCACGTCCGACGTCGGTAAAGCGTCGCAACGCACGCACGGCACACGGGACAGGTCTAAACAATGCAAGAGGGTGATCACGCAGGTAAGGTACGTCCACTAGGTCGTCTGGATCGTCGGTGTCAAGCACGGCTCCGGCGATGGCTGGAAATCTAGAAATCAAGAAAATAAAGAAAAAGAAAGAGGAAGAGGAAGAAGAAGAGAGAAGGAATGAGGCTTACTGGAGTTGTGCACAGGGGTCAGGAGAGAGGTGAGGGCGACGGCGAGATCAACGGCGGTGAGGCGCGCCGGTGAGGGGATTTTGAGGAGTTAGGGTTAGGTTAGGGTTTGGCTCGGTTGTTGTTGTTGGCTGGGGTTTGGGTGCAGGGGTTTGGTGTAGGAGGGAGAAAGGAAGAAGTGAAAGAGAAGGTGATGAAGGTGGAGGCAAGAGGAGGAGGTGATCGGCGGCGATATAGGTATGCAGGGTGGTGATGGGTTCTCGGGTTCTGTGGGTGCAGGGTGCTCAGGAAGAAGAAGAAGGAGATGTGGAGGAGGAGGAGGCTCGGTTGGGGGAGATGGAGTTGAGGGTTGAGGGCAGTGAGGAAGCAGAGGAGCTTTAGGGTTAGGGTTGCGATGAGTTGTTGGTTTTCTCGTGGCGAGGGCGAAGGCTTAAAAGAGAAAGTCATGACCCGAAAAGTACGGAACATGACCGACACTTAAATTACGAAACGTCTCGAGGCGTATGTAATCTAAGTAAGCCAAAACCCAGAAATCAAAACCAAGTAAAGCAGTAGAGTGAAGGAAAACCAATTTAAATCAAGTAGTTTAGCAACATAAGCCGAAATATGCATTTTTAAAATCACAAGTCATTTTTAAAAATTTCGGCAGAGTTTTCTTTGTAAATACTGGCCTCGAACGGGGTACAACATGATAAATATACATGAATGATAAAAGGAATCCCCAAGCGGGAGCTAGCTCTTCGTCAATCGACGGTCATAACCATGAAAGCAATATAATATACAACGCCGAAGGGCGAGGATCAAAACTAAAAAGGAAACTCAACAACATTAAATCCACAATAATACAACGTGACTCTAAGGTCGAAAGAATATACTTCACTGGTCTCTAAGTCTGAATAAATATACAAGTTTGGTTGATGGAATTACTAGATACAACTGAATAAAATAAAGGTACAATAGTGGTCACGATACAAGTGAACCCACCTACTAAAGCAATCACCCGGAAAGAAAGCAGTGTGCCAGCAAAGCCGTAACGGAACCTGTACGGCAAAACCTGCAAGAAACTGTGGCACAATGGGGATGGGTTGCCAACTCATGAGTAGAAAACATCACCGAGCATAAATCGTATGTATGACACAATCCTAGGTCAATACGATCAATAATATATATAACCTCAAATGATAAGTCTGAAGCAAGAAAAGGTGGCAAGGGTAAACATCTATACATAAGTGTAATCCCATGTGCTCGTGTCAGTGCCTCAGGTAACAACATATCATATGATTGAGGTACGAATGCATGAAAACAGAATACATGTAAATGAAGAAACTGCTTTCATAACTTAGTGAGATTTCCGTATATTTCAAACGAGGTATCATCAATGAAATCAACATAATCAGTGTCTAGCATCGACACAAAACATAAATCTCAATATCTCAATATCTCAGGCTCCGACTATCCGGACTGGCCTGTATCATCAAATCTCAATACATCAGTGTCTCAAATCTCACTATCTAGGGCTCCGTCAGTCCTGATCGGCCCCTATCATCAATCACACGACCACGAACGGTATCCTCCGGATATCCGACGCGCCAAGTAAAATTACCGGTAGGCAGTCTGCCCCTGCCGGGCTCATCGTCTACACCTCGATCTTCTTGCCCTGGGGTACCTTACCGGGTCCACCATATACTCGCAGACGGTTCATCCAACTCCTCGAATCGGGTCTCGAAATCCATCTCATAACCGAGAAAACATCATGGTGGACGACTCATACATCACGAGAAAACCACACTTTTCATTTTAAAAAGAGGGAGAGAGAAAGAAGTTTATATATATTCTTGCGGTTTTCTCCCAAATCCAGGAATCTCATAAAAATCCGAAATCCAAGAATCGACAGTAAATAAACAGTGAATATCGGCATAAAACTCCATAATACTGCATAACAGTGAATAATAACATGCGTGAATTTGCAAGTAATGAGTGAAATGTCTAACCTGACATATAAAGCAAGTACACTAATATCATGTCGAAACTATCAGCTAACAAGCTATGTCAATGAAATAATATTCTCTAAAGTGTACGTGACATGGCAATTACCGATGATGATGTGTGTGAGCCGGCAAGTAAGTGTATGTGGAACATACACATCATCGGTAATGGTGCTGGTGTCCTGACCGCATGATTTCAATATTAACATATGAAAATACAATATAAGCATGCGATGCGATGCGAGCAGCAAGAATATGTGGGAGATGAATATCAAATACAATGATAACGAATCTACATATGTCTAAGTATGAGTCGTACAGTTTTGCCATTTGAAATAATACGAATCGTGTGTTTAGAAAATAGGTACTACGACGTTTTTAAGAAAATGTACGTCCTTTGAAATATCCGTACAATCCATTGGCCTGTCTTTAAAAATACTCACGATTCGTTAGTTTTGAAATAGGTATGACTCGAATCTAATCTATCATTTACAAGTAAACTATTGGACTAAACTAAACAGGCTGACCGAAAGGTAAGGAAACCGCCTAACATCTGAGTCGATATATATATATATATATATATATATATATATATATATATATATATATATATAACAGTCGGTGATCCCGCCTCAAAAGTATCCCATACGATTGTTGGGGTAAAAATTTACACCCCGGTTGACCAAGTCAAAATCCAAGTCAACCCCAAGCCAAGTGGGCCCATGCCCGGGTCGAGCCCGAACATGAAGCGGCCGGCCTCCCCCCATGCCAAGATAAAATATTTGTAATAAATAATTTTGTTGCATTTTCTTTTATTTTATTTTATGGATAAATATAAGAAAAATAGGCATAAAGCCAAATTTTTGTAAAGCCCATGGCTTATGTGCAAAAAGAAATGGCACATGAGCCATGGGATAGGCAAAATGCCATTTTGTGAAGCCCAAGGGGCTATGTGTAAAATGTATGGCCTATAAAGGCAAAGATAATGAAAATATCTAACAACTTTTTTCTCTCTAAAAAAAAAAGTCTTAGAGCTGAGCTCTTTTCTTCCATCTTCAAGGTTCTAAACCTTTTCATTTTCTTTTGAATTTAAATCAAGAGTTTTACTCTTTCTTTTCCAAAACGAAGTAGTTTTCCACCACAAAACCCACAAAGGGGAACTCAGATCTCCCATCAGATCTAAAAAAGGGAGTGATTTTTAAAATCTCCTGCTTCTTGATCTTCAAGATCCGGCCAAGCGAAGAAGAACATCTTTCACTAAATCCCCCCCCAAAAAAAAAGAAGAAGAAGAAGAACACTCAGGAGTTCAACTCCTCTTTGATTTCTCATCAGAGAAATCTTTTTAGGCTAAAAGCCTCTTTTTCTCGCCGGCGCTCAAGCGCAGAGCGCCCACGTGCCGACACGTGGCGCGCTTGCGCTCCAGCGCAAGCGCTCGAGCGCAAGTCGCCCTCGTGCCGACACGTGGAGCTCTTGCGCTCCAGCGCAAGCGCCCGAGCGCAAGTCACCCTGGTGTCGACACGTGGCGCGCTTGCGCTCCAGCGCAAGCGCTCGAGCGCAAGTCGCCCTCGTGCCGACACGTGGAGCTCTTGCGCTCAAGCGTAAGCGCTCGAGCGCAAGTCGCCCTCGTGCCGACACGTGGCGCGCTTGCGCTCCAGCGCAAGCGCTCGAGCGCAAGTCGCCCTCGTGCCGACACGTGGCGCGCTTGCGCTCAAGCGCAAGCGCTCGAGCGCAAGCCGCCTACATGCCGACACGTGGCGCGTTGCGCTCCAGCACTCTGCGCTCGAGCGCAAAGCGCCCACGTGCCGACACATGGCGCGCTCGCGCTCAAGCGCCTAGGCGCTGGCCCCACGCATCCTTTGGATGTCTTTTTCCCCTTTACTTATATATACATGTATATATATACATATGTATACAAATGTACACATACACATACTCCGCCACACTTTCCCCCTCAAAAAATTTTTCGGGCCGGGGCGCTGGCCCGAACCCCGCAAGGGGGCTGCTAGCCCACTTGACCCCCAGCCCGCTATCCGGGTAGCGGGACCCCCGTAAAAACTCTGCGTGGCTCCCGATATATCCAAAACCCCCTTTCAAAACAAAACACACGCACACTGCACATTGAGTTCGCATGACCAATTTAACCCGTTAATCGGAGGTTCCCTCGCCCCAAAGGCTAGGGGTAATTAACGGCAGCTTAGTTCGCGGCTGCCGGAGATTCGGATCTCCACAATCATTAAACCCCGGCCTACCCCAGGCAGGGGGAATCTGTAGTACGCCTGACAAGCGCGCGCGTATTCCCATCTCAATGGGGTGACGAAAAACACCCTACAGATTCTGGCACGCCCGGTGGGACCAATCTCTCCTCCCATATTTCGGGTTAAGCGTTCATGCGAACTCAATCAATATACATATCGATTGCCTATACTGAAATGATGTTTTCTTTTGGTGCAGCAATCAACTTTCGACGATAATGTCTCCCAAGACGAACTCAGCTTCCAACGTGACCCCGATTCCCTACGTGGTCAAGATCAACGCTCGTGTGGTTCTCCCCGCAAGCCTCAGTCGACAATGGGAGGAACCGCCCTGCCAGTTTGGCTCTGTCATCATCTACGCTGCAGGAAGCGCTCATCTGGCAGAGATCCCAGCGGAACAGGTGGCCAAGCTGGTCTCAAGGGGTAAGAGGCCGAATGTCGTGATCGCCAAGGCCCCACAACCGAAGCTTAAGATGGTGTCTGAACGAGTCCCTGGCGCTTTAGCTGGGGGCAAGACTTCCGATGCGAAGGGCAACATTAAATGTTGCGAACGAGCTCAGGCGATGACTCCAACAAATGCACAATCGAGCGTATCTCCAAGGCCCTCCATCAACCGGCCTGTGGCGTCTTCCCAAAGAGTTGAAGTCTGCCAGGCGCTTAGAACAGAAAAGTTAAGGCAGAAGCGGCTCAGGTATCGAGCCAACAAGAGGGCCAGGGCTTCAGCCAAATGGAATCGTGTGATGTTCCAAGTGCAGGATTGCCCTGCGACGACGGCCAAGTCGGACGTAAGAATCAGCAATTCCTTCGAGCCCCTGAAGTGGGTTCAGAAAAATGCCATGACCGCCAGAATCAAGAAGACAGCGGTCCGAACAGTGCAACAAAGAGACGTGTCCCGGCCCCAACAGAAAAAGTATGACACTGTCTCTTCAAGAGTCTATCAAGCACTCTGTGCCGCACGAAAGCAGCGGGGCAAACCCAGAAAAGAAACGCCAGCACCATTCAAGAACCTGGTTAGGCCAGCCGCCTTCAATCGATTACCAGCTACCGAAGCAAGGGGGTCAAGACAGCGACCCGTCAAATCAGCTTCTAATGATAGAAAGACGGCCGGATACATCATCCATACGGTCTATATGGCGGGCGGACGCCCCAGCGACAACCTTCGTAGTAAAAGCAAGGATGGGGCTACCACATCCCAAGCTCAATCTAGCCTGAATGTGGTTGCCGCCGCTCAAGAACAGCCGCCCCCGCTGGATGAAGAAAACCCTCTCGATGAGGATGATAGGCCAAAAGACCCCTCGATCCATGCAGAGTCAAGCTCGGACAGCGAGGAAGAGCCGACTTTCCGCCCCAGGACTGCGGAGCAAGAGCTGCTTCAAGAGCTTCGAAAACAGCTCAGGAGCAAAGATAAAGAGATGGCCAAGCTCTACTCGAAGATTGATGACTTAACGAACGTAGTGATGCAGCTTACTGCTCAAATTGCTCGAGCGCCTCCCAATCAGACACAAACCGCTACTAATCAGCCAGGTGATGACAATCCGAGGCAGCCAATACCTGTTCCTTTGGGACCAAGACTGGTCGAGCCGCATGAAAGCCTGCCGCACTCCGCTTCTGGGGACGCCTTGGCCCCTGATAGCACTATCCCGCTAACACAGGATCGGATAATGGATTTGGTCACCAGCAAGGTTAAAACATTGGTGGCCGAAGCCGAAGCTCAGAAAGAAATCGGCAGTAGTGGGCGGCCATATCCCGCGCAGTACGATCTGATTGAGTTCCCAAGCGGCTACGTCATTCCTAAGTTCGGAAGATTTGATGGAACGGGGAATGCAAACCAGCACGTCGCCCACTTCAAAGCATCGTGCGGAAATACAGGGGGCAATGACGCGCTCCTTCTTCGTCAGTTTGTCAACAGCCTGACCGGCGTCGCCTTCGACTGGTATGCGAGTATACCGGACGGGTCCGTCATTACCTTTGCCCAAATGGAGTCTCTGTTCCGGAAAAGGTTCATGAGCGTCAGTGATAAAATCTCCATTGCCGACCTTGTGAGGACCAAGCCGGGGAAGAATGAAAGCAACACCGACTTTATCGCCCGATGGCGCAATCTCACAGTCAAGTGCGAACCGCCGCTGGAGCAGGACCAGTCTGTCAGCCTTCTCATTGGGAACCTCAGCAATTGGATGGTCCCATTCTTGTGTACGGCGGGCCTCAAGACATTTCAGGAGCTAACCAAGAAAGTCCAAATGCTAGAACGCTCGAAGCAAGAGTCCCCGCCGGACTCTCAGAGAGACAAAACCTGGAAAAGCAAGCGGGACGACAACCGTAGAAGCGGGAGTTCCAGCAGTACCAATGTCTTCAATGCTTCCGACAATGAAGAAAAGCGAAGGGCGGGCGAATCCAAAACCAACCGGTCTCGAAAGCCATTGCTGGGAGGAGACGGGCCTTCCCTAGAGGAGAAAAAGAACAAGGTTTACTCTTTCAGAAGGGACAAGGTCCGCAAGATATTTAAAGATGCCTTGAACAACGGCCTACAATTGCCGGAGTCGAAAAGACCCCAAGAAGCAAAGATGACCGACAATCCCCTGTATTGCCCGTACCACCGAGTAGTGAGCCATGCGATCGAGGATTGCTATATCTTCAAGGATTGGGTCGAGAAGCAGTACAAGGCTGGAGAGATCGAGCTGTCCAAAAGCGTGTTGGTGAACAATCAAGTTGCAACCGCCAACTTTATACAGACGGAAGCTGAAGCCTTCTGGGAGCAGATAGCCGAACCCGCTGCCCTGACAAACGAAACTGACTCATCGCGGCCTTCGTGGAGTACGCACATATCTAATAAGACGAAGAAGATGCTAAAGCTACTTCAGAAAGAGCCCAGGATGGAATGGGAAGGACAGAAGAAGCCTGCCAGTCCAGCTGCCAATGCGGCTCCATCAGGCTCAAAATCCAAGAAGCTCAAGAAGAAGAAAAGTGCAGCTCGGCGCGAAAAAGAGTCTGCAGGGAGATCGACCATTCAAAAATATATCGATTCCCTCGAAGAATATGAACAAAAGGAAAGAACATTGATTCAATTGAAGGAGTTCTTCCCTGTACAAGCGGCTGAAATTCTGGAGGAGTTAGAAGAAGACTCCGATGAAGAAATTCCAGTAGTGACCTGCTACGCCATCCATCTTGGTAGCGACTCTGAGGATGATCTCTGTTTTCCGGAAGAGGACGAGGAGCTCACCACAAAGGCCAATCAAATCCAGCTCAGAAGCGGCAGGGCTCTACCGCAAAATCAGGGCAACGCCCCAAAAGGGAAGGAAAAACAAGTCGCTAATGAAGAAGATGGCAGAGAACCGGCCGATGAAAACATAAATCCTTCCTCGGTGGACTATAATGTCCTGGCACATTTCCGGAAGCTTCCGTCTCTCCTGAGCATCTACGACGCCTTGGTCCTATCTAAGGAGCTTAGAGATGTTCTCATCCACGCTCTACAAAACCCCGAGCGGTATCAGGCCCACTTTGCGGAAATTAATATGAAAGAAGCCCAGCATGCTTTGCATGCCGCCGCAGTCACATTTAAGGATGAAGACTTGCTACTGGGAACGGCTGAGCATAATCGGCCGCTTTACGTGACCGGGTACAGCGACGGAGATCGAATTAATCGCATATTGATTGATCCGGGGTCCTCAGTGAACATCATGAACTTGCGAACTCTGAAGAGTTTGTCAATGGACGTCCGACACCTGTCAAGGGAAAGGATTGTCATTCAAGGCTTCAACCAAAATTGCCAGCAAGTTCTGGGGTCTATAGCTCTGCCAATCAAATTTGGGGATCTGCAAACTGAAGCTAAGATATACGTGATCGACGCCGACACATCTTATAAGATTCTCTTGGGGCGGCCGTGGCTCCACGATTACGGCATTATTCCGTCAACTCTCCATCAATGCATGAAGTACACTAAAAATGGCGAAGAAAGACGCATTGACGGAGACATCCAGCCGTTCGGTGTGCATGAAGTCCGATATGAAGATTCTCGGTACTTTACGAACCACCAAAATGCCAAGCCACAACTGACCGAGGATAGAATGGCCCCAAGACTCAAAAGCAAATCTGCGCCGGCTATCACTTTCAAAAGCAAAAATACCCAAGTGTGCCCGCATTTCGGCAGCGACTCTGATGAGTCCGACGCTGGAAGCCCGTCCTTCCGCAAAACTCGCCCTCATTTCGGCAGCGATACGGACGAATCTGTTACTGAAGGCCCATCTAGCAGCAAAGTCCGCCCTCATCTTGGCAGTGACACTGAAGAGTCAGAGGAGGAGGACCTGTCGTGCAACAGCGGTGCAGATTGGACCCCCACGCAACAAGCGAAACTACGGGAGACCTTCGAAGTTGCAGAAGGGTCCCTAGCCGTTACAAGGGTACCAGAGCAAATGTGCAAAGAGCTCGATGCATTATCAATCTCCACCGTGGACCAGCTGAAAACTTTCTACGTTCCCGGGAGGAAAAGTGGACAGAAGGGCATCTTGTTTTATGGGTCAAACCCCGTTGTGCACCCGGACGACCTTTCTGTCGCGTGCCTTCCCTATGAGAGAGGCATAAGAGCCGTCCTCAATCCCAGATACTATGCGCCCGAGATGCGGGAATACTTTAAGAAGTGCGGATGCCGGTTATATCAAACGGAGTCCGAAGCAAAGTTTTACGAAGGGCTATGGTATCCGCCCCAGGTCCGAGCACTCATCGATGGACGGATTCCAGATAGACGGGGCATAGGCTACATTCAACCTGATTCCAAAGCGTGCTACATGATCCATGTTGGTGAGACCAGCGAAAGATCAAATGATGATGACGAGATAGCCGAGCCAGAAGAAGCTCTTCAAGAGCTCGAAGATGGCGGACAAGCAACCTTTGATGAGCTAACCGAGATAGACTTAGGAACGCCCGATAATCCAAGACCGACCTACATCAGCTCACTCTTGTCAGAGGAAATGAAGGAGCAGATAATTGCCCTGCTGCGTGAGTTCGTCGACTGCTTCGCGTGGACGTACAAAGAAATGCCTGGCCTTTCCCCTGAGGTAGCCGTGCATAAGCTGGCTATATCTCCTGATGCTAAGCCAGTCAAACAAGCTCCTCGAAGAATGAGAAGGGAACTAGAAGAAAAGGTCATCGAGGAAACTAAGAAACTCATCGATGCCGGCTTCATCAGGGAAGAGAAATATGCAGACTGGATCGCATGCATAGTCCCAGTGAAGAAGAAAAATGGGCAGATCCGAGTTTGTGTCGATTTCAGGGACCTCAATAAGGCATGTCCTAAAGACGACTTCCCGCTACCGGTCATGGAAATGATGGTCGATGACACCTCAAATTACGAACTGTTCACCTTTATGGATGGCTCGTCTGGATATAATCAGATCAAGATGTCGCCTGAGGATGAGAAGCACACAGCATTTCGAACCCCGATCGGAATATATTGCTACAAGGTAATGCCATTCGGACTGAAGAACGCAGGTGCTACATATCAAAGGGCGATGACTAATATCTTTGATGACCTAATCCATAAAGTCGTCGAATGCTATGTTGATGATCTGGTCGTCAAGACTAAAGCCAAGGCCGATCATATCCAAGATCTCAGGACCGTTCTCACCAGACTGAGGGAATACGATCTGAAGATGAATCCTCTGAAGTGCGCTTTTGGCGTGTCATCGGGAAAATTCCTGGGCTTCATAGTCCGACATCGAGGGATCGAAGTTGACCCATCAAAGATAAAGGCCATCATGGAGATGCCCCCTCCGAAGAGTCTGACGCAGCTAAGATCTTTTCAAGGCAAGCTTGCTTATAGACGGAGGTTTATCTCAAATTTATCAGGGAGATGTAGGCCCTTCTCAAAGCTCATGAAGAAAGGAGCTCCTTTTATCTGGGATGCCGAATGTCGAGCAGCGTTCGAAAGCATTAAACAATAATTGTTGCACCCTCCAGTGCTGGCCGCTCCCATTCCGAATAAACCGCTGATTCTCTACACTGCCGCGCTGGACGAGTCACTCGGTGCGCTCCTTGCCCAGAATAACGAGGAAGGAAAAGAAAATGCCCTCTACTACCTCAGTCGAACTCTAGTCGGGGCGGAACACAACTACTCCCCAATCGAAAAGCAATGCCTGGCTCTGATATTTGCTGTGAAGAAGCTGAGGCACTATTTGCTCGCTCATCGGGTTATGCTGATCTCCAAGGTCGACCCGCTCAAACACTTGATGACCAAAGCAAGCCTAGCCGGCAGAATGGCAAGATGGGCTGTCATGCTACTTGAGTTTGACATAGTTTACACTCCTCAGAAAGCAGTAAAAGGGCAAGCTCTTGCAGACTTTCTCGCTGCTCACCCATACCAGAAGGATCGCCGCTAAATTGTGAGTTACCCGACGAACAAGTGTTGCACCTCGAGGAAGATGAGCCATGTTGGGAGCTCTACTTCGATGGAGCCTCGTCAATAAGGACCTCCAGTAAAACAAGCGTCCCGAAGATAAAAGCAGGGATAGGATTGGTGTTCATTACGCCATCAATGGGAACCCTACGGCGTTCTTTTGCTCTCACTGAGCCTCGGACAAATAATGAAGCTGAGTATGAAGCTCTGATAGCTGGTTTGGAGCTTGCCGTAGAAATGGGAATCCGTCGGCTACGAGTCTACGGTGACTCCCAGCTCGTCGTCAGCCAAGTAAGCGGCGACTATAAGATATACAAACCCGAGTTAGCTCGGTACAGAGGTCGAGTGGTGGAACTCATGAAACGGTTCACTCATATTGAACTAACGAGAGTCCCTAGAGCGTTGAACGGAAAGGCTGATGTACTCGCTCGCTTGGCCAAGGAGCTGGCTGATCCTGACATGGACGAAATTCTGATCACAGTCAGGAGCCGGCAAATTCTACCCCCAGTCTCTTTACGAGAAGAGGAAAGCGCGGAACAGAAGAGCAGTCCTGCGGAAGAAGCTTCGATCATCCAAGACGAGCCCGATTGGAGAGAACCCTTTATAGAGTACCTCCGATACGACAAGCTGCCCGAAGAAAAATCTGCGAGGATTCAGCTGAAGAAAAGAGCTCTCCGATACGTGTTTGTAAATGACACGTTATACCGCAGGTCATATGACCAACTCTGGCTCAGGTGTCTGTCATTGGCCGAAGCCCAAAAGGTCATGAAAGATGTTCACTCGGGCGTTTGCAGTGCTCACCAATCTGGCCCCAAGATGCGACTTCAAATCAAACGGCTTGGGTATTACTGGCCCACCATGATACGGGATTGCGGAGAGCATGCAAAGAAATGTTATATCTGCCAAATTCACGGTGATTTTACTCACAAGCATCCCAATCCATTGCATCCTACGGTGGCGTCGTGGCCCTTCGAAGTCTGGGGCACCGACATTGTTGGCCCAATTGATCCTCCGTCATCTAAAGGCCACCGGTTCATACTGGCCGCGACAGACTACTTCTCCAGATGGGCTGAAGCTGTCCCGCTAAAAGAAGTTAAGACAAAGGATATTCTGACATTCTTCCAGCATAATATTCTATACCGCTTCGATACACCAAGAAGAATCATTTCTGACAACGGGCCTTCTTTCAAGAGCTTCAATGTCTCAAGGTTCGCTACTCAGCACAAGATAGACTGGAGATATTCCTCCATCTATAATCCAAGAGCCAATGGGCTAGCCGAAGCCTTCAATAAGACTCTATGCAAGCTCCTGAGGAAGAATGCTTCAGCCAACAAGAGAGACTGGAATCTCAAGCTTCACGAGGCATTGTGGGCATATCGTACCACGCACCGTACTCCAACTCAGTCCACTCCATACTCATTGCTCTTCCGAGTGGAGGCGGTCCTCCCCCTCGAAGTCGAAGTTCCAAGCTTAAGAATGGCCGTTCAGCATGAGTTGACAGAAGAGGAAAACGTGCTCCTTCGACTTGAAGAACTCGATGCCCTCGAAGAAAAGAGGCTCGCGGTGCAGCAAAATCTGGAGCTATACCGAGCCCAAATGTCACGGGCCTATGACAAGATAACCCGTCTCCGCGCTTTCAAGAAAGGTGAATTGGTGCTGGTCCTCAAAAGACCGATCATCCCCAATCGACATGCCAAGGGAAAATTCGAGCCGAACTGGGAAGGACCATACGTCATCGAGAAAGTGTTCGACGGAGGATCCTACCAACTAATAAGTGCCGAGGGAGAAAGGCCCATGCCACCCATCAATGGCCGATATCTCAAGAAATACTACACATGAATGCTCCAAGTCGCAGGCGAATTGAGCACATCAGCCCTACGGTCTGGATCAGACATCCTGCAAAACCGTATACAATCCACGGGCGTAAATGACCCCTATTTCTGCCAAATCCTGCCGGTGAGACTACTTTAAAGTCCCACCAGCGGCAAAAAAAAAAAAAAACGGTATGTCCACAAGCAAAATGGGCACGGATGAAAACCCGAAAGGGCTCCGTGAGTAAAAAACAGCAGGACTACCGGCGAGTCTGTGAAAACCCGAAAGGGCGCAAACTCGTGAAAAGAGATGAAATACACTCGCAAAGTCCTCTCGACCTTGTGAGGAGAAACCCCCTGCGTGAGATCCTTACGACTCACAAAGGAGCAACACACTTAGGAATCCTCACGATTCCTAAGGAGAAAATACACCTGCGGGATCCTTACGACTCGTAGGGAGAAAATGCTTTTATGGGACCCTCACGGCCCATAAAATTGAAAAGCCTTAGGCGATAGGGATCTAAACCTGTCTCCTAAGCCATCGCTCCCCAATCCCCAATCGGTGAATGATGAGTCGCTCCTGGTACCATATTCCAGTGCAGCGATGCAGACACCAACCAAATTCCAAATCCCATACCCCAACGGCGAATGATGAGTCGCTCCTGGTACCATATTCCAGTGCAGCGATGCAGACGCCGACAAAGTCCCGAAATTTTTCCGGCCCTACGGTCTGGATCATACATCCTGCAAAACCGTATACAATCCATGGGCGTAAAACAATCCCAATTTCTCCCAAATCCTCTCCATGACAGATGATGATTCGCTCCTGGTACCATATTCCAGTATAGCGATGCTGATGTCAACCCAAATCAAAATCAACAAGTCAACTTCCACTCCGACGCCACAGAAAGCGGAGCAAGTCAGAATCCAATCTCGACACCGCAAGAAGCGGAGCAAGTCAAGTCTACCCCTGAAACTGCAAGAAGCAGAGCAAGTCAAATCAAGCACCGACCGTCCAAGTCGCAAAAAGGGCAGAACCGACCGTCCACGTCGCTAAAAGGGCAGCACCGACCGTCCACGTCGCTAAAAGGGCAGCACCGACCGTCCACGTCGCTGAAAGGGCAGCACCGACCGTCCACGTCACTGAAAGGGCAGCACCGACCGTCCACGTCGCTAAAAGGGCAGCACCGACCGTCCACGTCGCTAAAAGGGCAGCAACGACCGTCTACGTCGCTAAAAGGGCAGAATCGACCGTCCACGTCGCTAAAAGGGCAGCACCGACCGTCCACGTCGCTAAAAGGGCAGCACCGACCGTCCACGTCGCTAAAAGGGCAGCAACGACCGTCTACGTCGCTAAAAGGGCAGAATCGACCGTCCACGTCGCTAAAAGGGCAGCATCGACCGTCCACGTCGCTAAAAGGGCAGCACCGACCGTCCAAGTCGCAAAAAGGGCAGAACCGACCATCCACGTCGCTAAAAGGGCAGCACCGACCGTCCACGTCGCTAAAAGGGCAGCACCGACCGTCCAAGTCGCTAAAAGGGCAGCATCGCCCGTCCACGTCGCTAAAAGGGAAGCACCGACCGTCCAAGTCGCTAAAAGGGCAGCATCGCCCGTCCACGTCGCTAAAAGGGCAGAACCGACCATCCACGTCGCTAAAAGGGCAGCACCGACCGTCCACGTCGCTAAAAGGGCAGCATCGACCGTCCACGTCGCTAAAAGGGCAGCATCGACCGTCCACGTTGCTAAAAGGGCAGTACAGACCGTCCATGTCGCTAAAAGGGCAGCACCGACCGTCCACGTCGCTAAAAGGGCAGAACCGACCATCCACGTCGCTAAAAGGGCAGCACCGACCGTCCAAGTCGCTAAAAGGGCAGCATCGACCGTCCACGTCGCTAAAAGGGCAGCACCGACCGTCCAAGTCGCAAAAAGGGCAGCGCAGGATTCCTACAAAGCGGGAACCAGATAACTCCGGGCTAGGGAAAACGTCTATCATGGACACTCCGTCTCGGAGACATGACAAGCAACGACCGTCCATGTCGTAAAAAGGGCAGTGCCAGCTTCCCAAAAAGTGGGAACCAAATCAAGTCGCCTCCACGTGAAAGAAGATCCATCAATTTCATGCACACGACCCACATATGTGGTGTGCATTTATTGATGGGGTGCAATTTGTTGGGGTAAAAATTTACACCCCGGTTGACCAAGTCAAAATCCAAGTCAACCCCAAGCCAAGTGGGCCCATGCCCGGGTCGAGCCCGAACATGAAGCGGCCGGCCTCCCCCCATGCCAAGATAAAATATTTGTAATAAATAATTTTGTTGCATTTTCTTTTATTTTATTTTATGGATAAATATAAGAAAAATAGGCATAAAGCCAAATTTTTGTAAAGCCCATGGCTTATGTGCAAAAAGAAATGGCACATGAGCCATGGGATAGGCAAAATGCCATTTTGTGAAGCCCAAGGGGCTATGTGTAAAATGTATGGCCTATAAAGGCAAAGATAATGAAAATATCTAACAACTTTTTTCTCTCTAAAAAAAAAGTCTTAGAGCTGAGCTCTTTTCTTCCATCTTCAAGGTTCTAAACCTTTTCATTTTCTTTTGAATTTAAATCAAGAGTTTTACTCTTTCTTTTCCAAAACGAAGTAGTTTTCCACCACAAAACCCACAAAGGGGAACTCAGATCTCCCATCAGATCTAAAAAAGGGAGTGATTTTTAAAATCTCCTGCTTCTTGATCTTCAAGATCCGGCCAAGCGAAGAAGAACATCTTTCACTAAATCCCCCCCCAAAAAAAAAGAAGAAGAAGAAGAACACTCAGGAGTTCAACTCCTCTTTGATTTCTCATCAGAGAAATCTTTTTAGGCTAAAAGCCTCTTTTTCTCGCCGGCGCTCAAGCGCAGAGCGCCCACGTGCCGACACGTGGCGCGCTTGCGCTCCAGCGCAAGCGCTCGAGCGCAAGTCGCCCTCGTGCCGACACGTGGCGCTCTTGCGCTCAAGCGTAAGCGCTCGAGCGCAAGTCGCCCTCGTGCCGACACGTGGCGCGCTTGCGCTCCAGCGCAAGCGCTCGAGCGCAAGTCGCCCTCGTGCCGACACGTGGCGCGCTTGCGCTCAAGCGCAAGCGCTCGAGCGCAAGCCGCCTACATGCCGACACGTGGCGCGTTGCGCTCCAGCACTCTGCGCTCGAGCGCAAAGCGCCCACGTGCCGACACGTGGCGCGCTCGCGCTCAAGCGCCTAGGCGCTGGCCCCACGCATCCTTTGGATGTCTTTTTCCCCTTTACTTATATATACATGTATATATATACATATGTATACAAATGTACACATACACATACTCCGCCACACTTTCCCCCTCAAAAAAATTTTCGGGCCGGGGCGCTGCCCCGAACCCCGCAAGGGGGCTGCTAGCCCCCTTGACCCCCAGCCCGCTATCCGGGTAGCGGGACCCCCGTAAAAACTCTGCGTGGCTCCCGATATATCCAAAACCCCATTTCAAAACAAAACACACGCACACTGCACATTGAGTTCGCATGACCAATTTAACCCGTTAATCGGAGGTTCCCTCGCCCCAAAAGCTAGGGGTAATTAACGGCAGCTTAGTTCGCGGCTGCCGGAGATTCGGATCTCCACAATCATTAAACCCCGGCCTACCCCAGGCAGGGGGAATCTGTAGTACGCCTGACAAGCGCGCGCGTATTCCCATCTCAATGGGGTGACGAAAAACACCCTACATCGATACAATATCTATAATATGACATCCTCAAGTCAAGAGTGCGGATCTATCATCAATAAATAGCTCGTACGATAAATCCGTCATACGGTCTCCCAAATCTGGGTACGGGTCAAATGTCACATCTATCACATTATTCATCTGGTATCCTTTTTAACAAATATCATGATCAGGGGTACTGATCCACGTCTAGTACAATACTGATACCACATATGTATATGCATGCGTGTGTCTGAAAACACCACGTCGAAAGGACCCGCTAAAATATCATGTCGTATCTCAAATATGAACCATATCGCATCACCAACCTCACGGCCTCAAGCCCAATCTCATCGACTCATCTCCAATCCCAAGTACTATCATCATAATCCATGTATATGTATACATATATATATATATATATATATATATACATAGTCTCATACCCATGTGTGTGTATATATATACATATCCCCATATACGCACAGGTAATAGAATGAATGCAGGTGTGTGCGTGTGGGTGTAAACCTATTCTAGGTTTCGCGACTAAGAAGCTATGCTAGTTCACTTCTAATAACCCCAAACTAACCATGAACATATAATCATATCTTGATAATCATCCACGTATCATAAACCACATATATATCTAGTTATATATCATAAATATACTACGAACTGCGGGGATGCTATACGCCATCCACTCGACTTCTCCCCGTAGATATAAATCTACTCACCTTGACCTTCGCTTGCCGATGCCGATGTCGCCACGCGCTCGCTTTTCGTCTTGAAGTCTTTGCGAGGGTACCTACATATAGTAATGTATCGTATCGGATTAAAATCCAAATCAAAACCAAAACGACACGCGGAACTCACATAGGTCAAAACATATCGCCTCGCATGCAAAATACGACCCATCCTCCCTAGTCGTTGATGTACAAACATCCAACAACTAAACGAAAATCCAAATATCAAAACTTATCATTTAGAATATGGAAAACATGTCCAAAAAGCATACTAAAGTGCTTCCAGATTTTGATTAAGGTTAAAACAATGTTCCAAAACAACACTAGGGTGATATATATAGTGTACATGACCTACTGAAGCAACCTGGGCCCTAACCATCACCAAGTGGCCGAGCCCCTCCCCTAAAATTCTAAGCTCGCCGGCCCTGGGGGATCCTCTGTGGTTCGTATTGCTACAGGGGGTTCCTAGGGTCAATTCTAGCCTACAGGGGTTGTTTGCTCATCTCGTAATTAACCCAGGTCATCCCAGATTTCCCTGCACGCTCCAATACCTCACAAACCGACATGAAAAGTTTCGTAAATCCGTATTTCCAGTAAATTGAGTTTGGTTTCAATTGTAAACACAAAGGGGAGGTTTGTAGTCATCACTAGGCCTCAAATTCACAATCACAACTCAAACCTTAATTCCCAACTTGGAATATCAAAGTTCACTAAACATGACCAAATCGATATTAAACTTGAATTAAGGCTAAAGCACTTGAAATAATATTCTATTTGTGAATGGATTACCTCTTTTGACACTCATGAATCCCATACAGCGCCAAAACTCAAACTTTCTTGGTCCAAAGGGTTGCTTGAGAGCTTGTGCACACTTTTTATGAAGTGGGAGAAGGGTTTTGGTGTTGTTTTGATGATGGTTTGAGGGTTTGAAGTGGAGGTGGTGGAGGGTGCTGCCATGAGAGGAAGGTGAAGAAGAAAGATGAAGATGATGAAGTGAGAAGCAATGGCCCATCACTATGGTTGACCCCTCACCCTCTCTCTCAAGCCCATACCCCTTTCTTTAATGTTTTCCTTTTCTTTTTCTTTTCTTTTCTTTTCTTTTCTTCTCTTGGCAATAGTAAACCCAAAACAATAACCATACACCCAAAAATCATGTAGGAAAAATGTAACAAGAGTGAAAAAAAAGACATGTGCACAAAACACGCTTAAAGTCCGATTAGAGATTTTTAATCGCGATTAGCACAAAATTAATGTATAATAAATCATAAACTCTCATAATTTGCTTAAATCACATAAAGTACCCTCTTTTTAGTAATTTCCATAACTTTCCAATTTTTTCCAATTTATCGGTATTTAATTATACCGTCTTATTAAAATATTCAATATTTTATTATTTAATTACAAAAATTCCCAATTTTTTTTTTGAAATGTTACAGAGAAGGAGAAGAGGAAATATAGAAGGGAGGTGAGTGTAGCGCGTGGGGAGGTGACCAGAGCCGAGAAGTGAACCGTGTTCGCGAGAGGAGAGAGAGAGCGCGAGAGGAGAGAGAGAGCGCGAGAGAGAGAGTCTCAGCGAGGGGAGAGAGAAAGAAAGAGGAGAGAGACAGCGAGAGAGAAAGAGAGAGGAACTCTGAGTGGTGGGGCCAGAGAGAGAAGGAAGAGAAAAAGAGATAGGTTATTAAAACGTTTAGATTTTAATAAAAAAAGATTTGTAAGTTTAATAAATTTTAAACTGTAGATTTAACTTTAATAAAGATATATATTTAATAAAATTGGATTTTCTGGAAAATACAGACTTAGTCCAAAACACGCCCGGGTCGGGTCTAAAATTTAGTTTCAAAATATGAAAAGTATATGCGACGACCAAAGTTAAAAAAATGAATGTCCGGGTAACGAAAATGCATACCCCCAAGAACGGATGCACGTACGTACGCGTAGCCTTCCAAACAAGTCCTTTTCACTGATCGGGACGAGAACAAGATGCACGGATGCTACCACGGGGTTAAGGGTATCACGCAGGCCATGCAATGTATTACTAAAATATTTTATGTGACTTGAAATGTTATATTGTAAAATGTAAATGCCAGATAAAAATACCAGTATGCAGATGAAAGTGCACAAGTCTACGTAACAAGTCAGGATAAATCGTAGACATGAATCAAGACAGGTTTCAAGCATGCGGGTCGGGTTGGATGCAAATACAATGTCAAATACACTATTCGCACCCAAAACACAATAAATCAATAAAATACCAAAAATAAAGGAATACGTGCACTGGAATTGGTATAAATGAACTAGGGTGTTGTTGGATATAGTGCCCTCAAAGTCAATTATTGGATCGCAGGCACGTAATTGCAATGATTGAGGGAGGACCTATACCGGTAGGACAGTCTTACTCAAGATGATAGTATACTATCTGGTTTATCTTTATCATCGTGTACATGCTTTAGGTGACATTACAGGTCACTATTGCACGTTGATAGAGCCCTTAGGATTCTTGCTTGACGGCCAGCAGTGTGATGGCGATCATATACGTGGGAGCCGGGGTCTATAAGCCCATCCTTAAAAGGTCCCTAGTCGAGGGAGTTTCGAGATAGGGCATCGATACTCCAGAGTAGACTAGTTTATACGGATCGAAACCCCGATGAGGGGCGGTGGCTGGTCTCACAAGCCATTGGTGTCAGTTGGTTCACCTAAGACGTATACAGGTGCTCATTGGGTTATGAGTACACCGGATAGGACTCGCCGGGAACATGCTAGTTGGTTTTATACCTAGCGTCAGATAGCAGTTCCCTGGTGACATGTGTACATGTTAGTTCATCGATTTGAGATCGTCATTTGTCTCGTGTGAGTTCCCACTGTGCTTTGATTACTACCCTACCACGGCTCAAAAGAATCGTGCAAACAGGTTTTAGTTGGGTACAGTCCCGAGCTACATGGAGGCGGTGAGCGGATCGGCAGGGGTTTCATCTCTCCCGGTATTGGGGGTGAGATCGCGCTGTGTCTGGGAGAGCCATAACACGAAGTCCTTGGCCAAGGCAGGAGTAGGTATTCTAGTAGTATCTCAGGGTGTTCTAGGCTACACTCCGACATGACTTGTACCGCTTTTGGGGGTCTGACTTTTACCAACCCCCTAGGCCTGACATGCGATGCTCATAGACGAACAGACCGGAATGTACGGATATTGTCACTGACAGGCTCAGTAGGGTGTCAGGATGAGTTCGCTCATCGACCTCCCTTTTGGTCAATACCTGGTGGCCCGTTACGTACAGCTAGTACCACTGACGTGCTAGTGGTTAAATCCACAGCCAGTGTATTGACGAGTCTTTAGAGTCCCCCACAGACAGTTTCTCAAGTTTCAGGCGAAACGTTGTAGAGGCAGTATGGTACTATGGCAGGGTTCGATCATATATGTGCAGTCGTGCATGGATCATGATCGGACGGATCATACTAGTGGGCTTTGGTTTAAGCCGGATCCTAGTATTAGATTTGTTGGATTAGTTTAGTCTCATTGTATTTGCATTCAGTCGGAATGCGGATGCAGGTATGTATATACAGGTGAGGGGTATCCTTGTGATCCGTCACGAGTTTACTTTAGATGTTGCCATATCTTTTTATTGTTGTAAACATTTGGGTTAATGTTTACAAATGGTGGAAATTGTGAGTGGATTTCATCATGAGGAGTATTTAATGTGACATAGACATGTTTAGTGACTCATGGTCTCTTTATTTGTGCTAATGTCACATTAGGATTTGTTTATTGTGTTGAATTGATGGATGGAGAGAGAGAGGGCAGCCATATGGCTTGTGGTGAGCTCTTGTATTATGAATGCTAGCTCTCATTTCTTCATCTCAACACAATAATAGAAAATGCCTCTTCTTCTTCTTCTTCCTCTAGCTCACAATTTCCTCCAATGGCAGCATCTTCAACCTCCATCCATACACTCTCATGTGTTGAGAATCAATGGATGCTTGAGACAAAGTGATCACATACATTCTCTACTTCACCTTGGACACATCGGCTAGCAAACTTCGTGTCCGAGTTGCTTCGGATGAAGCGGGAGCCCGTAAAAGGATTCGAAGATGTGGTGCCCTTTCCGACGAGGAGACCGGAGATCGGAGATGCCGCGAGGAGCAAGAGATGGTGGATAAAGACCGAAGGACACAGATCGATCGGTATAGCCTTTCTAACATTTCTCTAGTTTGCTAGTTATAGATTAATGGTCCGATCCGGGTGAAAGTATATGATAGCGCCAGTTTCAAGTTTATGAAAAAGTTTTTGTTTCCGTATTTTGGCCTCGGATAGATGGCCGGGGCGCTACCGTAGACTTACATTGGTATCAGAGCCACGCCATTAACCTTTACTAGCTTGTTCTAACGTGTTTAAAATATCAATCGTCCGAATTTTCCAAAACCGCAATTCCATTTTAGCAGTTTCTGTCGAAATTTTTTTGTCGTCGAAAAATTATTTTGAGTGTTTTAGAAAATCAGGCAGGCTTTTTTAAGACATCTGTGAAAATTTGGTAGCATGATGCTACAGTACCTCCGCGAAACTGCGGCCATACCCATGTTTTGGCCGCGGTTCCGCCACCATTATGTGTCAACTCTGCACCAATTTTTCTACAGTGGTCTTAAACTTGGAATTGGGGTTTCTGGAATATTTTGTTTGGGCCCAGATTTGTTACAGTACTAGATTTGTGCTTGGGGCCTACTTCGGGAAATTTTGTTGATCGAAAATTTAAAATACATTAGTTCAAAGTGCTTACATTATATCTGTGACCGTGAATGTCATTCGAGCGGTAAATCTTGTCTAATTGCTATAGCTCTTTTAGACGGATTTGCGAACGTGACATTCACGTTGATGTTCTGTGTTGTGCTGTGATGTTGCGGATTTGTCGTGGTGGATAACCTTGAGCAATGGTAGTACAGTTTGATTACATTTGTACATTTGATATTGCGGGGCGAGAGTCCGACATGTGGACTGCCGTCACTGCCTGTTTGTATATTATTCTTTTGGGGCACGACCGGGCTGAGGTCGGTGTACCCGTTGTATATATTTTACTTTCTGTACTAGGATTACCCCGCGGTGGGGTGCACGGATAGCCGGGTTCTAGGGGGCAACGAGCCCGCATCTCATGGCTTTAAGACGGAGGAGCTTCACTCTAGAATTGGCAGGCTACTCGCCGCACTCGTAGGGGGTATAAGTTGACCCAAGGAGGGGTGCTCAGGTTACTGGATTCCATGAAGTGCTGGGTGGTCCATTCACTTTGTTGAAGGGGCTGCCTCGCTTCAGGTTTTGACGGGTAACTTGCCGTGCCCGTAGGGGTCTAGGATTTCATTGCACAGGCTATCCATACGACCGGGGGAACGTCGGGTTTCAGTTGCGGCTCAAAGAAAACCCGGGGCTCCCAGATTATCCGTATTGTTCTGTGATGCTTATTACATTTCTGTGATGTTGTATTTATCACGCCTGCAGCGATTATTATATATTGCTATATATATACAAGTAGATGTTGTATATGTTTTACACCCGCGCTAGTCTAGTCCCCGCTCTGTCGTTAGTTATGTAACCTAACGACGGGACCCAGTGGTGAATGCGGATGGCATATACGTACATCATATTTTCGTTCTTTTGTGGTGTGATTAATTGATGAGACTGCATTGATTCAGATCAATGCAAGCTAAACAAACCTATTCTGATGTTGTTAGAACATTTTTCAAAAAGTTATTATTGCAAGGACGTTTTCTTTTGTTTTGCACAGTGGTATTCGGTTATGAATATCCAGCACCTCAGTCGACAAGGCAAGGGCCGAGATCCCTTCACCGGGAGTGACCCCTTTGGCAGAAGTTTGCATTAGGGTAATAACTTCACTATAGTCGATTACTTTTTGCTTTGCATCGTGGTATTCAGTTGGAATATCCTGCACCTCATTCTACGGGGAAAGAGCCGAGATCCCTTCACCGGGAGTGACCGCTTTAGCAAAGGTTTTCGCCACTATATATTTATAAAAAGCTATCCGGTTCCTTCAACGATATCAAGTTCATTACGTTAAAGGTTTTTCGCCAAAAACTATTCGTAGCCCTCCATCATTTCAGACGGGTAGCACTTAGTATTCATGCTATGTTTGTTGACCTTCGTCAAGGCATAGTGAATGGTAGTTGCTTGTTACCTTTCTGTTGCATAGATAGATGCATTGGTTTGGGGCAGTCGTATAGCCTTGTTGACCTTCGTCAAGGGCTTGTACGGGTAGGTTCAAATTAACCTGGACAATGACGGGTAGAACTTGACATGTGACTTATGATTTGTTGACCTTCGTCAAGGTCATAAGAGCATGGGGTAAAAATCACATCGGGAGTTTCCAAAGACACTGAAACTTGCCAGATATGCGCATACCTTCTGGAGTGTGATAACGTGAGTGGATTCCATCACGTTATCATGCGATGATAGTTGGATCCCGATTCCCACTGATGAGTTGGTTTACTCCTCGGGTGATCCCGACTAATTCTTCTTTCAGGTTTGGAGGAGAATTTGAGGTTACAGTGGGAGGTTTCCTGATTAGATAAATTGATAACCATTCTGATCTAGGTTAGAGTGCACGCAGAGTGTTTCTTTTCTCTCTCTCTCTCTTTGGCAGCGACCATGGCCCGACCCTAGATTATGACTCTATGACCAAGTTGACCGAACCTTCTTAAAACACTGGCTTTTGGATTGTCTGAGTTGCATACCTCATTACCACTCCTACTTTTACCCTTTTCTCCAGAACACCCCGTATTACTACGAACATCCACTTCCATTGGATAAAACCATCGTATGGTTATATACGAACTCGAAAGAACTTGTTCCAGATTCGAGGATGGTTTCCGGTTCTGGAGAAAATGAATAGGACTATTCAGTTGTCTTTTCCTTTTACCTTCTCTCAGGTTGTGAGTGCTCCTTTGATTAGGACGGTACACCTATTACACTTATTGGATAGTCTTCTTCTAAACCATAGGCAGGTGTCGAAAGGTAGAGAATGAAGAAAACCGATTAGCCTAAGTAAGGTGTACAGAAGGTATTAGGTAAAGACAAATAAAGGGATTAGAAAGAGGGCAAAGTAAATTGCGACTGCTATTCACGACCAAACCAAGTATTTTATCGCCACTCCTACTTCACCCTTGTATTTCTCCGGAACACCCCGTATCACTACGAAGATCCACAGTTTATTGGATACTCCATCGTATGGTTATATACGAACTCGAAAGGACTTGTTCCAATTCGGAGATGGATTCTGGTTCAGGAGAAATAGAATAAGGTTTATTCAGTTGTCTTTTATCTTTACCTTCTCTCGCATTGCGAGTGCTCCTAAGATTAGGACAGTACACCTATTACGCTTATTGGATAGTCTTCTTCCAGACCATAGGCTGGTGCCGAACGGTAGGGAAGGAAGAAAACCATTTAGCCTAACGATGGTGTGCAGAAGGTAACGACTAAAGACATATAAAGGGATTTGGAGAGATGGCAAAGAAATATACAGTTACAGTTATGAATCTGATAATGGAAGAGGCGTTACTAGGAATACCCGGATACCCCTTCGAAACATTTACATGTTTCAGTTTCACTGTGTATTTGTTTCCCACAATCAGAGCAAAGCTCTGTTTGAATTTCAAAAATTCAAAAATTGAAGCAACGCTTCAGATTTCTTGCGCTGCACGCAGCGCGCCACGTGTCAAAAGTTGACACGCCGGCGCAAGGAGCACTGCGCCCAAGGCAGCGCACCCCCAATCAGAGCAAGGCTCTGTTTTAAAATTCAAATTTTAAAATAAATGAAGCAACACTTCAGATCACTTGCGCTCTGCGCTGCGCGCCACGTGTCAAGCAGTGGTGCGCTAGCGCAGTTGCGCTGCGCGCCACGTGTCAAGCAGTGGTGCGCTAGCGCAGTTGTGCTGCACGACACGTGTCAAGCGCAGGTGCGCTAGCGCAGTTGCGCCGCGCTCTGCGCTGTGCGACACGTGTCAAGCGCAGGTGCGCTAGCGCCAATTGCGCCAGCACTGGAATTTAAATAATAAATTATTAATTAATTAGAATTAAAATTCTAGAAAGAACTTTCCAATCTTATTAAAATAAGAAAATTATCTTCTGTAAAACAGAGGCCTTAGGATCAAAGATCCAACGGTGGGGAAATATCCCCAGATCAATCAGAGAAAGATCTCTGTAAATAACTTAACAAACCAATTGGCCCTATATAAAGGCTCCTAGACTCTAAGTCTCACATATACAGACAGACAGAAAAGAGAGAACCCTCTGAAAATTTTGAAAGGCAAGCCTTCAAAGAAAGAAGATCATCTTCTTCATCTTTGAACGTAAAGAATCTGATTCTTGAAGAACAGAGATGAAAATACCTCATTAAAAAATAAGAATCTCTTCTAAAAAGATCAAAGATCTAAGAACAAGATCAAGATCTTCAATAAAAAGAAAAAGATCAGAAAGATCTTATCATAAATTTTTTTTAAAGAAGTATTACTTCACAGATCATTTGATCTATATAAAGGCACAGCCTTTTGATAAGAATAAGAACCATTGGTTCTTGAATCTTGAGGTAGAACCACTTTCATGAGAACAAGAAAAACTTGTTTCTTTGATCTGAATTGGATCAAGATGCGCTCTGCGCTTTTGTACAGTGCCTTGCACTCTTGAAATGCGCCTTTGCGCTTATTAGATTGGCGTACTGCGCCAAAACGCGCCACGTGTCAACCACAGAATGATCTGCGCTTTGCACTTCTAAATATAGCGCACTGCACTCTTGGATTGGCGCATAGCACCAGGACGTGCCACGTGTCAGCAGCGCACTAGCGCAGCGCACTGGCGCAGAGCGTGACACGTGTCACCTCCACATGCGCTAGCGCCTTGTGCTCTTTAACTAGCGCAAAGCGCCTGATAAGCCACGTGGCGCACTGTCAGGCCATTAAAATGTTATGCATTATTTAAAAAGGGCAGAGCCCAATGCTATGCATTGTAAAAGGGCAGAGCCCAAGTAAAAGCCTAACAGGCCAAATATAAATGCTATGCATTTGAATACAGAGCCTAATGCTATGCATTGTAAAAGGACAGAGCCCAAGCAAAAGCCTAATAGGCAAAACATGAATAAAATGTGGAACATTTTCAAATGGACTTAGCCTAATTCTGGCCATAAGTCCTCAATTTAAATTGAACTGAGCACAACCGCTCTCCCAATCAATTTACACCCGGTTCGAAGGTACATCTCTTTACTCCTCTGATATCTGTCGTTGTAATTCCTCAACGTTGTCAGAGAGGTGACGGGTCCCGACAACCACACACTGTTACGGACTGTGGGGTCCTTAAACTCATGGACTATGATGTCCTTAACCTTGACCGCGATGTCTTAAAACTAACAACGGATTGTGGGGTCCTTAAACTCATGGACTATGATGTCCTTAACCTCAACCGTGATGTCTTAAAACTAACATCGGACTGTGAGGTCCTTAAGCTCACGGACTATGACGTCCTTAACCTCGACCGTGATGTCTTAAAACTAACACCGGACTGTGAGGTCCTTAAACTCATGGACTATGACGTCCTTAACCTTGACCGCAACGTCTTAAAACTAACATTGGACCGCAATGTCCTTAAACTACTTATCGACCGCAACATCACTAAACTAAATAATAGAGCCCCCAATTGCTCTCTTGTCAGATCTAAACGATCCCGTTAAGTCGATCTTAGTCTAAAATTAGACTAACGTGTCCTTAACGAACGTTTAAGTTGATCTTAGCCTCAAATAAGGCCAATGCATCCTTAAACACACACACGCCCCCTCAAACCCAAATCTAAGAAAGATACGGATTTGGACTAATCCACGTCCTACGGGCGACAGCACAAATTAGTCTCCGTATACAATCCACGGGAAACCAAACACAAAACAAACACCCACGACACGAAGTGACCATATGGAGAAGGAGAAAGTTGTTACCGCGATGCGGTAGCGTAATTAACTGCAGGGGCTTGCACCTGCAGGGAAGAGCGTCCCCATAATCAAAAACCCTTCAAGCGAGGGGGAATCTGACGAAGTCTGCTACATCGGCCGCATCCGTTTAAACCTTCGATACACGGTGACATAAATCAACTTGGCATCTTCAGAGAGGTGGACAGATAGCACCAATTAGCATCTGCCCCGAATTTCAGGCAAGACGCCCGCCGCGTCTCTGCCGCATCTTTCGGAGGGGAACAGTATTGTTAAAAGAAAACTGATTTCCCAATTAGCCCTTACTCCAGGGTATGTATTTACCAGGTTTGTTTCTCACATCTGTATGGTTTTACAGATGATGAGTGGGAGTAAGTTATTGGGAATTAGGTGATCATCCTCATTATATCGGGATTCGTTGTAATTAGTGATATTTGAGGAAATCGCCTGGGTTGTTTGCCGGACGGCAAATATTTGGTTTTGAATATCCGTTGTTATGCACCAATTTCAAATTGATATATCTGTACGTTTATTTTTATAAAGTGAGATATAACATTTTGAAATTATGTCCATGACATTTACCTATATCAGTAGATGGTTAGGCAAGGAGCATTAAACAGCGGTGTAATTCTTCTTAACCATAAGTACAGTTTTCAACCTACGACACACAGGGAATGAGTTATTAGACTCAGGGGACTTATACATAGTATTGTATGTTGTACAATGTCCATTAGGACAGAGGGGTTGGTACTCGTACTATATTCTGTTTACTTATGACTTCTCTAGTTCTTAGATACGTGTTTCATAGAAATACAAGATCCAAGTTTTGAGAAGTTATAGGTATATGAATAAAGTAGAGAACCAGGTATTGCAAGTATCAGGATTCTTCAAGGTGATCGAAGATGTAGATACTTGTGTATGGTGTTCAGTTGTATGTAATGATTATGAGAACTTACTTATCTTTCAGGTTACCCATAATTGGATCCACTCCTAAGTTGAGTAATGTTGATCGGCCTCTCTCCATTTAGTTGACATGCACTGGAGACAGATGCATGATTTGAATCTGGTTCCAATTAAATCAGTGCCTCTGTTTCTATATTAGGATATAGAATAGTTCATATCTTAACAATGTTAAGGTACGGGGAGTTGTCCGGCTTATGCTTAAAACCAGGCTCTGGATAACTCAAGGCGCGTTTCTGTAATGGCTGTTTGTGGGTTAACCCGGGCTATGACGAGGGTTGACTTTCTACCATCTGGAAGATCAATAGTGATATTGTTCTTGACTTGCCACAGTTTTGATAAAAATGGATTTTTTCAGAAAACAGTAGTGGGAGTATGGTAGAACTGGAAGTGATTCCAGAACCGCAAACGATTACTGAAAATTTAATAGGACCTAAAGATTCAATCTGGTTTGACATTCCATTAGCCACTCCGCAGATATGGTGGGTAACCTCAGGCACCCGAGAGGTACTCCGGTAGCCTCAAGGACGGTGACAGGGAGGTTCTTGTTTACTCAGACTTGCCATTGCTGTTGTTCCAGACTATGAGACCCGGCAGGAGGATGAATATAGCGTCGTTCTAAACTAGCTTTAGAAGTGTACGTGTATATGACTCTGCCAGAGGGTTGTCGTAGTCAGTGGGAGCAGCGGAAGCATAGTGGACAAGTAGCTTATGCCTATTTATAGACTAAAGCAGATATAGCGGAGATAGATCATCTATTTTTGATGTAATAGTCAAGGGCTTTGACTTCATCAGAATAAGGGATGGATCTGTTAAGAAAGTAGTAGGGTGTGATGTCCTGGTATTTGGATGACATACACAGAGTTGGAAGTGATATTCCTATACTACGATCGGTTATACTGTGGTTGTCACACAGTGGTTTCTCCACATAGGATTTGGATATTATATCTGACATTCTGGTTACTAGGTCTATGGATTTAGATCTAGATTTGGGTAGTTTCCCAATCTGGGTACTTAGACAGCATTCTAAAGGTGTTTTAGAATGGACGACTCCTTGCATGGTGGTGTACCTGCAGGTGATGGAGTCACCCTCTCTAAAGGTGTCTTACAGATTAAAGGGGAGAGGGATGTGCATGATTGACATATCACTCGCTTAGGCAATTAAGTCAATCATGAGATGTCAAGTACCACACCAGATGTTTTTGCACTAGATGCAATAAGTTGATATTAATCCAATCCTGGAGAAACATTCGGAAGCAGTTTTAGAACATAAGTGGATGTTCTAGGGATATGATAACAACAGCCTCCTTCAGGAGACGGTTATCATTCCAGGCTTCCAAGATGACCTGGATGACAGAGTGACTGTCAGAGTTATAATTTTCCCTCTAACGAGGGGCAGTTATTTGGACAGGAGGTCCAAGCGGATACTGAGGGAGGCATGACGCAGGATACTGATTAAATTCAGTTGACGATACAGTCTAAGAAGTTTGGATTTGGAGTTCATTTATGAACTAGGTCCCATCAGATATCCAAACATATTCTAAGACAGGTATTGCTCATTTCGGAAGATGGCTTTCTCTGCGAACTTGAGATAAAGAGAGACCTAGAAAGAAACATTAGGGCGGATCCACTCACTGAGGCTATTCCTCGAATGCAATAGTTTCGCAAACGGGCTTTGTGAAACTGATTAGTAGAGGAGTTGGGTGTTCGATATCACACGGGCTGTGAGTATGTGACATCGCAATAATTAGCCTTGAGTGCAAGTGGGAGATTGTTGGATATAGTGCCCTCAAAGTCAATTATTGGATCGCAGGCACGTGATTGCAATGATTGAGGGATGACCTATACCGGTAGGACAGTCTTACTCAAGATGATAGTATGCTATCTGGTTTATCTTGATCATCGTGTACATGCTTTGGGTAACATTACAGGTCACTATTGCACGTTGATAGAGCCCTTAGGATTCTTGCTTGACGGCCAGCAGTATGATGGCGATCATATACGTGGGAGTTGGGGTCTATAAGCACATCCTTAAAAGGTCCCTAGTCGAGGGAGTTTCGAGACAGGGCATCGATACTCCAGAGTAGACTAGTGTATATAGATCGAGATCCCGACGAGGGGCGTTGGCTGGTCTCACAAGCCATTGGTGTCAGTTGGTTCACCTAAGACGTATACAGGTGCTCATTGGGTTATGAGTACACCGGACAGGACTCGCCGGGAACATGCTAGTTGGTTTTATACCTAGCGTCAGATAGCAGTTCCCTGGTGACTTGTGTACAGGTTAGTTCATCGACCTGAGATCGTCATTTGTCTCGTGTGAGTTCCCACTGTGCTTTGATTACTATCCTACTACGGCTCAAATGAGTCGTGCAAACAGGTTTTAGTTGGGTACAGTCCCGAGCCACATGGAGGCAGTGATCAGATCGGCAGGGGTTTCGTCTCTCCCGGTATTGGGAGTGAGATCGCGCTGTTTCTAGGAGAGCCATTACACGAAGTCCTTGGCCAAGGCAGGAGTAGGTATTCCAGTAGTATCTCAGGGTGTTCTGGTCTACACTCCGACACGACTTGTACCGCTTTTAGGGGTCTGACTTTTAACAACCCCCTAGGCCTGACATGCGATGCTCATAGACGAACGGACCGGACTGTACGAATATTGTCACTGACAGGCTCAGTAGGGTGTCAGGATGAGTTCGCTCATCGACCTCCCTTTTGGTCAATACCTGGTGGCCCGTTATGTACAGCTAGTACTACTGACGTGCTAGTGGTTAAATCCACAGCCAATGTATTGACGAGTCTTTAGAGTCCCCCACACACAGTTTCTCAAGTTTCGGGCGAAACGTTGTAGAGGCCGTATGGTACTATGGCAGGGTTCGATCATATACGTGCGGTCGTGCACGGATCATGATCGGACGGATCATACTAGTGGGCTTTGGTTTAAGCCGGATCCTAGTATTAGATTTGTTGGATTACTTTAGTCTCATTGTATTTGCATTCAGTCGGAATGCGGATGCAGGTATGTATATACAGGTGAGGGGTATCCTTGTGATCCGTCACGAGTTTACTTTAGATGTTGCCATATCTTTTTATTGTTGTAAACATTTGGGTTAATGTTTACAAATGGTGGAAATTGTGAGTGGATTTCATCATGAGGAGTATTTAATGTGACATAGACATGTTTAGTGACTCATGGTCTCTTTATTTGTGCTAATGTCACATTAGGATTTGTTTATTGTGTTGAATTGATGGATGGAGAGAGAGAGGGCAGCCATATGGCTTATGGTGAGCTCTTGTATTATGAATGCTAGCTCTCATTTCTTCATCTCAACACAATAATAGAAAATGCCTCTTCTTCTTCTTCTTCCTCTAGCTCACAATTTCCTCCAATGGCAGCATCTTCAACCTCCATCCATACACTCTCATGTGTTGAGAATCAATGGATGCTTGAGACAAAGTGATCATACGCATTCTCTACTAGACCTTGGACACGTCGGCTAGCAAACTTCGTGTCCGAGTTGCTTCGGATGAAGCGGGAGCCCGTAAAAGGATTCAAAGATGTGGTGCCCTTTCCGACGAGGAGACCGGAGATCGGAGATGCCGCGAGGAGCAAGAAATGGTGGCTAAAGACCGAAGGACACGGATCGATCGGTATAGACTTTCTAACCTTTCTTTAGTTTGCTAGTTATAGATTAATGGTCCGATCCGGGTGAAAGTATACGATAGCGCCAGTTTCAAGTTTATGAAAAAGTTTTCGTTTCCGCATTTTGGCCTCGAATAGACGGCCGGGGCGCTACCGTAAACTTACAGGAGTTACATTATACCCAACTACAAAAAGAATTTCGTCCTCGAAATTCCCAAAACAAGAAAAGATAAACAATCAAGAATCTACAAGAACAAGTGTGGAAACTTCTGTCGAATTTGGTCTTCTCGTTCCCAAGTTGATTCTCCATGCGAGCGATTCCCCCAAGAAACAAGTACGAGAGGGATAACCTTGTTCTTAAGGGCCTTTTCTCTTCGATCAACAATCGATATTGGTCGTTCCTCAAAGGTTAAATCCTCCCTTACCGTCAGCTCCGAATGATCCAGCACGTGTGTTTCATCTCGAACATACTTACGGAGTTGAGATACATGAAACACGTCATGAATATTCGCCAAAGATTATGGTAACGCCAATCGATAAGCCACTTCTCCAACTCGCTCTAAAATCTTGAAAGGCCCCACGAATCGAGGACTAAGCTTGCCTCGACTCCCAAAAACGAATCACTCCTCTAGTCGGTGATATCTTTAAGAACACAAGATCACCAACAGCGAACTCTAGAGGTCTTCTCGATGTGTCGGCCTAACTCTTCTGCCAATCTTGTGTTGCCTTCATATGATTCCGGATAGTATTAACTTTCTCCACGGTTTGCACAATCAAATCCGGTCCCAACAATCTTCGTTCTCTAATATCGTCCCAACAAACAGGTGAACGACACTTACGACCATACAACGCTTCGAATGGAGCCATCTAAATAGTCTCCTGAAAGTTGTTGTTGTACGAAAACTCCACTAAGTGTTGATGATCCTCCCATGAACCCTTGAAGTCCAACATGCAAGCTCTTAGCATATCTTCAAGAGTTTGGACCGTTCTCTCCGACTGGCCATCTGTCTGGGGATGATAAGCTGTGCTAAACTTCAATCGCGTCCCCAAACTTTCCTGTAAACTCTTCCAGAAGTGCGACAAGAATCGGGTATCACGATCGGAAACGATGCTCACAGGTACTCCATGCAATCTCACAATCTCCTGCATGTACCGTTCTGCCAACGCTTCCGTTGACTGACCAACTTGAAATTGTATGAAATGAGCTGTCTTGGCCAATCGATCAACAATCACCCAAACTGCATTGTTGCCCTTTGGACTCCGCGGTAAAGCTGTCACGAAATCCATGGTTATATGTTCCAACTTTCATTGAGGAATCGGAAGTGGATGCAATAAACCAGCAACCCTTTGATGTTCAGCCTTAACTTGCTGACACTCCAAGCACTTCGCTACAAAGCGAGCAATCTCCCTTTTCATGCCTTCCCACCAGAAATGTTGTCTTAGATCGCGGTACATCTTCGTGCCTCCTGGATGTACGGAATATGCGGAACTGTGTGCCTCCTTCATAACTTCTTCGCGAATATCTCCTTTTGGCACACACAAATGGCTACCATATCGCAACGAACCATCTTCATGAATCAACAAGTCCATTCGAAGTCCAGCTTCAACCTGTTCTCGAAACTTCTGAAATCTTGGGTCCTGCGACTGCGCTGCTTTAATATTCTTGATCAACGACGATTATACTTTCATCTGCATCAACTGTCCCGAAGAATGCGGTAGCACGATCTCCAACTCGAATCTCCGAAAATCTTCGATAAGCTCCTTCTGTGCAGTCAACATCCGAATTGCTGGCAACCGATTAAGCGCATCAGGCACTACATTAACTTTCCCCGGATGGTACTTAAGATCAAGATCATAGTCATCCATCAGCTCTAACCATCTACGCTGCCTCATGTTAAGCTCTTTCTGTGTGAACACGTACTTTAAGCTTTTGTGATCGGTGAATACTTCAACCCTTTCGCCCAATAATTAGTGTCTCCAAATCTTCAAAGCGAAAATCACAGCTGCAAGCTCCAAATCATGAGTAGAGTAATTCTTCTCATGGATTTTCAACTGTCTCGATGCGTAAGCTATAACCTTCCCATGCTGCATCAAAACACATCCCAAACCTTTTCCAGATGCATCGCTGTGAATCACCAATCCTTCGGAACTGTCTGGTACGGTCAAAATAGGAGAGGTTATCAATCTTTTCTTCAACGCCTCAAAAGCTGATGCACATTTATCCGTCCATATGAACGGTGCTTCCTTACGCGTAAGCTTGGTCAAAGGCTCAGCCAAACGAGCAAAATTATCCACAAATCTTCTGTAATACCCGGCAAGTCCAATAAAGCTTCTGATCTCTGCTACGTTCTTCGGAATCGGCCAATCTCGAACTGCTGCAATCTTCTCGGGATCAACAACGATTCCATCTCCGGATACGACATACCCCAAAATCTTTACTTCTTCAAGCCAAAACTCGCACTTGCTCATCTTTGCATACAATCTTTCTTGCGTCAATGTCTGCAGTGCGATCTTCAAGTGTTCTGCATACTCTTCTATGCTCCTCGAATAGACCAGAATATCATCAATGAACACCACTATAAACTGGTCCAAGAATGGTGAAAAGATTCGGTTCATCAAGTCCATAAATATCGCCGGTGCATTCGTGACTCCGAATGGCATCACTAAATACTCGTAATGTCCATACCGAGTTCGGAACGCAGTCTTGCAAATATCTTCTGATTTAACTTAGACCTGATGATATCTGGATCGCAAATCCAGCTTCGAGAATACCCTCGCGCCACTGAGTTGCTCGAATAACTCGCCAATGCGAGGGATCGGGTACTTATTCTTAATAGTCACCCAGTTTAATTCTCGATAATCGATGCACATCCTCCTTGTGTCATCTTTCTTCTTGACTAGAAGAATTGGAGCTCCCCAAGGTGAATTACTGCTACGAATCCAACCCTTCTCAAGCAATTCAATAACCTACTTCTTGACTTCTTCCAACTCTACTAGTGCCATTGGATAGTACGCCTTTGAGACTGGTGCTGCACCAGGAACAAGATCGATCGCGAACTCCACATCTTGTTTTAGCGGTAAACCCGAGATGTCTTCGAACACGTCCATGAACTCTCGAACTACGGCTGGCGCTTCCTCCTTATCAACTTCTATCGTTGAAAGAACATTGTGTGTCGACCTAGCCCTAAACTCGACTGGCCCGACAAAACTGCTACCTCCAGTGAAAACAAACTCCGGATGTCCGGGAATCTGGAAAATCACTTTCTTTGCCCTATAATCAATGTGAGCGTGGAAAGTGCCAAGAAAATCCATTCCCAAGACAACGTCATAGCTACCGGTATCAATCACCAAGAAATCTGCAAATAACTCTCGTCCACAAATAACAACTGAACAATCCTTACATTCGCTACTAGATATGATCTTCCCATTCCCAGTGTGTATGTCCCAACAACTAGACAGGGTCATTCAAGAAATCGAGTGTGCAGCAATAAACTTGGACGACATAAAACAATGGGATGCTCCAGAATCAAATAATGCTAATGCGGGAAAATCATAAATAAGTAGGATACCTGAAACAACTTCATCTGAAGCCTTGGCCTCTTTAGCCGTCAGGGTAAAGGCTCGAGCTTGATTGGGTCCCTGAGTTAACTGCTTCTGCCCCTAAAAATGCTTCTGCGGTGGCTTCTGAACATCATCCTTCAAACGAAGCTTCGACGGACAAGCATTGATAGTATGATCCGCTGATCCACAAACCAAACAAAGTCCCAGCATCCTTCGGCAATCTCTCTTCACGTGTCCGTGTAAAAGGCAGTAGTCAAAAATCACGCTCTTTCATTGATCAACGACGGGCTTCTTCATCGGCACTACGCCACGTCGGTTCATCGGAATTCCTCTGTGTATAGACGCTCGGTTCGGCGTAAACGCCAGCTTCTATTCGACAACCGCCTATTGCTACGTATTCTCAGTCTTTACTGATAAGCTCTGCTGTTCTCTGGCCACTTTAAGCACTTGCAAGAAAGTGGTCAAAACCAGAGATATAATGTGCCTCTGGATGTCCACATCCAAAACTGCGCATAAACCTCCGTGCCCTATCAGCTTCCTTAGCCACCAAAGGTCCAGCGAATCGACTGAGCCGTGTCCACTCAACCGCGTCCACTGAGACGCATGTACATCCATGGGTACGCCGTTCTGCTTCAAACTGATAAAATTTTCTTCCATTTCCTCCCGTGCAGTCTGCGGGAAGAACTTCTCTAAGAAACTCTTCAAAAAATCTGCCCAACTGATCGGCTTGGGCAAGCGGGTCTCTTCCACAAGCCACCATTCACGGGCTTAGTCTACCAATTGGAAGCGTACAACATCCACTCTCTTGTCCTCTGGAATCTGTGCCGCAACGAGCAAATTCTCCGTATCAACCAGCCACTGCTCCGCTGGCAACGGCTCTTCCAGACCAGTAAAGATGGACAGACCAAGTCTCCTGAAATCCTCCACGGTACCCACACGCTCTACCAATTTGGCCGCAACATTGTTTACGGACTGCTTGACGGTCCGCAAACCTTCCTGAAAAGCTTCGGCTTGCCGCTGGTTCAGCTCGGTCTGCCGCTTCTGGTTCTCCAGCATCCCACGAATTACTCCAAGCAAAGCATCATCATCAACACGCCTCAGGTACGATCTCAGATTTCTTTCTGCCATGATCCTAAAACCAAAACGCCGAAAAGGATTAGTATGATAACAAGATTCAAACTTTTGATGAATAATGACCATGAATCAAGGATATGAATCAAGACTAGAACTCAAAGTTACTTAAATAGAGTACCGCATTGTAACCATGCCGCGGTACATAGTTACAATCACATAACTCCACTCAAGTCGCCCAAATCCTAGAGATAACAATAGGGAACCAAAAGTTTCAAGTCGAGATGCAAAGTGGTTTGCATATCGTCAAGGTAAGGATCAGGAAGAAGTTAAGATTCATGAATGGCAAGATGGTAAAGTGGCAGGACATGTTCCTAATCACGAGTATTCTGATTCGTGCATTGTGTCCAATACCCAACAACAAAAGAATCAAACCCGATTAACCTAAATCCTATGGCTCTGATACCAAAGAAACCCTGTCACGCCCCGCTTCCCAGAGTGCGCTAAGATCGGCATATGACAGAGCCAACCATGCTACCTGTGGCTAGGAAACATCCCTCCACGGTCATATTACGGCTGTCTAAAGATAACAAGAATAGTAGAAATAAAATAAACTATCTAGTACATGTCCGTACGCCAAAATAAACGAGTCAAGAAATAAAATGCGGAAGCAATAGTTCTAATAAACAATAATAATCTGGAATGTACGTCCCAAATACGGGCTCACATCAGGAATGAAAATGCTGGCAGAAAACTAAACTAAAATACTAACAGGTCTTCACTGCTCGGCCTATACACTGAAATACTCCTGATCGGTCAGCTGCAAGGGTAGAGGATCTGGGCCATGCAAAACCCAGACGTCAGTGCGTCATAATATCAATAATAATATAATCAGGGGTAGCAAACATGCAGGCATGAGTATGAACAGTAATAACGGTATAACAGTAACACGAATGTGGAACAGTGAAGAGTAAAAGCATATATAACGTGCAGTGAGTAATCTGAACTAAACTACTGGGTTAACTACTCTCAAGTCTGTGAAATCAATTTAATGAATCGTCGATGTAACTCAATAGTATCCCATGCGTGCCCGGGACCACGGTCCAGATTCTCGGGCTGAACCGAGACATGCCGCTAGGCACTAAACAAGAAACATGTACAGATGAATGATGTCAGCAGCAGCATCCCCGGGCTAGCCTAGCCCGTAAAACATATCAGTATAAGCATCGAACTGTCGAGTTACAAGTCAGGTTTCATCATTGATTTCCCCATGCCCCCAAGTTATGTGTTCAAGTCAGGTATTGATAAATCTGAAGCTAATGCCAACACTGGATCAAGCAGGAACATGTTTGTTTATACAGAGAACAGGATATGTCCATCGGGACAACATGTCAGGATTGTCGGCATTAGAAACAGAATCAGGTAACATGTCAAGTAGTGATATATCAAGTCACGTCGGGTAGTGTACATGTATCAGGTCATGTCAAGTAATGTATATGTATTAAGCGGATGCTCATAATCAAACTGTAGCAAATATTGAATCAGGGTGGAAGTACGAATGTACAATAAAAGTATGGATGCACAATTATCGATCAGGGGTTACATCATGACTATGTAGGATGCACATTATCAAGCATGGGGTACTAATAAAACAATAATATGTAATAATGTGACATGGTATGCGAATAGATATAGAATTAATGGTATGGATGCATAAATATCGATTATGGGTTATATTTACAGTTCCATTACTAATTAGAATGCACTTTATTAAGCATGAGTGTTACTACAATAATAATATGAATTAATGTGATCTATAGAGTAGTTATATATATTTTAAATGATATGGATGCAAACGGGTATCCGAAAGCAGTAAAACTTTAGTATGGATGTATAATGTGATAAACGGGTAACATTTTACTCATATGGATGCATAATACTATACCTAGCATGTAGTAAGATGATTTAGCATGCGACTAGACATGTAAATAATGATACGGATGCACACGGACGTCATATAACAGTAAAATGATAAACTGGTAAATGCAGGATGTACAACTAAACAATATGAGATGTAAATATTCCATTGGGTGCAGTATATTGTAATATAGTATGTAACAAGATAGGTTTGCATGCACTAGATGTGAAATAACTTGTACGGATGCATAGGATGTCGTAAAACTGTAAAACTAAACATAGGATGCATGATTTAAAATACAAGTGTTATATTTATTCAAATAGATGTAAATACAGTAACATAGCATGTAGCAAGATAAACTTGCCTCGATAGATCACGATACGGATACGCACGGCACGTCTGACGTCGGTAAAACGTCGCAACGCACGCACGGCACACGGGACAGGTCTAAACAATGCAAGTGGGTGATCACATAGGTAAGGTACGTCCACTGGGTCTTCTGGATCGTCGGTGTCAAGCACGGCTCCGACGATGGCTGGAAATCCAGAAATCAAGAAAATAAAGAAAAAGAAAAGAAAGAAGAGGAGGAAGAAGAAGAGAGAAGGAATGAGGCTTAGTAGGGTTGTGCACAGGGGTTAGGAGAGAGGTGAGGGCAACGACGAGATCAACGGCAGTGAGGTGCGCCGGTGAGGGGATTTTGAGGAGTTAGGGTTAGGTTAGGGTTTGGCTCGGTTGTTGTTGTTTGCTGGGATTTGGATGCAGGGGTTTGGTGTAGGAGGGAAAAGGGAAGAAGAGAAAGAGAAGGTAATGAAGGTGGAGGCGAGAGGAGGAGGTGATCGGCGGCGATGGAGGTGTGCAGGATGGTGATGGGTTCTCGGGTTCTGTGGGTGCAGGGTGCTCGGGAAGAAGAAGAAGAAGGAGATGAGGAGGAGGCTCGATTGGGGGAGATGGAGTTGAGGGTTGAGGGCAGTGAGGAGGCAAAGGAGCTTTAGGGTTAGGGTTGTGATGAGTTGTGGGTTTTCTCGTGGCGAGGGCGAGGGCTTAAAAGAGAAGGAGAAGAGGAAATATTGGAGGGAGGTGAGTGTAGCGTGTGGGGAGGTGACCAGAGCCGAGAAGCGAACCGTGTTCGCGAGAGGAGAGAGAAAGGAAGAGAGAGAGACTCAACGAGGGGAGAGAGAAAGAGAGAGAGAAAGATAAAGAAAGAGGAGAGAGACAGCGAGAGAGAAAGAGAGAGGAACTCTGAGTGGTGGGGCCAGAGAGAAGGAAGAGAAAAAGAGATAGGTTGTTAAAATGTTTAGATTTTAATAAAAAAAATTGTAAGTTTAATAAATTTTAAACTGTAGATTTAAATTTAATAAAGATATATATTTAATAAAATTGGATTTTCTGGTAAATACAGACATAGTCCAAAACACGCCCGGATCGGGTCTAAAATTTAGTTTCAAAATATGAAAAATATATGCGACAACCAAAGTTAAAAAAATGAATGTCCGGGTAACGAAAATGCATACCCCCAAGAACAGATGCACGTACGTACGCGTAGCCAACCAAATAAGTCAGTTTCACTGAACGGGACGAGAACAAGATGCGCGGATGCTACCATGGGGTTAGGGGTATCACGCAGGCCATGCAATGTATTTATAAAATATTTTATGTGACTTAAAATGTTATATTGTAAAATGTAAATGCCAGATAAAAATACCAATATGCAGTATACATAAAAGTGCACAAGTCTACGTAACAAGTCAGGATAAATCATAGACATGAATCAAGACAGGTTTCAAGCATGCGGGTTGGATCGGATGCAAATACAATATCAAATAAACTATTCGCACCCAAAACACAATAAATCAATAAAATACCAAAAATAAAGGAATACGTGCACTGGAATTGGAGTTAAACTCTGAAAGATTTTTATTGTGAAGTTCAACTCCAAAAGAATTTCAAATGGAGTTCAACTCCTAAAAGATTTAATGTGGAGTTAAACTCCCCAAAAGAATTTTATTGTTCAGTTAAACTCCAAAAGAATTTTTGTTGTGGAGTTAAACTCTAAAAGAATTTTAAATAGAGTTTAACTTCAAAAAGGTTTTTGTTTGGTGTGGAGTTAAACTCCACTAAATGGGAGCCTCCCCCTCACATGAGAGGTGAGAAAGCTCCCACTTAGTGGGAGTTCCCTCTTCCTCACGTCAGAGGGAGCAGGGGCTCCCCCTCTCACGTGAGAAGGAGGAAAAGCTCCCACTTTGTGGGAGCTCCCCTTTCCCTCACGTGAGAGGGAGCAGGAGCTCCAAAAGTCCTATTTTTTTATGGAGTTAAACTCTATAAGATTTTATTTGGAGTTAAATTCCCAAGACAATTTTATTCGGAGTTAAACTCCTAAAACAATTTTAATTGGAGTTTAAACTCCCTAAAAAAAGTTTTTAGTATGGAATTAAATTCCAAAAGAATTTTATTTGTGGAGTTAAATTTCAAATGATTTCTCCTTTCTCTTTTAAGAAGAAACCCAAGATGGTTTCTCTTGAAACTCCAAGATTTAGATCTTGGATGATAAAAAAAGACCATTTTTCTTCACTTGATGAAGTGTTGGGAGGTGGGTTTCCTGTAACATTTCAAAAAAGATAAAATATTAATTTTGGGAATTTTTATAATTTAATATTATTTTATTGAATATTTTAATATTTTGGAATTATTAAATACAAATAAATGGGAAAAATTTTGGAAAATTATGGAAAATTCTAAAATAGGGTAAATTAGAGAATTATGACATTTTAAAGTTTTTGTGATTAATTTGACACTAATTTAGTGCTAATCGCGATTAAAAATCGCTAATCGGTTTTTAGCTTTTTTGTGCAACACATGCACATATCACTTTTTCACACTTGTGCATTTTCTTGCCATGGTTCTCTTTGGGTTTACTATTCTTGGGAGAAGGATTTTGAGAGAATAAGAAAAGAAAAGGAAAAGAAATGGAAAAAGATTAAAGAAATTGGTAGTAGGTGAGAGAGAGAGGTATGGACACCATTGACTAAAGACTTAGCCATTCTCCTCCATTTTCAACACTCATTTCTCTCTTCCCCTTCCTTGCTTGCTGCTGCTCCTCCTCCTTCATCTCCCTCCCCTCTTCAACCCCTCACAACACCTTTAAAACAAACTCAAAACCCCAATCTCATTTCACTAAAAAGATGCACAAGCTCAAGACCTACATGATGGACCATGAAAGCATGGATTTTGGCCACTAGGGGCAACTCAAGAAAATTCTTGAGTTGCCAAATGAGGTATTTTTCTGAACCATTAGCTTAGTTTTAGTATTACTTATACCCCATGTTTAGTTTTGAACCGATATTGTGTGAATTGGTGACTTGAGGTAAAACCTAGTTAGGGTTTGAGGGAAACTTGTGTTGTATGTGAAATTGAGTTCAATTGAGGTTATACAAACACCCTAGTGTATGAATTGAGACCCTAACCTGAAGCTTAAACCCATAATGCGGATTTTAGAAACCGATATCGGAGAATTTATGAAATCTGTGAAGGGTATATTGAATCTGCTATCACCCGAGACACCCTAAATTAAAATTGATTGGACAGTGACATGTGCAGGCACCCAGGAAGCTACCACCAAGACCCCAGCCCCTACTTCCATTTCCAGGCCGCAAATTCCTCCATTCTGGCCGCAAATTGCGGCCAGACCATGATGGAATTGGCTCGTTTTGGTTTTGGTGTTCCCTTATCTGTAGTTTAGGCCCCTGGTATACATAGAATTGTCTAATTGGACCTAGGGTGAAATCTGGAACATATTTCCTAAGTTGCTGTTTTGGATTCGTGTTTCCGTATTCCGTATTTTTAAGTCTGAATTTGTGTCTTGTGTTTTACCTCGACTATTTGGCGTTTATACGACGATATAGAGGATTTATTGATGGTTTTGAAGGCGTGCCATAGGTTCTAACCTATAGGCCTCTTATCGTATCGTTTTGGGTTTCGTGTGCCGTTTTAGCTTTGATTTGGTTTTAATGCGCATATACGATATTTTGATGTGTAGGTACCCTATGAAGACTACGGGACGACAAGCAAACGTGTGGTGACATCGAAAGATGGAGACGCAAGGTGAGTAGAATATATCTACTGGGGGAAGTCGGGTGGATGGCGTATAGCACCCCCGCAGTCCGTAGTTGTTATTATATATGATAGTTAGGTGTATTATGGATAGTGTAGGGTTAGAAGTGACTAGTGTAGTTCATAGTCGCGAACCCTAGAATAGAATTACACCTACACGCACACCCTTGCATATTACTTATACTGGCACTGTGTTGATGATATTGGATGACTTTGGAGATGAGTCGATGATATTGGACTTTGTGCCGCAAGATCGGTGATGTGATATGATTCGTATTTGGGATACGAAATGTGTTTCTTGCGGGCTTGGGATGTGTGTTTACCCCCTTCCCCCCCCCCCCCCGCATTCATACTTTGTAGATGGCATCAGTTGTACTAGACTTAGATCAGTACCCCAGCTTATGTGATACGATAATAGTGATACCTGAGATGTGATGAGATAGTGTGATATTGACCCGTACCCAGCGATTGGGATGCCGTACGAAGATTTACCGTATGAGCTTTACATTGACGATAGATCCGCACTCATGACTTGAGGATGTCATATGATATACTGTATCGTACGCGATACTATTGAGGCGGGATCACCGACTTATATATATTTATATATATCGACTCAGATGTTAGGCGGTTTCCTTACCTGTAGCTCAGCTTGTTAGTTCAGCTGTATAGTTTAGTGTAGTTGTTAGATTAGATTAGACTCCTACCTATTTCAAAACTAGCGGGTCGTGGGTATTTTAAAAGACAGGTCAAGGGATCTACGGACATTTCAAAAGGCGTATCTTTCATAAAAACACCGTAGCCCCTATTTTCAAAACCCCATGATTCGTGATATTTCAAAAGGCACCATTTGTAGGACTTATATAAGATTAATGCAGATTAGTTATAGTTGCGTCTAGATTCAGCTCCCACTCTTTTTGTGGTTCGCTTTGCATCGCATTCTTATATTATGTTTCATACTCCATTATTGATATCATGCTGTTAGGACACCAGCACCATTACCGATGTTACGTATGTACCACGTACACTTGCCGGCTCACACACATCTTCATCGGTAATTGCCATGTCACGTACACCTTAGAAAATACTATTGCTTGTCATAACCTATTAGCTAATAGTTTAGACATTGTAGTTATTACCTGCTACTTCATGCATACTGTTATTCATTGTTATGCCGCATTCATGGATTCTCATGCATATATTCACTATTTTACGTGTTACTGAGGTTTTGGATTTGGATTTCCGTGAGATTTTCTGGATTTGGAGGAAAACCGCAAAAACACAAATAAACATTCTCTCTTTTAAAATAAAAAGTGCGGTTTTCCCATGATGTATGAGTCGTCCACCATGAGTTTGCTGATGGATTTGGAAACCCGATTCGAGGAGACGGATGAACCGTTTCGGGTACATGGTGGACCCGGTGCGGTACCCCGGGGCAAGATGAATGTGGTGATGACATTGAGCCTGGCAGGGGAGCACTACCGACCGGTGATTTTACCTGACGCGTCGGATATCCGGAGGATACCGTCGTGGTCTTGAGATTGATGGTAGGGGCCGGTCTGGACTGACGGCGCCCTAGATTTTGTGATTGAGACATTGAGATTTCGAGATATTGAGGTACAGAGACTGTGATACAGAGATATCGAGATATTTGGATTACGTTTTGTGCCGATGTTAGGCACTGTTTTATGCTGATTTCATTATGATACCTCATTTTAAAAATACAAAGGAAATCTCACTAAATTATGAAAACAGTTTCTTCATTTACATGTATTCTGTTCTCATGCATTCATACCTCATTCATATGATATATTGCTACCTGAGGCACTGACACAGGCACATGAGATTGCACTCGGGTTAGATATTTACCCTAGCCTTGTTATAGGCTGCATGTTTTTATTGAGGATTTTGTACTGATCGTTTTGACCTAGGATTATGTCTTGCGTTCGGTTTCTGCTTGTAGTTGTTCTCTATTCACGAGTTGGCAACTCACCCCCCCCCCCCGTTGTGCCACAGTTCTTGCAGGTTTGCCGTACAGGTTTCATTGCGGCATTTCTGGCACATTGCTTCCTTGCGGGTGAATGGCATTTGGTAGGTGGTTTCTTTTGCATCAAGAACCACCATTGTACTTGTATTATTCCTTGTATCTAGATTTTTCCATCAACCAAAACTTGTATATTGTTTCAGACTCAGACTTTAGTGATGTTTTTTTTGACCTTAGAGTCGCGCTTAGTAGTATTGCGGTTTTCATGCTTACTGTGTTTCTTTTGGATTTAATCCTCGCCTTTCGGCGTTGTATATTATTGTTGCTTGCGTGGTTGTGACCGTCGATTGACGAAGAGCTAGCTCCCGCTTGGGGATGCCTTTTATCATTGTATATATGTTGTGTTTGTTGTACCCCGTTCGGGGCCAGTATTTACAAAAGAAACTCTGCCGAAATTTTTAGAAAAGACTTTACCTTTTAAAAATGCACATTCGGCTTAGTTATTTAAAGACCTTGACTTCAAACATATTTTCCTTCACTTCTTTAAACCAGTTTTCTTTACTTACTCTTTAAATGGTTTTAGATTTCTGGGCTTTTGGCTTACTTGGATCAGATGGAGTTCTATAGACTTCATATGGTTCAAGGGCCAGTCACGTGCTCTTTCGGGTCGTGACAAAGTTGGTATCAGAGCGCTAGGTTGACCTTGGTTCGAGTCTAAGTTTGACTATGTGGAGCCTAGGGCGTTTATATATATACGGAACTTAGGCTTGACCTTACGGAACTTAGACTTAGTCTAGGGGGTATTAGACCCGAACTTTCGTCGTATAGGATGACCCTTGGTTGATGGAATAGGTGACTAAAGTAGAGTGACGTACCGTTGGTATGTTCCGCGGCATACTTACGACACGCCACTCCGCATAAGGAACCTTAGGATGTACATATTTTCGAGATCAGTGATTATTGTAACATTTCAAAAAAGATAAAATATTAATTTTGGGAATTTTTATAATTTAATATTATTTTATTGAATATTTTAATATTTTAGAATTATTAAATACAAATAAATGGGAAAAATTTTGGAAAATTATGGAAAACTTTAAAATGTCATAATTCTCTAATTTACCCTATTTTAGAATTTTCCATAATTTTCCAAAATTTTTCCCATTTATTTGTATTTAATAATTCCAAAATATTAAAATATTCAATAAAATAATATTAAATTATAAAAACTTAATATTTTATCTTTTTTGAAATGTTACATTTCCCTTCTTCTCCCTCTCTCAAATTGGATCTTGAGCAGGGAGAAGAAGGTAACGAAAATCTACTCCTCTTTTTGATCGGATGTGAGAGTTAAACTCTCCTTCAGTGGGTTTATGGTAAAACTTAATTTAGTTTAAAAAATAGAGAGCTATGCTCTTGATTTAATTGGAAAATGAAACGGAAGAGGAAGAACTTGAGAGAGTGAGGATGGAGACACAAACCCTAGAGATTTGATGGGAAATGAAAAGTCCTTTTTTCCTTATCATGTTGCCTTTTATAGGCTTACAAATTTACACTTAGCTCCTTGGGCTTTACAAAATGGCATTTTGCCCATCCTATATCTCATGTGCTCATTTCTTTTGCACATGAGCCATTGGTTTTACAAAAATTTGGCTTTATGCCCATTTTTCTCACATTTATAGATAAAAAATTACATCAAAATTATTTATTACAAAATTTTTATTTTGGTATGGGGGAGGCCGGCCACTTCATGTTTGGGCTCGACTCGGGCATGAGCCCACTTGATTTGGGCTTGGGCCCACTTGGCTTGGGGTTGACTTTGACTTGGTCAACCGGGGTGTAATTTTTGACCCCAACAAAGTACCCCCATCAATAAATGCACACCACACATGTGGGTCGTGAGCATGAAATTGATGGATCTTCTTTCACGTGGAGGCAACTTAATTTGTCTCCGGCTTTTGGGAAACTGGCACTGCCCTTTTTACGACATGGACGGTCGATGCTTGACGTGTCCCCGAAACGGAGTGTCGGTGTATGACGTATCCCCGGTACAAAGTGTCGCTGGTCGACATTTCCCTGGCCCGGAATGTCGCTGGTCGACTTTTCCCCGGCACGATATGTCGCTGGCTGTTCGACTTATTCTTGGCACGGAGTGTCGCTGCTCGACTTGTCCCCGGCACGGAGTGTCGCTGGTCGACTTGTCCCCGGCACGGAGTGTCACTGGCTGTTCGACTTGTCCCCGGCACAGAGTATCGCTGGTCGACTTGTCCCCGGCACATAGTGTCGCTGGTTGTTCGACTTGTCCCTGGCACGGAGTGTCGCTGGTCGACTTATCCCCGGTACCGAGTGTCACTGGTCGACTTATCCCCGGCATGAAGTGTCACTGGCTGTTTGACTTGTCCCCGGATCAGAGTGTCTTTGGTCGACTTATCCCCGGCACGGAGTGTCGCTGGCTGTTCGACTTGTCCCCGGCATGGAGTGTCGCTGGTCGACTTGTCCCCGGCACGGAGTGTCGCTGGTTGTTCGACTTGTCCTCGGCACGGAGTGTCGCTGGTCGACTTGTCCCCGGCATGGAGTGTCGCTGGTCGACTTGTCCTCGGCATGGAGTGCCGCTGGCTGTTCGACTTGTCCCCGGCACGGAGTGTCGTTGGCCGACTTGTCCCCGGCACGGAGTGTCGCTGGCTGTTCGACTTGTCCCCGGCACGGAGTGTCGCTGGCTGTTCGACTTGTTCCCAGCATGGAGTGTCGTTGGTCGACTTGTCCTCGGCACGGAGTGTCGCTGTTCGACTTGTCCCCGGCACGGAGTGGCACTGGCTGTTCGACTTGTCCGCAGCACGGAGTGTCGCTGGTCGACTTGTCCCCAGCACGGAGTATCGCTGGCTGTTCGACTTGTCCTCGGCACAGAGTGTCGCTGGTCAACTTATCCCCGTCACGGAATTCGCTGGTCGACTTGATTCCGAGGTGGAGCATAATTCCGGCAGGGAAAGTTGATATCCCGAAGCGAAGCATGATTTCGACACGGGTTACATTCTGGGACAAATCATGATTCCGCCGTAGAGGTTGTTGGTTTGATTTGGTTTGGGTTGACATCAGCATCGCTACACTAGAATATGGTTTCAGGAGCGAATCATCATTTGCCATTAGTGGATTTAGGGATTTTGGTTTTGGTTTGGCATCAGCATCGCTTCACTGGAATACGGTACCAGGAGCGAATCGTCATTTGCCATGAGGATTTCCCTCATTCTCAGTTTAACGACTTAGGGGTTATATGTTCCCAGTTTAACGACTTAGAGATCATCTATTCCTAGTTTAAAGACTTAGGGGTCTATTGGATCGAAAGTTTGGAATTTTTGGGGAAAGGGTAGCGGTCGACATCAGCGTTGCTAATACTGAAGCACTTCCAGGAGCAACTCATCATTTGCCCCGGGAGGACTTGGGATTTTTTTTGTCAGCATCAGCATCGCTAACACTGAAGCAATGCCAGGAGCGACTCATCATTTGTCGTTACCCGTTTGGGAGCAATGGCTTATGAGACAGGTTTAGGTCCCTATCACCTAAGATTTTTCAATTTTATGAGCCATAAGGGTCCCATAAAAGCATTTTCTCCTACGAGTCGAGAGGATCTCGTAGGTGTATTTTCTCCTAAGGAATCGTGGGGACTCCCAAGTGTGTTTTTCCCTTGTGAGTTTTAAGGATCTCACAAAGGTGTTTTCTTACGAGTCGAGGGGATCTCGTAAGTTTGTTCTCCTCATGTATCGTGAGGACACATGAGTGGGTCTTCCCAAATGGAGCATAATTCCAAGGGCGGAGACCGGCCGCGTGACTGGTGGTTGCGGTGGGGCATGGATGTGAGGAGAATTATTTGAGCCCGTGGATTGTATACGGTAGTCAATTGGGGACCACCGGTAGGTCTGGGAGAATTTTGGAAAATTGGATTTTGGTTGGATTCTGCATCGCTGCACTGGAATATGGTACCAGGAGCGACTCATCATTCGCCATTGGGACATCCAGGGATTTAAAATTTTGGTTAGCATCTGCATCGCCGTACTGGAATATGGTACCAGGAGCGACTCATCATTCACCGTTTTTTTACCGCGATTGCTTTATCATTTCAGCTTTTCTTATCGCGAAGGTCGCGATTGTCCTATCATTTCGGCTATTTATTCGCGGTTGCCCCATCATTTCCGCTTTATTTTCATCTTTATTTTACTCGCCGATTTTTATTGCTTGTTGCCCCATCATCGGCTTTATTTTTCATCTTTATCTTACTCGCTGATTTTTATTGCGAGTTGCCCCATCATTTCGGCTTTTCTTTTTTTCTTTTATTTACACACATTTTTTCACACTCCCAGTTTAACGACTTAGGGGTCGTATGTTCCCAGTTTAACGACTTAGAGGTCATCTGTTGGAGCCTGGGCTCGATTCTGCAGGTTCCATGGGCTCTTTTGGCCTAATTGCATAAGCGGGCTCTTCGTCATCTAGACTGACCGGTGTTGGATGGCAACAACCATGTCATCGTTATGGCTATAGGGCGTAGGAGGACTTGTTCCTCTGGGCTCCATCATGTATACCGTATGGGTTGTGTACCCATCCACCGCTTCTTTATTGGCAATATTGCCCTTTTGGCTCTTAACTTGTTTCCTTGGTCCGCTCTTTTCATGGAAAGGCAGATGTCTGAGAGAATTAGGTTCCCGAAGGACTTCGGTCTCTGTTCTTATAAAATTGGCGGTCGCAGCTTTACTGTTTCCTAACACGCCTTTAGACAGTTCTATCTCTCTTGCCTTGTATTACTTTTCGACCGAATCTTTGAAGATGAAGCATTCCTCAATGGCATGACCTATCACTCTGTGATAGGGGAAATATTTGAGATCGTGGGTCATATTCTCTTCTTGCGGTCTCTTTGATTCTGGAAGTTGTAGACCGTTTCTTAGGGTGTCCTTGAATATCTTGTGGACTTTGTCCCTTCTAAAGAAATAGGCCTTATCCTGATTCTCTTTCAGAGGAGATTCCCCTCCCCCTCCCAACACCGGTTTTCGAGGTTGTTCGGTATTAGGTTCGCCTGATGTCCGCTTACAACGTTCGGTGTATGTATCGGAGGGACTGGAGGCTTATCGCGGACGATTTTCGCGAAGGCGCTCCATTCTTGGGCTGAAAGGGGTACCAGTTGGCTGCCTCCGGGTATCAATCCCTGGCTCATGAACCAAAATTTGATTCTGATGTAACTGCAATCGGGCGACTTGAGTCGTGAGGTCTTCCGCGACGTTTGCCAGTTCGTCGACCTTAGACTGGACCTTGGCTAACTTCTCATCCATTTCCTGAAGCTGCCTTTGAAGCCATCGGAATAATGCTTGTTCTATAGTTCCGGATATGACAACCGGGTCATCCCTATTGCCTGAGCTCAATTCCGTAGGAACCACGGGCTCCTTTGGCTTATCGGCCTGAGCGGGTTCTTCATCATTTAGACTGAGCCGATGCTGGGTAGCGTCAACCATATCATCACCATGGCTGTGAAGCATAGGAAGGTTCGTTTCTTCATGTCTGACCATATAAACAGTGTGGACCACATATCCAGTCATCTCTTTATCTTTGGCGGCTGATTTTTCGGACCATCGTCGCGGCCCTTCGTCTTCTAGAAAGGACAGGCGACTGAAGACGGTTGGCCCGGCTGGGTCTTTGGGCGGCGCTGTCCGGATCGCAGCTTTCTTGACCCTCGAGGTCATAGCATTCTTCTGAACCAGTTTCAGCAGTTCAAAAGAGTTAGCGAGATTTACAGCTGTTTCAGCTGTCGTTGCTGGGTAACCTCATTCTTGGAACCCTACGATGTTCAAATCAGCAAAATCCCTAGCCCTTTTGTTGGCTCTGTATCTGAGCCTTTTCTGTCTTAGTTTCTCGATTTTGAGGGCTTGACGGGCATCCGTTATCCAGGAAGCCATCGTGAGTCGATTGACGGGGAGCTCAAAGAAGATACCCGATCGAGCTGTTGTCAAGGGCACCGCTGGAGCTTGCTCGAGACGTCTTTTTGCTTTGTTGGTGTTGATGGCCTTGCCCCCATCTGGAGCAAAGGAAAGTCGTTCAAACACCGACTTGCGTTTGGGTAGTGGTGCCCTCGAGATCTCCATATTTGGCATCCTACCTTTTATGGTCGGTGTATCCATCACCGAGGCTTGAGGAGCAGAGATGGCGTTAGCTGACATGAAAAGAATAGAGCCGAATGGTAGCGGCGGCTCCTCCTACTATCGCCCGAGACTAGACGGAAGGACCGTCCTGACGTCCATCTTCATCGTGTTGGAGATGGGAGTTGTGTTGAGAGCTGAGCTTGCCCTCAAAGACATTTTGTTGCGTCCGAAGATTGCAGTCGAAAGTCGTTAACCTGCAAATAGAAGCATGATTTCAGTAAAGACAATCAATGTGTATGTCGATTGAGTTCGCATGGATCTTTAACCCGAAATATGGGAGGAGAGATCAGTCCCACCAGGCATGCCAAAGTCTATAGGGTGTTTTTCGTCACCCCATTGAGATGGGAATATGCGTCGCTTGTCAGGCGTACTACAGATTCCCCCTACCTAGGGTAGACGGGGTTTATTGATTGTGGGGATCCGAATCTCCGGCACCCGCGGACTAAGCTGCCGTTAATTATCTCTCGCTTTTAGAGCGAAAGAACCTCCGATTGACGGGTAAAACCGGTCATGCGAACTCAATGTGATGTATTGGTGTGTGTGTGTTTTTTTTTACATAACAATAGGGACGTGTTCATTATTTTGTTCCATCTGTGAATTTTTTCTATAATTATTAAATTTTTGTTAGAAAGACATTTTTTTATATGGAGTTAGACTCTAAAATTTTTTATTTGGAGTTAAACTCCAAAAACAAATTTATTTGGAGTTAAACTCCGAAAAGTTTCTGTATGGAGTTAAACTCTATTTTATTCAAACATTTTTTCTAAAAAAAATTAATATTTTATTTTTATTTATTTCTCTTATTTTTTAAATTAAAAAAATAGTAGAGGGGAAGCCCCCACTCACATGAGGTGGGAAAGAGGCTCCCACTAAGTGGGAGCTTCCCCATCACGTGAAGAAGGGAAGAAGCTTCCACCAACAGGGAGCCTCTCCCTCACGTGGGGGGAAAAGCTCCCATTTGGTGGGAGCTTCCTCTCCCTCACGTGAGGGGGCTCCAAAATTAAAATAATTTTTGTTTGGAAGGAGTTAAAACTCCAAAACATTTTATTTGGATTTAAACTCCCAAAACAATTTTATTTGGAGTAAAACTTCCAAAAGTTTTTATATGGAGTTAAACTCCAAAATAATTTGTGGAGTTAAACTCTAAAAGAATTTTAAATGGAGTTAAACTCCTAAAAAGATTTTTATTGTGGAATTATACTCCAAAAGAATTTTTTACTTGTGGAGTTAAACTCCAAAAGAATTTAAATGGAGTTAAACTCTGAAAGAATTTTTATTGTGGAGTTGAACTCCGAAAGAATTTTTATTATAGAGTTAAAGTCCAAAAGAATTTTAAATGGAGTTAAACTCCTGAAAATTTTTTATAATGGAGTTAAACTCCAAAAGAATTTTTATTGTGGAGTTGAACTTCAAAGACAAAACTCTTTTTTTATTTTTAAAAGGAAGCTCCTACAGAGTGGGAGCTTCCCTCTCTCATGTGAGAGGTGTTGGATATAGTGCCCTCAGAGTCAATTATTGGATAATAGGCACGTGATTACAATGATTGAGGGAGAACCTATACCGGTAGAACAGTCTTACTCAAGATGATAGTATGCTATCCGGTTTATCTTTACCATCGTGTATAGCTTTAGGTGACCTTACAGGTCGCTATTACACGTTGATAGAGCCCTTAGGATTCTTGCTTGACTGCCAGCAGTATGATGGCGATCATATACGTAGGAGCTGGGGTCTATAAGCACATCCTTAAAGTGGTCCCTAGTCGTGGGAGTTTCGAGACTGGGCATCGATACTCCATTAGTAGACTAGTGTATACAGTCGAGACCCCGACGAGGGGCGGTGGCCGGTCTCACAAGCCATTGGTGTCAGTTGGATCACCTAAGATGTATACAGGTGCTCATTGGGTTATGAGTACACCAGACAGGACTCACCGGGAACATGCTAGTTGGTATTATACCTGACGTCAAATAGCAGTTCCCTGGTGACATGTGTACAGGTTAGTTCATCGACCTGAGATCGTCATTTGTCTCGTGTGAATTCCCACTGTGCTTTGATTACTACCCTACCACGGCTCAAAAGAGTCGTGCAAACAGGTTTTAGTTGGGTACAGTCTCGAGCCACATCGAGGCAGTGAGCGGATCGGCAGGGGTTTCGTCTCTCCCGGTATTAGGGGTGAGATCGCGCTGTGTCTAGGAGAGCCATTACACGAAGTCCTTGGCCAAGGCAGGAGATTTACTGGTAGGTATTCCAGTAGTATCTCAGGGTGTTCTAGGCTGCACTCCGACACGACTTGTACCGCTTTTGGGGTCTGACTTTTACCAACCCCCTAGGCCCGCCATGCGATACTCATAGACGAACAGACCGGACTGTACGGATATTGTCGCTGACAGACTCAGTAGGGTGTCAGGATGAGTTCGCTCATCGACCTCCCTTTTGGTCAATACCTGGTAGCCCGTTACGTACGGCTAGTACCTTTGACATGCTAGTGGTTAAATCCACAGCCAATATATTGACGAGTCTTTAGAGTCCCCCACAGACAGTTTCTCAAGTTTTGGGCGAAACGTTGTAGAGGCCGTATAATATACGGCAGGGTCCGATCATATACGTGCAGTAGTGCACGGATCATGATCGGGCGGATCATACTAGTGGGCTTTGGTTTAAGCCGGATCCTAGTATTAGATTTGTTGGATTACTTTAGTCTCATCGTATTCGCATTCGGTCGGAATGCGGATGCAGGTATGTATATACAAGTGAGGGGTATCCTTGTGATCCGTCATGAGTTTACTTTAGATGTTGCCGTATCTTTTTATTGTTTTAAACATTTGGATTAATATTTACAAATGGAAATTGTGAACTTAAATCATCATTTTGTGCATTTAATGTGACATAGACTTCATTAGTGACTCATGGTCTCTTTTCTTATGCTAATGTCACATTATGTGACTGATTTGTGGTTTGAAATGAGAGGAAGAGAGAGAAGGGCAGCCATTGTATTGAGTTGGGGCTTGTATTTTTGATACTCACTCTCATTTTTGATAGCATAACAAAAGAAAGAAAATGGCTCCTCTCCTTCTTCTTCCTCTAGCTCACCATTTCCATTAAAGGCATCATCTTCTACCTCCATCCATACATTCTCATGTGATGAGAATCAATGGATGCTAGAGACAAAGTGATCACACACATTCTCTACATCGCCTTGGACACGTCGGCTAGCGAACTTCGTGCCCTAGTTGCTTCGGACGAAGCGGGAGCCCGTAAAAAGACTCGAAGATGTGGTGCCTTTTCCGACGAGGATATCGAGACCGGAGATGCCGCGAGGAGCTTGGGATGGAGGCCAAAGACCGAAGGACACAGATCGATCGGTATAGCTTTCCAACCCTTTCTCTAGTTGCTAGTTGTAGGTTAATGGTTCGATCCGGATTTAAAGTATACGATAGCGTCGGTTTCAAGTTTTGAAAAAGTTTTCGTTTCCGCATTTTGGCCTCGGACAGACGGCCGGGACGCTACCGTATACTTACAAGAGGGAGCAAGGGGCTCCCAAGATGGGAGCCTCCCCCTCACATGAGAAGGAGAAAGGGGCTTCCAAAATGGGAGCCTTCCACTCACATGAGAGGGAGCAACCCAAAATGGGAGCCTCCCCCTCACATGAAAAGGAGAAACCCAAAATGAAAGCATCCCCCTCACATGAAAGGAAGTAAAGGGGCTCCAAAAGAATTTTTTTAAACTCCATAAACATTTGTATGGAGTTAAACTCCAAAAAAAATTTATTGTGGAGTTCAACTCCAAAAGAACTTTAAATGGAATTCAACTCCTAAAAAATTTAATATGGAGTTAAACTCCTCCAAAGAATTTTATTGTGGAGTTAAACTCCAAAAGAATTTTTATTGTGGAGTTAAACACCAAAAGAATTTTAAATGGAGTTCAATTCCAAAAAGGAATTTGTTTGGTGTGGAGTTAAACTCCACTAAATGGGAGCCTCCCCCTCACATGAGAAGGGAGAAATCTCCCACTTAGTGAGAGTTCCCTCTTTCTCACGTGAGAGGGAGCAGTGGCTCCCTCCCCCTCATGTGAGAAAGAGGGAAAGCTCCCACTTAGTGGGAGCTCCCCTCTCCCTCACGTGAGAGGGAGAAGGAGCTCTAAAAGACCCATTTTTTTATGGAGTTAAACTCCATAAGATTTTATTTGGAGTTAAACTCCCATGATAATTTTATTCGGAGTTAAACTCCTAAAACAATTTTACTTAGGGTTAAACTTCCTTAAAAAAGTTTTTAGTATGGAGTTAAACTCCAAAAGATTTCCTCCTTTCTCTTTTGAGAAGAAACCCAAAATGGGTTCTCTTGAAACTCCAAGATTTAGATCTTGGATGATAAAAAAAGATCCTTTTTCTTCTCTTGATGAAGTCTTGAGGGGTGGGTTTCCCTTCTTCTTCCTCTCTAAAATTGGATCTTGAGGAGGGAGAAGAAAGTAACGAAAATCTACCCCTCTTTTTTGATCGGATGTGAGAGTTAAACTCTCCTTCAGTAGGTTTATGGTAAAACTTAATTTAGTTTAAAAAAAAGAGAGCAAATCTCTTGATTTAATTGGAAAATGAAAAGGAAGAGGAAGAACTGGAGAGAGTGAGGATGGAGGCACAAACCCTAGAGATTTGATAGGAAATGAAAAGTCCTTCTTTTTTTCCTTATCATGTTGCCTTTTATAGGCTTATAAATTTACACTTAGCACTTTGGGCTTTACAAAATGGCATTTTGCCCATCCTATGTCTCATGTGCTCATTTCTTTTGCACATGAGCCATGGGTTTTACGAAAATTTGGCTTTATGCCCATTTTTCTCACATTTATGCATAAAAAATTACATCAAAATTATTTATTACAAAAATTTTATTTTGGCATGAGCGAGGCTGGACGCTTCATGTTCGGGCTCGACTCGGGCATGAGCCCACTTGATCTGGGCTTGGGCCCACTTGGTTTGGGGTTGACTTTAACTTTGACTTGGTCAACCGGGGTGTAATTTTTGACCCCAACAATAACAATTAAATAGTATCCAGTTATATTCTTTCTGTTTATTCAATTTCTACCTTTTTTTGGGACTTACCGAGCGATTGTTCGCTGACGACATTCCTTCTCTCTTCTTTCTTTGGAATGTTGTTAAGTGGATCCGACTCACTGGAGATACAGCCCAGTTCAGAGCACTTGGATCAGTTCAGCGAGGATCCCGAGCTCTAGACTCTTGTATATACTTTACTTTCATGTTCATTCCATTGTTTAGGCATTGTTTTTAGCATTGTATTTATTTTTCAGTTGTATTGTAAAGAAATGTTTAATAAATAAAAGTTGTTATTCATTTACATTTCATGTCTTCTTGTGTATATTTACATTATATTGCTTAGTTACGCTTAGCGTGTTTACTTTTGAGTAAATACGTAGTGGGCCTCGTCGCGTCTCATTACCCATACACTGGAAAGCGTGGCGTGACAATCAAATATGATATACTTAATGAAGAAGCATTTCAACATGAAGATGGCTGAGAGTGGTTCAGTGACAGAACACCTGAACGAGTTCAACAGCGTGACGAACCAGTTAGAATCTGTCTCGATCGTATTTGAAGACAAGATTCAGGCCATGTTATTCCTCTGTTCGTTGCCGGAGAGTTGGGAGAACCTAATTATGGCGGTTAGAAATTCTATCTTAGGGACTCTCATGTTAAATGATGAGGTGGGTTGCATATTAAACGATGATATACGAAGAAAGTCCGTGAGTAGGTGTTCGGGAGCTTCTGCACTTTCGGTGGAGAATCGCGGCAAAACGATAGAAAGGGGAAAAGGGTAGAAGGGCAAGTCTAAAACCCGAGGAATCTCAAGGAAAAATTTAAGGCGCATGTTGGAATTATGAAAAGAAGGGTCACAGGAAAAGTGACTGCAAATCTCCAAAGAAAGGTTCTTATGAAAAGGCGGATGAAAAGAAAGCGAATGTGATGTCTACACAAGAACAAGGGAAACAAGATCTTTGTCTATCGGCGCGCGAGAACACAAAGGCAAATAATTGGTTCCTAGATTCGGACGCATCTTTTCAGCGAGTATGTTCAAGGAGATCTTAGACATATGACAGTAGAAAATGGCCAGCCATGTAAAATCGTTAGCAAAAGGACGATCGTCTTGCAACCGTCAGGAGGAGATCAAATCAAGTTGAAGAATGCTAGGCATATTCCAGATTTGAAGAAAAGTCTTATTTCCACAAGTCAACTTGACAACGAAGGATATATGACAATGTTTGGAAATTCGCAGTAGAAATTTCTAAAGAATTGTTGGTGGTCGCTAGGGGCAAGTTGAGCGGTTCATCGTACTTATTCAGTGAGAGCAGCGGAAGTTCGATTGCGTTGGCGGCAAGTTCGGAGATAAATTCGAAGACTTCGTTATGGCATGGTTGATTGGAGCACCTTAGTGAGAAGAATATGAAATTTCTTCAGGATAGGGGGCTTCTTTCAGAACTGAAGAATGTGGAGTTAAGGATTTGCGAGAGTTGCGGGAAGCAAATCGCACTCAGATTTCAAATTGGAAGCGTAGCAAAGGAGACCAAGAAGCTGGAGATGGTGCATATAGACATATCGGGTCCGGCCTCGGTGGAGTCTTATTATGGGAATCGATACTTCATGACGTTCATCGATGATGCAAACCGGAAGACATGGGTGTATACGAAGAAGAAGAAGTCCGATGTGTTTGGTATCTTCAAATACTGGATTACACAGGTTGAGAACCAAATAAGGATTAAGGTAAAATGCCTTAAGTTCGATAATGGAGGGGAATAATGCACATAAAGTTCAAGGCGTTTTTCTCGCAGAAGGGTATTCGTTGGCTGAAGATGGTACCGAGAACACCACAGCAAAATGACACCGCCGAAAGGATGAATAGGAAGATCCTGGAGTGAGTGTGGAGCATGACCTTGGATGCGGATGTGCCCAAGTTCCTATAGGTAGCGGTGGTCGATGATGTTATGTACTTGATCAACAGAAGCCCGACAAGTGCGCTTGATGGAGGCATTCAGGAAGAAATTTGGTCAGGTAAACTGGTTAATTACGCACACCTAAAGGTATTTGGTTGCATTGCATATTCTTTGATTAATAAGGCAGAAAGGAGTAAGCTTGACTCAAATTCTAAGAAGTGTGCTTTCATCGATTATGGTGAAGACGAGTTCGGATATCGGATGTGGGATTATGCAAGCAAGAAGGTAATACGAAGCCGAAATGTTATCTTTGATGAGCAACATTTGTACAAAAAAAGAAAAGCAAGCCAAGGATGGTATGGTATCGGAGTTCGTCGAGTTGGACGGAACTCAAGAGAGTATTTAGGTACCTACAGGTGGAGATTAGAACGTGGAGGAAGCTATAGTGCAAGATCAAGTCCAAGAATAGGATGTTGACCATGTTCAGCAACTAGATGTACCGGTTTCAAGGAGATCTACACGAGATAAGCGGCTACCTGAAAAACTTATGACCGACTTCGTATTGTACACAGATTCGGGGGAGCCCGAATCCCTTGAAGAAGCAACAAGCGACGGTGCTAGCAAGAAGTGGGAGTAAACTATGAATGAGGAGATGGATTCTTTGATGAAGAACCGTATGTGGGATCTAGTGAAGCTACCCAAGGGTCGGAAAGCTTTTCTGAATAGGTGGGTGTACAGAATTAAAAATGTGGCCAATGATGTGAAGCAGTACAAGGCTCGCTTGGTGGTCAAAAGATATGCACAAAAGCAAGGAATTGACTATCAAGAGATTTTTTCCCCAATCGTGAAAATGGCATTTATTCGGGTGATGCTCGGTATCGTAGTGGTGGAGAATTTGCACTTAGAGCAGGTGGATGTGAAGATTGCGTTCCTTCATGGAGATTTGAAGGAGGGGATCTATATGATGCATCTACCGGGATACAAGGTGAAGGAGAAAGAAAATATGGTGTGTAAGCTGCGAAAAAGCTTGTATGACCTCAAGTAAGCTCCTTGACAGTGGTATCTCCAATTCGATCAGTTTGTATTGGAGACGCAGGATTTGTGCGTTGTGAATCAGATCATTGCGTGTACGTTCAAACTTTCAGGGATGGAGACCACATTTTATTATCACTATACGTGGATGGCATGATGGCAGCGGGTTCGAATTCTGAGAAAATTCAAAGTTTGAAGAAGATGATTGCTGAGAAATTATCTATGAAGGATGGGAGCGGCAAAGCAAATCTTTGGCTTGAAGATCGTGAGAGATAGGAAGCAGCGGAAGTTGTGGTTATCGCAAAAGGACTACATCGAAAAGGTTTTGAAGCGGTTCAATATGGACAAGTCAAGACCGGTGAGTACGCCTTTAGCGAAATACTTTAAACTCAGCAATGAGTTGTGCTCGACAGCTCAAGAGCAGAAAGATGAGATGGAAAGCGTGCCTTATACATCTGCGGTGGGGAGTTTGATGTAAGCGATGGTGAGCACGAGACCGAATATTAGACATGTAGTGGGAGTTGTTAGCAAGTATATGCAAAACCCGGGAAGGAGCATTGGAATGCAGTGAAGTGAATGTTGAGATACCTAAGAGGTATGCCAAGTCACTGTTTATATTTCAGGGGCGACTCTCTAAAAGTGCAAGATTATGTTGATGCAGGGTACTTGGAAGATCGAGATAGTAGGAAGAGTACGACGGGGTACGTATTCACGGTTGGGGGAACAGCGGCGAGTTGGGTCTCTCAATTGCAAAGTATGGTGGTATTATCGACTACGGAGGCTGTGTAACGACTCTAAAATTCCTATATATTCATATCATTCTTCTTTTTATAAAATACTGTATTTATTTGTTTTTGGGTATTCTCGTGTATTTTATTCTCTATTAAATATATTAGTTTATCTCTCCTTCTATTTTTTCTATTCTATAATTTTTCAAAGCCCAAAACTCAAGCAAAAATAGTTGCATTTGATTTCTTTTTTTTCTTTTTTTTCTTAGCCCACTTTTTTTTCAAGCAACACCATATATTTAATTATTATTAAATATGTGTATGAATAACCTTGTAGCTTATTGCTTAAATCCTTGCATTGTTATTCTATAGGCCATATGTTCGAATCCCGAGTCTTGCAATTATTTTTATCTATATTTAAACCCTTTCATGAGACCATTCATTTGGGGCTTTTATTTTCCTTAACTCCCAAATGAATAATAGCCTTTTCATTTTTTTTACTCTCAAAATAAATCCATCATAAATTAAAACTATGGTAAACATTATATGTTCTCTCGCTCCTTTATTTTCTTCAAAATCTCCACTCATAATTCTTTCCTTTTCTTATGTGGATTTCATCATTATTTGTTTTCCTCTTCTTCTTTTTTTTCATACTAAAAATTTAGAGAAGAAAAACCCTAAATAAAATCTAGCCACCTTCATTTTTAAAACTATCATAATTCTGGCGTATTTGGAGTACTTCCGTTCGCTAAGATTCCAGATGAGATGAATCGAGTATTGTTATCGCTCTTAACTTTTTCGCCAAAATTTATCGCTTTCCACCGAATCGAATCGGTGACTCGGTTGCTATACCAACTCACACATCCTGTAACTCCCTTCCCTTTTCCCCTCCATATCTTTCTAGCTCTCCTCCTCTTGTCATGCTCCATGTACCCATTGCTCTTTTCGTATCATAGTTTCTAAATGATTAATTAAATGGATACATATATAAATAATGAGCACACACAAACACATACATATATAGTTTGTATAAGTCTTTTTCATTACTCTCAATCCATATGTTAAGATTTCAGAGACCAATTAGGATTGTATCGGTTGTCGTTGTATTTTAAATTACTTTATTTAAATTTATAAAAGAAAATGAAGTTACGAATAAATATCATGGTTTCCTCATTCTCACATATGATATATCAATACCTTTACCTTTAAAATAATTTTTAGAAATTAATTTTTACTTCTGGAAATTTCAAGAAATTTATCTATGATAGAATATATTTTTTTGTACATGCTGTAAAATTTTTAGATCGAATTGCTTAACAGTTTATGAATTATATCGTTTTTATTCACTGTTCGTAAAAACAGAAAACTGTATTTATTTGTCAACTCGTAGGACACATAATTTGGTCTACCGATATCCAAATTGAGAAAACTCAGGTGTTTTTGATATCTACATCGAAAGATCTAGATTTTCTTAATTTTAAATTTTTTTACTGAAACCCTACATAAAGTATAGAAAACCGCGTTACAATATTAAGCAACTAATCTAGACAGGATCTGTTCTGATTCACACACTGTTTTTAAATAGGATATAACTTGAACTCGCGATGTCCGTTCGTGACAAATTTTAGATGTGTAGATGTACAATTGATAGAACTATAATTTCTTGTATACTAGATTACTTAGATATGCATGAAACAATCCGATATATGCTTTGCAATACAATATATAGTTGCTGTCCAGAAATCAGAATTTCTGTTTTAAACGTTGATATTAAAATGATTGTAACTAGAGTTTCAGGAGTCCAAATCGCGTGAACCTTAGTTGTTTGGATATGTACACCGAAATACCTACAAGTTTCTAAAATTCTTTGAAACCCGAAAACCGACGGAAATTAACTCAAACTGTATTTTTAAAATGTGTGACGGTGCTGAACAGATTCTGATCTATTTTGTGCGACGATACAAAAACAGATATATCTCCCAAACCGGTAATCATATTTAGGCAAGTCAGGAACTCACGTATGCATAACACTTAAGGCTATGTTTTAGTTTATATTCTGATTTCAATTGACTTGATTAACTAGTCGTACATATCACATATTTACAACATTGTTCTTGGACATTATTTGTATACTTATCTCATATTATGTTCTGTAATTGCTTATTTATTTTTATATATATGACTTGTGATTAAACCATTACATATTAGAATTGACTTGATCTTGAACTTGAACACTTAACTTGACTCGACCCAGGATTGCAAATGACATGACTCGCATTCTTCTTGACTTACTCAACTTCATTCTTCACCTTTTGCAATTTATGGTTTCGATCAAGACACATTATAATCAACCAATTAAATCAACTAAGTCAATACAACAGTTATAATCTATTATAGTCGGGGTGTTTGGGATAGTTTCAGGTGTGAATTCAATGGAACTTTAGGAATCCCGTATTAACCCACTCGAATTCTATTTATTCGAATCTCAGTCGGGTCGACTCCTTTACAGCTTGGAGTCCCGATGCTAACACATGAAATGGGTCCGTGTTTTCTTACTCCTAGGGCCCCACTCTTGAGATCGTGAATACTTCTACGGTTGCGTTGACATTCACACTTGGAAGTTAACGTTAACATAGTGACTATATAGAAACCACATATACCCATGTTCATTTCCATATACTTTTTTACTTGTCATTTACATTACTTCATGGTTATGATATACCTATCACTCTTTACTTTTATCCTACCTTTGGGACTTACCGAGCGCTAGTTCACTGACGGGCATTCCACCCACTTTTGTTTTCTTGGAATGTTCGTCAGATACTGTTAAGACTAAGGAGGTGGATGCCACGAAGGAGGATTACTACCAGATCGCTACTCAGGCTTGGCTTACCTTACCTTTTCTTTCAGTTTATGTATGCTACCTGTTTAGGCATTTCTGTTCTTGTATTTCCTTTTCAGTTGAACTCATATATTATAAATGTTAAAAGTTTGAATGTAAATAAATATATTTGTTGAAAAAATTTCAGTCTTCATTTATTCTTGCATTGTATATTATTGTTACAATACGCTTAGCATATTTATTTAGAGAATGACCTTCTCTAAATAAATATGTCGCGGGCTTACCACGTCACCGTTTCCGTCTACTGGAAAGCGGGGCGTGACAGGCTAAATACATAGCAATCATGGAATCCACCAAGGAGACGATATGGTTGAAAGGGCTACTTGAAGAATTAGAAAAAAAGCAAGACTTCAATACCTTGTGGAGCGACAGTCATAGTACGATACATTTGGCGAAGAATACGGCATATCACTCTCGGACGAAGCACATCGAGGTGCGGTACACATAGCGATAGAAGAGCGCAAATTGACACTGCAGAAGATCGCGTGAGAAAAGAATCCGGCAGATATGTTCACCAATGTCGTAGACAGAGATAAGCTGGATCTCTATTGCAGATTGATGAACATCTCTATAAAAATCTGAAGAGGAGAGAGTAGAGCGAAGTCGTGTGAAGTCTTCTAGCGTTGGGAATCAAGGCTGAAATATCTCCAAGTGGGAGATTGTTGAAATTATGGAGAAACTTCAGGAAGATGTCTGGACGTGCACACAAACCATATCAGATTTTACCAAAACCACGATTTCTTAATTAAAGAGAGTCTTATACATGTTTCTTAATTATGGCAGTTTCTTGATTAGTGAGTGTCTTATGACAGTTTCTTAATTATGGTAATTTCTTAATTAAGGAATTGATTTATGTATAAATATGGACCTCTTATATGTTTTATGTACAGCCAAATAGAAGAGAGATCATTGTATGAGAGGGTGACTGTCACACCCCGCTTCCTAGTAAACGGAAACGGTGACGTGGCAAGCCCTCGGCATATTTATCTAGAGAAATTTATTCACTAAATAAATATACTAAGCGTATTGAAACAATAATACTCAATACAAGAATAAATAGAGACTGTAAAATTTTTCAACAAACATCTTGATTTACATTCAAATTCCAATATTTACAAATACATGAGTTTATGATGGAAAGTAAATACAATAAGGAAAATGCCTAAACAAGTGGCATATATAAACTGAAGAAAAAGTGAAGCTGAGCGAACTCTGAGTAGCGAACTGGTTGTAGTCCTCCTCTGTGGCTTCAACTTCCTCCATCTCGACCGTATCTGACGAACATTCCAAGAGAAGAAAAATGGGTGGAATACCCGTCAGTGAACTAGCGCTCGGTAAGTCCCAAAGATAGGTAAGAGTAAAGAAAATGACAAGTATATAATATATATGACGAGTAAGGGTATATGATCATGGGTAAATATATTTTATAGGTCTCTATATGGTCATTATGTTAACGTTAAGTTCCAAGTGAAAATGTCAACGCAGCCATAGAAATATTCACGAGCCCAAGAGTGAGGCCCCATGAGTAAGGAAACACAGGCCCATTTCATGTGTTAGTATCGGGGCTCTAGGCTGTGGATGAGTCAACCCGACTGATATTCGAGTAAAATAAAAAAAAAGGTTAATACGGGACTCCTGAAGCTCCGTTGGATTCACATAAGAAACTATCCCAAGCACCCCGAGTATAATATATTATAACTGCTTAATATACTTAATTGGTTTGATTGATTGATTAACATGTCTTAATCGAAACCATAAATTGCAGAAGGTGTAGAATGTATTCGAGTGAGTCGAGTAATATGCGAGTCATGACAATTGCAATCTTGGTTCGAGTCAAGTTGGTTCGAATAGTTTGGGTTCGAGTTTAGATTCGAGTTAGGTTAGAGTTCGAGTTTGTGTTCGAGTTCGAGTTTGAGTTTAGATTCGGGTTTGGATTCGAGTTCATCTCTTTTTCATAGGAATTGATTTAAACCGTTAAAAATCTTATGTTCGGGAGAAATCGGCAACTGCTGCATATAGACGGCATAATTTGTGTATTTTTTCAAGACAATTATCATTGATAACTCCGTTAAGTTGTCTAACCTGAATAGGCAAGCACTCACTTTCTCCGGCTCTCTAGAACTCAAGAGAATTGATCCCGCTTAAACCTATATTAATCTAGAGTCCTTACTATTATTTACATATCTCGAGGGGGTTTTATGAAAAATACTTTAATATAGTTTAAAAATAAACCTCGAAGTGATTTATAATATTTAGGGTTTTCATGAAACATGTATTTTAATTGTTGAGGTGTTTTAGTGATAAAACTTAGTTTTTAAAAGTTTATAGTTTTTATGAAAAAACAGCTCTTTTGGAAACTTGTTGGTATTTTATTAAAAATTCTAATCTTTCATTTTTACAAAATATAGTTTCATAATATGTATTTATTGAAAATACGAATTCATATTTTTATATAATTTCCAAATTTTAATATTTATTTAGAAAATCCGTATTTCTTAAAAACCGTATTTTTATTTTCTTTCGAGGCCGAATACTTCGTGAGGAGTTCTGCATCTCGCTCTACTATCCCAAGGATGTGCAATAATCCGCACCATCCATTAGCGGGTCCCCTAACGAGAGTTGTAGATGCGTAATTGCTAAGGATTTCAAAATACCGATCAAAAGAAACCCGTTTTGTAAAGGTGTGATATTTTAATGAAAAAGTTATTTTTTAAATTAGCTCTATGTTTAGAACATCGTTCTATATAACCATAGTGTGCATGTGGGGGGGGCAAGACGTTACCCCGTGAAGTTTTCCTAAAGGTATCTTTTTAATGATTATTGAAATGAGGGTTATACTAAAGTCATGGTATTTTAATGAAAAAGTTCATTATATGTTTGTTTCATATGAAATTTCGGTTAAACTAAAAACTAAATGATGGGAAATAAGGTTAAGATTAATATAGGATGTTAGTTTGATCTAAGTTTCTTATCAAGCGGAATACAAAAATTAAAAAGAAGATTATATCGGAGATAACTCCACTTTTATTGATTTGTTTGAGAAATTTGTTTTGAGGTGGAAAAAGATAGAGATGAAGGGACTTACGGTTTTAGGTGGTTAGTAAGAGAACGAAGAAGCCCTCGAGGGTCATAGTTTCGTCGAAGATACTCCGCTTGTCGAGTTTGGCTTGCTACTCCACTTTGGGTGCTTAGCTCCACTTGATATTTAGAGAGTGTGAGAGAATTTTTGTTAGAATTTTCAGAATAGGGAAGAGTTAGGGCATAGGGTGGTATTTATAGTGAAGAATTAGGGTTTGTGAATTTAAAATATAGATTAAAAGAATTTAAATGGTGTTAAATGATGAATTGAAGTGTCTCTGTTTGATTGCAAGAAAATCAAACAGTGCAGGAGAGTTAAGGGGGGTCGAAGGGACAAGTGTGCAAAGTACGGAGGCAAATGAGCTCCTCTTGACCGTCGACGCAGGCCCAAATGAAGAAACGGGCGGTCGAGATTTGGTGATCTGCCTTGAGATTTGTGTCATGTGTCAAGTTGGGTATGTACACCTCATTGCGCATGTTTATTGTTTCTGAAACTTTTCGTTTCTACGTGTATTGCACGTGCAACTCTTGGGCTTCCGAAAAATTAAAAAGAAAAATCCTAAAAAATAATTGGGTGTGATGGGATTCGAACGCACGGGCTATGTCACAGCAGTGTAGAGGCTTTACTAGTGAGTTACAAGTTATTTTTTTCTTTTATTTAAAAAAGTAACTTTTAACTCTTACACAGGCTGTAATACCCTTTACAAGAAATTTCTGTACAGTGATTTCGGAGTCGTTACATTCTACCCTCCTTACAAAAATTTTGTCCTCGAAATTTACAATTACATAGGGACTCATTTTCAAAAAGGTAAGGGTATCGTGTACGCATATTTTCTTCTCTTTCCCAAGTTGATTCTTCTGGCAAATCCTTTCTCCACATCACTCGGACCAAGTTTACCTTCTTATTCCGTAATGTATTCACCTTTTGGTCCAGGATCTCAACTGGTTGTTGCTCGTAAGTTAGGTCAGTCTGTACCGTGAGCTCTGAGTGATCGAGTATATGGCTGGGGTCACTCACATATTGTCGTAGTTGGGATATATGGAACACGTTGTGCACTCCTTCCAACGAGGGTGGTAGTGCTAAACGGTATACCACTTCTCCAACTCGTTCGAGTATGTCGAACAGTCCTATGTATCTTGGATTTAACTTACCCCTTTTACCAAAATGTATCACTTCTCTGTTTGGAGAGATCTTCAAGAATACATGTTCTCCGGGTTGAAACTCTAAGTGTCGACGCTTTGCATCTGCCCAATGCTTCTGTCAGTCTTGGCCTATTCGTATCCTTTCCCTGATCGTGCGAACCGCGTCCACAATTGCCATGATCATCTCTGGTCCAAGGAGTTCACGATCTCCAACGTCCTCCCAACTCAACGGGAAACAACATTTCCGTCCGTAGAGTGCCGCGAAAGGTACCATCCCAATACTTGCCTGATAGACATTGTTGTATGAAAACTCCACTAGGTGCAGGTGATCTTCCCACGAACCTCCGAAATCTAACATACAAGCTCTCAGCATATCTTCTAATATCTGAATTGTTTGCTCGGACTGTCCGTCTGTTTGTGAATGGTACGTCGTGCTGAAATTCAGACTCGTTCCCAGGCTAGCTTGCAGACTCTGCCAAAACTGTGATCGGAATCTTGTATCACGATCGGAGACGATGCAAACAGGTACTCCATGTAATCTTACAATCTCCTACATGAGTTTATGGGTATCAAGTATGGTACATCTTGAAGGTTTTAAATCATACTTTAGATTTTTACTCACCTCCATGTACTTCCTTACCAACGTCTCAGTTGACTGGCCAACTCTGAATGGAATAAAATGAGCCGACTTGGTGAGTCGATCCACAATAACCCAAATTGCATCGTTACCCTTCGTGCTGCGAGAGAGAGCATTCACGAAGTCCATGGTAATGTGCTGCCATTTTCATTCTGGGATTGGTAATGGCTGAAATAGACCAGCAGTTCTGTGATATTCAGTATTCACTTGCTGACATACTAGACGCTTGGCTATGCCCCTTGCTACTTCACGCTTCATTCCATGCCGCCAGTAATGTTGCCGTAGATCCTTATACATCTTTGTACCACCGGGGTGTACCGAATACGGAGAGTTGTGATCTTTGATTGATCTGTATAAAAAGTGTGTTCGAAAGTAACCGCAATCAGGACGGTGTCGCTAGTAGCTAGCCGCGATGAGTACGGGTCGTCCGCGGGGAAATGTGAACCTTTTTCTTTCTTTAGACGAGTTGATAGAAGAAGGGTGATTGGTTGTAGATCTATTTTAATACGGATCTAGAATTTATGAAGAAGGGCCTTGGAGGGTTCATAGGACTTGGTAGTAATGGATGAATGATTAAAAATGACTTTCTTTATATTTTAATAGTTTAAAACTAGATCGATAGTGATGAATGTAGATTTGGGTTCTCTTTTGGAAGAAACTAGGGTTTCCCCACTACTTACCCTTGTCCCTGCATTGATCTCTATCGTGTCTAGTCTTTACCAAAACAAGTGTTAAACAGATCTCGAATTGTGGTTGTGACTAGCAATAAATTGGTAGCGCGCCCGATAAGGATATTAACATTTGTTTTGCTAAATTATAAACTTTAAAATGTATAAAAGAAGTTCAATGATTTTATCATCCATTGATCTACCCTATCCTACGAACCCTAGCAAGCTAGGAATTACTCGCTCATGGTTTGAGATAGAAGAAAGGATGAAGAAGAAAATATGATTAAGATGCAGAAATAAAATACAAAAATTAAATGCAGAAAGTAAATGCGAAAAGAAATGAACTAAGATCTACCTTTATTAATCAACTGTTTCATACAATTCTCCGTAGAAAGTAGATTACAAAAAACCCTAGTTTTTTCTCTCGCTCTCTCTCTTATTGGAGGTAGATGACTAGCTGATGATCACCTGGATGTGTAGATCGCTTTGGACCTATTGATCACTTCGGATTGATGATTTTTAATATGAAGTTCTCGGTCCTATATATAGGCACAGAAACTAGAAACCCTAGATGCCCTGAGTGAATATATGATGTTACAATAAAATTAACAAAATATCACATCATGATGCCCTAGAACCACCGCGGAACCGCCGCATATTGGCCTATTTGGCCGCGGTTCCGCCGCGTATTGATGGATTCAGTCTCTGGGATTTTTTGTGCTATTTTATCTTAATTTTTGGAGATCCTATCGATGTCTAGATTCTGAGAATAATGCTCTAAGTCTTTGCCATCACTAGATCTTACGATTTGCTTCCATATTTTGGCAGATTTGATTCCAACATCTCGGATCTCTTGGATTCTAGTCCTGATCTAATATCTGTATAATATCTCAAGTCCTGGTGTTAGTAATATTTGGTATTTTTGAGATATTATCCTAACCATTTTATATGATATTATATGTTAAGAATATTGATTAGAAATATTTGATATGATAAGCATATTTTAATTACTAATATTTTATATAAATATTATATGCATGTATTTTCCCTCATTATGTTAATTATAATGTAGAAACGTATGATAATAAACTTTTTACACATAAACCCTCATATGTTCTATAATTACAATAAACACCTTTTAGAACTTAACAATAGTGGGGGAAATAATCATTCAAATGTGCAATATTTTAAACGAATCGAGCTTCTTTCATCAACTCTTCTCGAATAGGTCCGACTGGCACGTATAAACGACTTCCATATCGCAAGGATCTATTTTCGTAGATAATGAAGTCTGTTCGAAATCCACTTTCTACTTATTCTCGGATCTTTTGTAGATTGGTATTATTTGCTTGAGCTGCCTTGATCTGATTTACAAGAGTGAACTAGACTTGTAAATTCATCAAAGATGATGTGTTACCTGGCACAACTACTTCAATCTCCAATCCATGCAGTTCTTGTTGTAGTCTCCACTGAGCGGTGATGTTCATTACTAATGGCTGGTAACTAAGTGCATCAGGAACTACGTTCACCTTCCTAGGATGATATTATAGGTTGATGTCAAAATCCGCCATGAGTTCTAGCCATATTCTCTGCCGTATGTTGAGTTCCTTCTGAGTAAATACATACTTCAGACTTTTATGGTCAGTGTATATATCCACTCGTTCTCTCAAAAGATAGTGGCGCCAAATCTTGAGTGTGAAGCTAACGGCTGCCAATTATAAATCATGTGTTGGATAGTTGCATTCATGTACTGTTCCCTCCGAAACACGCGGACGCGACCGCGTAGGTCCATCTTGCCTGAATTTCGGGGCAGATGCTAATTGGTTCTATCCGTCCATCTCTCCGAAGATGCCAAGTTGATTTATGACACTATGTATCGAAGGTTTAAACAGATGCGGCCGATGTAGAAGACTTCGTCAGATTCCCCCTCATTTGAGGGGTTTTTTATTGTGGGGACATAGATTCATAAATTGGGAAATAGTCGCTTGAGGATCAAGAGTACCTACGAACATGCCCACTGCCGACGCTTCTTCGATGCGTTGCTCACATTTCGACCATAAATTTCACCATCGTATTGCGTATTGAACCCATGTTTCTCCAGGTTTCACCCTGGCATTGATCAATGTCGTTATTGGGGTGCGTTCACTAGCACTCGCGAAACGCTGGGTGAATAGTAGCTCCATCTCTGCAAAAGTTTTGACGGAGTCGTTGGAAAGCTCCGAATACCACTCAAACGCCGTCTCCGACAAGCTACCAACAAAGTGGCGGAGCAGAAGTTTATCATCACCTCCGGTGTTACCGCACAAGGCTCTAAATTGAGTGACGTGCTGATGTGGATTCCCCGTCCCTTTATATACATGGAATTTAGGGATCGTATATCTCTGCGGGTACCTTATTTGGTCATATCATCCTGGATAGGGTCGTCCAGTCTTAACGATCTGCCTGGCCGTTTCGCTCGCATGATGAGCTCGTATTTGCTGAGTGATATAATCATCCAAAGCAGCCTTGGAGATGGTCTCCTCCTTGGCTGCTGAAAGAGCCGGAGGAGGGTTCTATGTCTCCCCTCTGTCGTCTTCAATGATAATCGGGGGGTCTTCAGCTGGAGGTTCCGCTGTAACATCATCCCAGCCATGTCTTGGAACAAAAGAGCCATTCGTTTTATGTTGGTCGCCTATTCCGTAGCCTCTTCTTCTTTCCTCTCGAGCATTCTTCGGAGGAAATCAACATCAGTTTCTTGTTCCTGACGCTGTTCTGAGGTCTCCGGATTGTCTTTCGGCCCAGTGAGTGCGACCATTGCAGTTAGCATCTCCTGAAGTTTCTGCTGCTGCTGCTCCTGGGCCTTTGTTATCGATCGAGTAAGCGGTCGATGACCCGTAGAAGCACGGCTTTCCTCTTTTTCGGAAGCCATATAAACGGTATGTGTTACCATGCCCCCAGACTTAAGACGTTTAGATTCAGCATCCTTGCGGTTCGCCGCGGTCACGGGGGCTTTCTCCGGCCTCCTTCTCTTATGAGCGGTTGACGTTGAGGGACCCGTTGCAGCGGGCACGCAGACAGATGACATCTTCTGTGGTACCATGGGGTGGCTCTTTTCTCGCTGAGCTTTAATCTTCTTTGATTGGCGAGAGTAATCCTGGTCAATCACCGATTCCTGGACCTATCGCCAGACTTTGTAAATCTTGGAAGAAAGCCGCTGAGGGGGCTGCACCGGCTTCTTTTCTGTAGAAATCTCCATAGGTGGAGGAGGTATTTTCAGCATGGCAGTCGTAGAGTTCTTGCAGACCCTCCTAAACGGTTCGAAGCTGTTCCCAGTCGGAACAGTAGCATCAATTTCCACCATAGGAGCTGGTGGAGTTAGTCCAGACGGGGAGCTGCCCCCAGCCTTCCTTACTCGGCGCCAATGACGACGGTGAGCATGTCGTGCGGATGGGATTGTCTCAGCTGTAGGGGTGACTTCATCATGCCCCCTGTTTTGGCGAAGGGTTGTCGTCGGCGTTAGCCTCTTGAAGACCGATGTCCGTTGAGCAGCAATGTTCAATCTTTCAATGACAGACCTCTGGGCAGGGAAAGCAGCTTTGAGGACTTCGCCTGGAGCGAGAGCCGGAACGGCCAGCCTTGTGAAGACTGACTTCTTGGCAGAAAAAGCCCCTCTGATAATTTCGTCCGCTTGAGCCGGGATGGCTATCCGCTTTGGGATGGCTGCTTCAGGTATCGCGGGCTTGTTGGCGTTCTGGCCCAGTCTGTTGAAAACTGAGGCAGTGGAGTTGGGCGACCCGTTGAGAGGGGCTGCAGCAGTGGTAAGTCGATCAAAGACCGACTTCTTTGGGGATTCTTGCGACAACAGCGGGGAACTGAAGCTCATTTGTGGGATCATAGTCCCAAAGAACATCCCAGTAGTGGCCTGAGTTACTTGCTCCACTGGCATTTTGAACAGGGAGGCCACTTGGGGCCTGTAGGTTACACCTCCAGATGAGGCGGAACGGGAGTTGCAGTTGCAGCTGGAACAGTTGGAGGCCATTGGTGTTCTGTTTTCTGCATGGGAGCAAAACCAAATCTTAGTATCTCGAACCCAATGGCAACCATATCAAACCGTGATTCGTTCGCGAACACGACACACGAAGTGTAGAGTGGAAAGAGGAAAAGATCCCACCGAGCGTACCAGAATCTGTTCCTCTCTGAAACACGGGGACGCGACCGCGTAGGTCCGTATTGCCAGAATTTCAGGGCAGATGATAATTGGTGCTATCCGTACACCTCTACAAAGATGCCAAGTTGATTTATGACACCATGTATCGAAGGTTTACACAGATGCAGCCGATGTAGCAGACTTCGTCAGATTCCCCCTCTTTTGAGGGGTTTTTGATTGTGGGGACGCACTTCCCTGCAGGCGCAAGCCCCTGCAGTTAATTACGCTTCTGCATCGCAGTAACCACTTTCTCCTTCTCCAGATGGTCACTTTGTGTCGTGGGTGTTTGGTTTGTTTTTGGTTGCCCATGGATTGTATACGGAGACTAATTTATGTTGTCGCCCGTAGGACGTGGATTAGTCAAAATCCGTATTTTCTTAGATTTGGGTTTAGGGTTGGGTTTAAGGATACGTTAGTCTCATTTGAGACTAAGATCAACTTAAACGTTAGTTAAGGATACGTTAGTCTAATTTTAGACTAAGATCAACTTAACAGGATCATTTAGATCCAACAAGAGAGCATTTGGGCTCTATTGTTTAGTTTAGGGACTTTGCGGTCCATAATTAGATTAAGGACATCTTGGTCCAATGTTAGTTTAAGGACATCTCGGTCCAAGGTTAAGGACATCATAGTCCATGGGTTTTAAAGGACCCCACAGTCCGAGGTTAAGGACATCATAGTCCATGGGCTTAAGGACCACACATTCCGTAGTTTAAAGACGTCATAGTCTATGAAAAGTATGGTTGTCGGAACCCGTCACCTCTCTGAAGACGTTGAAGGATTACAACGACATATATCAGAGGGGTTCAGAGATGTATCCTTGAACCAAAGTTGATTGGGAAACCTGTAGTCCAATTTGGGACTAAGATCAATCGATTAGATTATGAGCACATAGGCTCAGTTGAATCTGAACTGAGGACTTATGGCCAACTTGGGCTAAGTCCAATCGAGTTAAAATGTTTAACATTTATCTTGGGCTGTTGAGCCTTTATTTGGGCTTGGCCCTGACAATGTTTTTGTCTTTTACTGAACGCTGAGCGGTCCTCATAGCCCTGGGCTTATTACAGAACAATTTATGTTCTATCAGCGCAACACGTGGTGCTCTTAGCGCTTTGCGCCAATCAAAGAGTGCAATGCGCTTCTACCGAGTAACGCACATACTAGGGACACATGTCGCGCTTGGCGCTAAGCGCCAGATAATGGGCGCATTGCGCCAGTTTATGAGCGCATTGCGCTATTAGTTCAGTGGCGCACACGTGAAAGACACGTGGTACGCCTGGCGCTGAGCGCCAACCCATGAGCGCAGTGCGCTATTTCAAGAGCGCGAAGCGCTAACTATTAAGTGGCGCATACGTGAGGGACACGTGTCACGCTTGGCGCTAAGCGCCAGTCCAAGAGCGCAGAAGCGCAGTTCAAGAGCGCAAAGCGCATCTGATCAATTTTATGATCTGAGAAATAAATGCATGTTCTTTCAAAAGAGACTTTGTCTCAAGATCTAAGAACAACAGTTCTTATTTTGTAGGAGATGTTTCAATCTCTTATTATTGATGAAAGGCTTTGCCTTTATGGATCTGTGATCCTTAAGAGAATTGAAATATTCTCCCCCCTTTTTATAATGAGATGTTCATGATCTCTTTGAGAAAGACTTTAGTCTTGTAGATCTATGATCTTTTAAAGAAGTGAATCCTTCTTTTGAAATTAATTACGAGATGATTTCATCTCTCTGTTCATCATCATTCTTTTTTTTTACCTTGAAGAAAAATCTTCTTTCTCTGAGAGCTTGGCTCTTCTTTTTGAGATCTCTCAAAGCTTATGGGGAGGTTTCTCTGTATGCTTCTCTCTCTCAGACTTAAAGTCTGGGAGCCTTTATATAGGGCAAGCTGATTTGTTTAATCAATTAAGGAGATCTTTTCTCCAATTGATTTAGGGAATTTCCCATCGTTGAATCTTTGATCCAAGGGCTTCTGATTTATAGAAGGCAATCTTCTTGTTTTTAACAAGATTGGGAAATCTTTCTATACGGAATTTATTCTGTATTTTGGTGATTTTTAATCACCATTGGATCATTGATCCAACGGTGCTCTGATTTACAGAGCACAATCTTGTTGTTTGGAAAGATTTTGAGGAATCTTTCCTTAACAGAATTTAATTCTGATTAATTAATGATTTATCATTATTATCGGATCTTTGATCTGACGGTGGGGAGCTTTTAGTTCCAACGCTAGCGCACCCGTGCTTTGCACGTGGTGCGCTGCGCTCTAAGCACGGGTGCGCTGCTTAGAGCACAGCGCACCCGTGCTTTGCACGTGGTGCGCTTCTTAGAGCACAACGCACCTAGCGCTAGCGCACCCATGCTTTGCATGTGGTGCGCTGCTTAGAGCGCAGCGCACGTAGCGCTAGCGCACATGTGCTTTGCACGTGGTGTGCTGCTTAGGGCGCAGCGCACTTGGTGCAGCTTCTGAAGCATTGCTTCATTTCAAAATTTGAATTTTAAACAGAGCTTTGCTTTGATTGGGGGAAACAAATGCCCCCCCCCCCCACCGTTGCGCTCACGTGGCTCACACGTGAGTGCAGCGGTGGCAACATCTCCACCATTAGATCAACTTATAAGTTGAAACGGCACTCAGTGCCTATAAATAGGACCTTGGCCCTTGAGATGATTTCTATTCATCTTCTTCCTTCTGAGAATTTTCATTCTCTTGCAAAGCATAGCTCTTTGGCTTAAGAACTTCCTTAAGGACAGAACTCTGTCAAAATTTTTAGGTAAAGATTAAATCTTTTAAAGAACCTTTTAATAATCTAGGGTTTCACCTATTAACAGAGCTTTGCTCTTCATAGATCTTTGATCTAAAGAAAACCCTTTTAGGGTTTCATCAACAGAGCTTTGCTCTCTTGAACCCACAGATCTAAAGAGATCTTTTCTTGGGGTTTCTTAGCCCATGAACAGAGCTTTGCTCATAAAGAACTCTTAGAGTTTTTTCATAGATCTTGAAGATCTCAGAATTTTTCATTCATTAAAACTCTTATTTTAAATTTCCTGATGGTTATTTCATCGTTTTTACAGAGCAAGGCTCTTGGAATTCCCGGAGAATTTTTAATTCCTCTCATAATTGACTTCGACAGGTGTCATTCCTGTCTACAGAGCATTGCTCTCGAGAAGTTTAACTCCTTGGCCCGAGGAACCTTTTTATTAAATGCAAAATACTTTTTAGGATTCCTTTCTTAATTGTACAGAATTAAATTCATTGGGGGATTTAATTAGCGCTTATTTCCTCCTTGGGGATATCAAGAGTTATTAAAACCCCGAGTTTGTTTCAATAAACTTTTTCTTAGTCAGTATGTCCACTAACTCTCACTGATTTTCCTTTTCAGACGTTATGGACGCTCACATGTATGATCTTGATGAGATTATTTCTTATGGCGACATTCGCGCACTCGGTCGTTCTCAAAACCAGGAATTCACAAACGCCCAGTGTGCTGAAATTATGGGTCGCTTTGATGCATACAATGGTCGACTGCTTTCTCGTCGTTCCTCTCTCTTGAATCTTATTGTGGGAGCGATCTGGGGAACACTTCCTCTATTTTATGCTGGCATGCCGCTTAAGGCATTGTACGACGCTGAAGATAAGGTGCACTCGGTGTATCTGATGAGCTTAATCTCAAAGAAAAGGCGAGACAGCCTTGTTGATATCCTGCATCAAGCTTTCCAGCAGGCGGCGATACTCGCTGCCTATCGAAGGGTGGAGGACATCAGTGGGGATCCTGACGCTTGTGATCATGAAAGGATGCACACAAAGATGGTCCGAGAGGCTCGCAAAATTTTGGATGGCCTCACTTTTGAATTTCTCAATCCATGTCCTGGATTTGATGTCTTGCCATTGTAATCATTTCAATAACCTTTTTGTTCACTGTTTTCATCAATGTAGGAATTTTTTGAAGTATGAATGGCAAGCTTTTCCATTTCCATGTGTTTGTCTTATGCATTAAACATTTTTCGCTCATGCATGAATGGGTGCGCTTTGAATGCCTAACTGAATGTGAATCAAATGTTATCCTTACTGTCGCTCTCTTCTCATTGCCGTGTTGTTGCCATGTGTTTTTAGCAAGTGCCGCCTGTAGATGATAGAGAGCATTCCGTCTTGAACCCTTCGAGAGGTAGTGATGGCTTAGGAAGCAGGTTCAGATCTGCTGCCTAAGGCTTTTCAACTTTATGAGCCGTGAGGGTCTCATAAAGACTTTTCTCCTTACGAGTCGAGAGGATCTCCCAGGTGTATTTTCTCCTTAGGAATCGTGAGGATTCCTAAGTGTGTTTTTCTCTTGGGAGTCGTAAGGATCTCATAAGAGAGTTTTCTTACTTACGGGTCGAGAGGACCCGTAAGTGATTGATGGGGTTGACATTATCCGCATTTCACGGAGTCAGGGGTTGCTCTGGGCATTTCCCACGGGGTCAAGATTGACTTTAGCCGTGTTCCATGGGACCAGGATTTGCTCTGGACGCTTCCCACGGGGTCAAGATTGACATGGCCGTGTTCCGCAAGGACCAGGATCCGCTCTGGACGCTTCCCACGGGGTCAAGATTGACATAGGCCATGTTCCACGAAACCAGGATTTGCTCTAAACGCTTCCCACAGGGTCAGGATTGACATAGGTCGTGTTCCGCAAGAACCAGGATCCGCTCTGGATGTTTCCTATGGGGTCAGGATCGATATAGGCCATGTTCCACGAAACCAGGATTTGCTCTGGATGCTTCCCACGGGGTCAGGATTGACATAGGCCATGTTCCGCAAGGACCAGGATTCACTCTGGACGTTTCCCACGGGGTCAGAATTGACATAGGTCGTGTTCCACGAAACCAGGATTTGCTCTGGATGCTTCCCACGGGGTCAGGATTGATATAGGCCGTATTCCGTAAGGACCAGGATCCACTCTGGACGTTTCCCACAGGGTCAGGATTGACATAGGCCATGTTCCACGAGACCAGGAGTTGCTCTGGATGCTTCCTACGGGGTCAGGATTGACATAGCCGTGCTCCGCAAAGACCAGGTTTCGCTCTGGACGCTTCCCACGGGGTCAGGATTGATATAGGCCGTGTTCCACTAGATCAGGTTTTGCTCTGGATGCTTTCCACGGGGTCAGGATTGACATAGCCGTGTTCCGCAAGGACCAGGTTCCGCTCTGGACGCTTCCCACAGGGTCAGAATTGACATAGGCCGTGTTCCACTAGACCAGGATTTGCTCTGGATGCTTCTCACGGGGTCAGGATTAACATAGCCATGTTCCACAAGGACCAGGTTCCGCTCTGGACGCTTCCCACGGGGTCAGGATTGACATAGGCCGTGTTCCACTAAACCAGGATTTGCTATGGATGCTTCCCACGGGGTCAGGATTGACATAGCTATGTTCCGCAAGGACCAGGTTCCGCTCTGGATGCTTCCCACGGGGTCAGGATTGACATAGGACATGTTCCACTAGACCAGGGTTTGCTCTGGACGCTTCCCACGTGGTCACGATTGACATAGGTTGTGTTCCACTAGACCAGGAGTTGCTCTGGATGCTTCCCACGGGATCAGGATTGACATAGCCATGTTCCACAAGGACCAGGTTCCGCTCTGGACGCTTCCCACGGGGTCAGTATTGACATAGGCCGTGTTCCACTAGACCAGGATTTGCTCTGGATGCTTCCCACGGGGTCAGGATTGACATAGCCGTGTTCCGCAAGGACCAGGTTCCACTCTGGACGCTTCCCACGGGGTCAGGATTGACATAGGTCGTGTTCCACTAGACCAGGATTTGCTCTGGATGCTTCCCACGGGGTCAGGATTGACATAGCCGTGTTCCGTAAGGACCAGGTTCCGCTCTGGACGCTTCCCATGGGATCATGATTGACATAGGCCGTGTTCCACTAGACCAGGATTTACTCTGGATGCTTCTCACGGGGTCAGGATTGACATAGCCGTGTTCCGCAAGGACCAGGTTCCGCTCTGGACGCTTCCCACGGGGTCAGGATTAACATAGGTCGTGTTCCACTAGACCAGGATTTGCTCTGGACGCTTCCTACGGGGTCAGGATTGACATAGGCCATGTTCCGCAAGGACCAGGATCCGCTCTGGACGTTTCCCATGGGGTCAGGATTGATATAGGCCGTGTTCCACGAAACCAGGATTTTCTCTGGACGATTCCCACGGGGTCAGGATTGACATAGGCCATGTTCCGCAAGGACCAGGATCCGCTCTGGACATTTTCCACGGGGTTAGGATTGACATAGGCCGTGTTCCACGAAACCAGGATTTGCTCTGGATGCTTCCTACGGGGTCAGGAATTACATAGGCCGTGTTCCGCAAGGACCAGGATCCGCTCTGGATGCTTCCCACGGGGTCAGGATTGACATAGGCAGTGTTCCGTAAGGACCAGGATCCGCTCTGGATGCTTCCCACGGGGTCAGGATTGATATAGGCCGTGTTCCGCAAGGACCAGGATCCGCTCTGGACGTTTCCTACGGGATCAGGATTGACATAGGCCGTGTTCCACGAAACCAGGATTTGCTCTGGATGCTTCCCGCGGGGTCAAGATTGACATAGGCCGTGTTCCGCAAGGACCAAGTTCCGCTCTGGACGCTTCCCACGGGGTCAGGATTGACATAGGCCGTGTTCCACTAGACTAGGATTTGCTCTGGATACTTCCCACGGGGTCAGGATTGATATAGGCCGTGTTCCACGAAACCAGGAAAGGTTGACTTTACCCGCATTTCACGGAGTCGGGGGTTTACTCTTGGTTGTCTGTGCACAGCCGAGTCATGGAACTGGGTGTTGTTACGGTTCCGTTTTGTTGATGTTGCGTCTGTTGTAATGAGACGAATGTTGAGATGATCTCCAGGCTGTCTGTGAACCATCGAGATGTGGCTTCTTTTTCTGATGGAGCCTGATAGGAAGGTATGGTTCCCTCTTCGTTTGTGCCCCTGGATTGTGATCTCACCTGTAGGGCAAAAAGTTTCATTTTATATATTTTTCTTTCCGCGATGCTCTATCATTTCAGCTTTTATATCATGAAAGTCGCGATTGCCCAATCATTTCGGCTATTTTTTCACGGTGCCCAATCATTTCGACTATTTGTTTTATTTACTCGCTGCATTTTATTGCGAGTTGCCCAATCATTTCGGCTATTTTGCATGCATATATTTGTTTTACTTGCTGATTTGCAAGTTGCCCCATCATTTCGGCTATTTCATATGCATTTGTGGCTCACTGACTTTTCACTGTGAGTTTGGGATTTGATACCGATTTAGGCATCAGCATCGCTACAACTGGGATATTTCCAGGAGTGAATCATCATTTGCCTCTGTCAATGTCGAACAAAGGCGGCTTAGTGAACAGGGTTAGGATCCTGTCGACTAAGGCTTTTTGACATTACGAGCCGTAAGGGTCTCATAAAGGTATTTCTACCTACAAGTCGTGAGGATCTTGTAGGTGTATTTTCTCCTTAGGAATCGTGAGGATTCCTAAGTGTGTGTTCTCTTATAAGTCGTAGGGATCTTATAAGAGTATTTTCTCCTTATAAGTCGAGAGGACTAACAAGGCCTGTCCACTGTATAAACATATCTCAAGTCGCGGGTGGGACTTTGTTAGGAAAATGTTTATTCGCGCCCGTGGATTGTATACAAGGGTCAATACTGAATCGCTTGTAGGGCAGCATTGGAGGTTGTGATGGCTTAAGAACAGGTTCAGATCCCTGTAGCTTAAGGCTTTTGAATCCTATGAGCCGTGAGGGTCTCAAAGGAGGGTTCTCCTTACGACTCGTGAGGATCTCGCAAGTGTAATTTCTCCTTAGGAATCGTGGGGATCCCTAAGTGTGTTGCTCCCTTGTGAGTCATAAGGATCTCACGCAGGTAGTTTCTCCTTACACGGTCGAGGGGACCTTGCAAGTGTCTTTTAACGAGATTGCGCCCTTTCGGGTTTTTACAAAACTCGCTGGTAGCCCTGCTGTTTTTACTCACGGAGCCCTTTCAGGTTTTCATCCGTGCCCATTTTGCTTATGGACATACCGTTTTCTTCTTCTTTTTATTATTTTTATTTTTTTTGTGTCAGCATTGGGATGCTGCGGCCCGTAGTAGTTTATCGACGTTTCGGTCAACAACAAGTTTTAGGACATAGTGGCCCATCGTTAGTTTAAGGACGTTTCGGTCCGACGCCAGTTTCAGGACATAGTGGTCCATTGTTAGTTTAAGGACGTTTCTGTCCGACGCTAGTTTCAGGAAATAGTGGTCCATTGTTAGTTTAAGGACGTTTCGGTCCGACGAAAAAGAAGCCGGCTACTACTTACAGAGTTTAGGCTTGGGAAGATAGCGAGCGGACATAGGCGTCGTCATCTATCGTTGACCTAGGCCGTGACTCGTCAGGCGTAGTATTTTTTTAGGAAGCGACCATTTATTGGCCTGAAAGGTCTTTCACCATGCATGCCCATGAGTAGATATGCTCCACCCTGGTAGACTTTGTCTATGATATACGAGCCTTCATAGTTCGGCTCGAACTTCCCTCGCTTGGCACGATTGGGGATCATAGGTCTCTTGACCACTGGCACGAGTTCGCCTTGGCGGAATGTTCTCGGCCTAATCAATCTTTCATATGAGCGCGTCGTCTTTGCTTTATAAGCCTCCAGATTTTGTTGCGCCATGAGTCGGTTTCATCAAAGGCGTCAAGCTCCTCAAGCCGAAGGTGAGCATTTTCTTCGTCTGTTAGATCGTAGTGAACCGCCACTCGTAGAGAGGGTAACTCTATCTCGAGGGGGAATACCGCTTCTGTGCCGAATACCAATGCATACGGCGTTGTGTTCGTGGCTTTTTTGAACTTAGTTCGATACGCCCAAAGAGCTTCATGCAGTCTCTCGTGCCAGTCCCTCTTATTTCGAGACACCGTCTTTTTTACGATCTTCATCAAGGTCTTGTTAAAAGCCTCAGCTAAACCGTTAGCTCGGGGATTGTAGATCGAAGAGTATCTCCAGTCTATATTATGTTGTTGTGCGAAGCGGCTGATTTTGTGGCTTCTATAGGCTGGCCCGTTATCGGAGATAATCCGTCGCGGAGTGCCAAACCGATAAATGACGTGTGTCTTGAAGAAATGGAGAATATTCTCCGTCTTCACCTCCCTCAGCGGTACTGCTTCTTCCTGTTTGGAGAAGTAATCAGTTGTCGCCAAGATGAATCGATGTCCTCTGGACGATGTCGGTTCGATGGGGCCGATTATGTCAGTCCCCCACATTTCGAACGGCCAGCTAGCCACCGTTGGATGTAGTGGATTCGGATGCTGATGGATAAAATCCCCGTGAACCTGGCACGAGTGGCACTGCTTCGCGTATTCAAGGCAGTCCTGGATCATCGTGGGCCAATAGTAGCCCATCCTTTTGATTTTTAGTTTCATCTTCAGCCAGGCTTGAAGAGAGCCGCAGAGTCCGTCGTGAGTTTATTGGACGACTCTCCTTGCCTCTTCAGGTCCCAGGCATCTTAGCTACAGAGAATCAAATGATCGCTTATACAAAGTATCATTGACGAAGGCAAAAGATAGAGCTCGTTTCATGAGCTGATGTCTCGAAGACGCGTCTTCAGGTGTTCGACGGGATTTGAAGTAGTCTATAAAGACTTCTCTCCAATCCTCAGCATTTTCCTGTTCTTTCATTTGCAGGGCCATTTTCTCGGTCGCTCTCTTTTCTTCGGACGACTCCGGAGATATTTCTGCCGGTGCAAGAACCCGACGACTTTTTACCACGATCCTTACGTCATCGAGGTTCTCGTCAGCCAGTTCTTTAGTGAGTTTGGCTAACGCATCCGCTTTCCTATTTTCCGCACGCGGTATGCTTTCCAGGGCGTAGGAAGGAATTTGAGTCAGCAGTTGCTGCACTCTCTCGCCGTATTTCACTAACTCTGGTTTGCACGTTTGATAGTCGTTGTTTACTTTACTAACGACCAACTGGGAGTCTCCGTATATGAGGAGGTTTTCAATTCCCATGTCGACAGCAATCTAAAGACCTGCTATCAAAGCTTCGTATTCGGCTACGTTGTTTGTCTTCGGTTCTGTCAAGGAAAAGGCAAAGCGCATTATCCCTCCTTGTGGAGTCGCGAAGATGAGGCCTACCCCGGATTTGATTATGGGGGTGCTTTGCTTGCGCTTCTTCATGGAAGATGCTCCATCAAAGTAAAGTTCCCACTGAGTATCATTCTCTTTTCTCTCACCGTCGATCGTGTCAAACGCGTGCTCGTCTGGCAATTCGCAGTTCAAGGGAGAGTCGGCAGGTATCGGATGCTCAGCGAGGAAGTCGGCGATGGCCTGGCCTTTCACTGCCTTGTGGGGTCGATAAGTTATCGAGAACTCCATCAAGAGTAGAGCCTACTTAGCGAGTCGTCCCGTTAATATGGCCTTTGACATCAAATATTTGAGGGGATCCACCTTTGATATGAGATGGACCTCGTGTGCCAATACATAGTGTCTGAGCTTCGTTATCGCGAAGATCAATGTCAGGCAGTGTTTTTCGATGGGAGAATAATTGCTTTCTGCCCCCAGTAGAACTCGACTCAAATAGTAGAGGGCTCTCTCCTTCCCTTGGTCGTTTTCTTGTGCCCATAATGCGCCTAGAGAACCTTCAAGGGTTGTTGTATACAGGACGAGAGGTTTTCCCTTGACGGGAGAGGCCAGTACTGGTGGATTCTGCAGGTATTGCTTGATTTCGTCCAGTGCGCTTTGGCATTTGCGATCCCAGACGAACGAGGTTCCCTTCTTCATTAGGTGACTGTAAGGACAGCATTTGCCGAAGAGATTGGCTAAAAATCGCCGGATATACGCGAGCTTCCCTTGGAGAGACCGCAGTTGCTTGAGAGTTTTGGCGGAGGCATTTCCATGATCGCCTTGATCTTCGACGGGTCTATTTCGATGCCTCGGTGTCGGACGATAAACCCCAGGAACTTGCCCGAGGAAACTCCGAACGCGCATTTAAGAGGGTTCATCTTCAAGTTGTATTTCCGAAGGCGCTGAAACACGATCTTCAGATGCTCTAAATATTCCTCGTATGATTTGCTTTTAACTACGAGGTCGTCGATATAGCATTTGACGATTTCATGTATGAGGTCGTCGAAAATCTTCGTCATGGCCCTCTGATAGGTGACACCAGCGTTCTTTAGACCGAACGGCATCACCTTGTAGCAGAATATGCCCAAAGGGGTCCGGAAAGCGGTATGCTTCTGGTCTTCGGGATGCATCTTTATCTGGTTGTATCCTGATGAGCCGTCCATGAAGGAGAAAACTTCATGAGTGGACATGTTGTCTATCATCAGCTCGGTGACCGGTACTGGAAAGTCATCCTTCGGACAAGCTTTGTTGAGATCCCGAAAGTCCACACATATGCGCACCGTCCGATTCTTCTTCATCACTCGGACGATATTGGCGATCCAGTCAGGGTACTGAACCTCTTGGATGAAGCCGGAGTCGATTAGCTTCTTGACCTCGACGTTGATGCTCATCTCAAGCTCGAGCCGCATTCTTCTCGGTGCTTGTTTGGTCGGCTTGATGTCCGGCAATATTGCCAATTTGTGTACAGCAATCTCCGGATCTAGTCCTGGCATCTCAGAATAGTTCCATGCGAAACAATCTTTATACTGCATGAGCACGTCTTTAAGCGTAGCCTCCTTTTCTTCAGACAACAGTTCACTGACGAACGTCGGCCGTGGGTCGTTTTCCGTTCCCAAGTCGATTTTTCTGAGGCCATCTGCAGTAGTATGTATCCCATCTTCCAGCTCTTTTGGCGCCGGTGGAAACTCTGAAATCACTTCGTCATCATTGTTTTCGAAGCACCAGGGGAGGTCATCCATATTCTCGGGTTCTTCTTCTGACAGCGTTATCCTATGACAGGTACGAGATCGCTTCCAAGACCGATGTTGGTCTGGTTCTACTTTCGCTGCATGCGCGGCTTTCGGTTCATGCTTCTGCGGCAGGGTTACCCTCCAGCTGCTGGATAGAGCGAACATGCCTTACTAATACTGGTCTTCTACCCAGTCTTTGAATGTGAAGCAGTCTTCGAGGGGATGTCCTATCGCTTGGTGATAAGAGCAATAATCTGGGTGAGAGACTTCGCCTGCTTGTTCGGGGTGCTTGGACTCCGGGAGGGTAATCATCTGATGTTTTATGACAAGATCAAGTATTTTTCTTGTCTTGTCCTGGGAAAAAGAATACGCTCGACCCATCTTCCTTATAAGAGACGAATCCTGGTTGCTCGATTCTCGTTCGCGTGGCTTCTTGGTCCCGCTTTTTCGCTGTCGACCGCTTTTTCCGTTCTTTGATTTATTTTTGCCTCTGAGTCGGGTCTTTTGTATGACGGGCTGGCGACGAAGGGCATTTTCACTTTCAGCAGCCTGTTGAAGGAGGCGCTGCGTTCTGGCTTTCTCGTAGATGGCCATTTCGCGATTATGGTCGTCTCGAACCTTTTGACCCGCTTCCCTTATAAGCTTGTCCATTTGTTCTTCGAACGACGGGCTTGACATTTTCACGACGGGAGCTCGTTTTGGTTCAAGGTTAGAATCTTCCCACAGAGCATCTCCTTCTTCATCAAAGTCATGTATTACGTAGCAGTCGCGGAATCGCTCCCATTTCTTGGATTGAACATATCCAAGTCCGATCGTTTCCATTCTCCCGTTGGGCAACTTTCGTTGAGTTTCGGAGACGCTCCAGGTCCTGTTATAGAACTGGGCTTGTCGAGCAGTCTGTTTGAAGGGTGCGCCTTGGCGCCTCAACAATATTTTTAATCCTTCTGTGTAGTATCTGGGCAAACGGATGGGCTGGAGCCTGTCAAGTGTAGAATCCGCACCATGCCAGATTTCTTTCTCCACTTTGGTTTCCGTGGATTGATAAAAGAGGATCGCCTTTTCATATTTTCGTCTGGGAGGGACGTAGAATGTCTGCAGTTCCTACACACTATAGGTATCAAGTGCGTCGAGCTCTTTATAATGTTCTTGCGGAACTATGGCGATTTGCAAACTCCGATCATCGTCAGCGAAGGCTTGTATCGATGGCCGAGCAGAGAACACGGTATTGACCTCATCTTCCGAGTCGTTGCCGAAGACCAAAATAGGGGTGGACGGTCCCGGATTGTTGCATTGGGGCGGTCCTGGATAAACTATCTCTTCTTCCTCTTCGGTATCACTCCCAAAGACCGGAATAGTGGTAATAGCTTTGTTCTTCGGTTTGTGACATCTTTCCATGTCTTCGAAATCTGGTAAGAAGTATTTTCATCTTCGTACTTTCGGACTTCATTCATAGAGAATGGGTTTAGCTCCCCTGTTACGGTATACTCGAGACCATCCTTGAAATACTTCATACACTGATGTTGTGTAGAAGGGATGATGCTGTACCAAGGCCTGCTGGGCAAAGCATTGTAGCAAATCTTGGCATCAATGACATGAAACTTGATGTCCGTGACAAGCAGCCCAAAGCGTAGTGTCAATATTACAGACCCGAGCGTCCGTGATGACTGGGAGTCAAACCCAGAGATAGTGATCTTATCCCGAGCGAGGATTTGAACGCTCATGCAGATTTCCTTCAACACTCTTACATTGAGGAGGTTAACGGAGGACCCATTATCAACCAGGATTTTGCCTATCTTGATATCATGACAGTATCCGGATACATAAAGGGGACGGTTATGCTCACACGTCCCGGGGAGGAGATCTTCATCGCCGAAAGTGATATCAGCTGTGTGTACTTCTTCCAGCTCGTCCTTCATCTTTTCTTCGGCGAGGAAAGCTTAGAATTGTTCAGGCTCCTGTAATGCCTTGATCAAAGAATCTCTCACCTCTTTGGATAGCAGAAGGGCGTCAAGAATGCTTAGCTGCGAAGGTAGCTTCCTCAAGTGTTCCAGAAAGTTATAGTCCACCTTGTTTTTCTTTGGCGAGTCCTTGGCTGTCAGCTCTTTGACGACTTGGTCATCTAGGGCGATATCCTCAGGGACTTTCTCTTTCCCCTTATCTTTTCTATTCGACCCATTGTTCGCGGGTCCGAGATTCTTTTCGGGCAGCGTACGATTGCGCAGCTGAATATTTTCACAGCTCTTTGGTTCTTCCTCTTTTCCCAAGGTGGATTCCTTGAAGAGAGGGCCGAGAGTCATTTCTTCGTCAGAGTCGCTCCCAAAGGTGAGAACTTGTGATCCCCCGTAGTCAACCATATGACAGTTGCCGGTAGTTCTTCCGCGCTCATATGTCGCGCTTTTCTGCTGTCAACGAGCTTCACGCTTCATCCTTTTAAAGTGTTGCCTGTGAGCGACATATCCCTGCCACCAGTTTCTAAAAGCTATGCACTCTTTAGTAGGGTGCGCAATCCTTCGATGATATAGACAGTAGTTAGGATGTATATCCTCTTCATCAGGTGTGTTTCCTTCGGAGGGTAGCAACTTCATCCCCATCGATATGGTTTTGGTGAACCTTTTCCTCGTCTTGAACCTGCTTTTATTTGCGGCGGGTGTACTTTGATCTGGTGGGAGTGTTTCAACCCTTTCGTACAGTCACCGGCGTTTGGCCTTTTCAAATATGGCCATCTCGCACTCTCGATCAGCTTTGCTTTTAAGAAGAGCTTCGTTCAGGAATGCATCGATCATTTCATCTGATGGTCTTAGAAGTTCCGGCTCAGGATCTGCCCTTCGGTTTCTCTTTGTCAGGAGCTTCTTCACCGTTTATTGACGAGTGAGAGATCACATGACAACTTGCCACGTAATCCTCAGACTCGTCCGACGAGCCTTCTCCATTGTCATCATCTCCGTCCTCAAGGACGTGGGTGAGAAATTCTTGGAGTGTGATTGGGGTCCGCGCCTTCTGATTATATTCTTCCAACGTGTCAATCTGTTCTTGCAGGTCCGTGCGCTTGTCACCAGGCTTCACGGGCTTTTTGGTCTTCTTCTTCTTCTTCGAAGACTTTGACGGCTGGGTGTGAGCGCTTTGGCTATCACCACCAATTTTTAGAGTTGGGTGCGGTTTTAGTATTCCCTTGATGACTTCGGGTTCCAATGGATTTTTCCACCTTATCGCCGGGCATGTTTGGAGATCCTTCAGCATTCTTTTCGTCTTGGCTGAAAGAACGACCTCCTATGGAGCTTCTTCCACAAAAGAGCATGATACCCCCGGAGTGCCCCCCCTTTTAAGAGCATGCGGTTGAGGAGGGCTTACTTTCCACTTCTCGGACAGTGCGAATTTGCCCTGTTGATATTGATCCTCAATCTAGCCTTTAAAGACAAAACAATCTTCAATCGGATGGCCTATCGCTTGGTTATAGGGGCAATAATTGGGATTATTAGCCTCACCGGGTTGCAATGGGCGTTTTGGATTTGGCAAATTGATGAGCCTGTTGCGCACTGCCAGCTCGAACAATCTCTTCGTTTTGTCCCGGGGAAACGAATAAGGGCGCTTTATTTTCTCATTATAGAATTGTCGCCTCTCGTCCAGGCGATCAGTTAGTTTTGGGCCACTTGGCTGCTGTTGAGCATTTGCGACGAAGGTCGCTTTCCCTTTGCCCTTTTCGTTCCGGGGCTCCGACTTTGAAGAAGACGGTCTATGACCCATCTGGTCCATTTAGGCCAATTTGTCAATCAAATCCTGGAACGTGGTCGGCTTGAAGAACATCATAAATTGGGAAATAGTCGCTTGAGGATCAAGAGTGCTTACGAACATGCCCACTGCCGGCGCTTCTTCGATGCGCTGCTAACATTTCGACCATAAATTCCGCCATCGTATTGCGTATTGAACCCATGTTTCTCCAGGTTTCACCCTGGTATTGATCAATGCCGTTATTGGGGTGTGTTCACTAGCACTCGCGAAACGCTGGGTGAATAGTAGCTCCATCTCTTCAAAAGTTTTGACGGAGTCGTTGGGAAGCTCTGAATACCACTCAAACGCCGTCTCCGACAAGCTACCAACAAACTAGCGGAGCAGAAGTTTATCATCACCTCCGGTGTTGCCGCACAAGGATCTGAATTGAACGACGTGCTGATGCGGATTCCCCGTCCCTTTATATACATGGAATTTAGGGATCGTATATCCCGGCGGGTACCTTATTTGGTCATACCAGCCTGCATAGGGTCGTCCAGTCTTAACGATATGCCCGGCCGTTTCGCTCGCATAATGAGCTCTTATTTGCTGAGCGATATAATCATCCAGAGCGGCCTTGGAGATGGTCTCCTCCTTGGCTGCTGAAAGAGCCGGAGGAGGGTTCGATGTCTCCCCTCTGTCGTCTTCAATGATAATCTGGGGGTCTTCAGCTGGAGGTTCCGGCTGTAACATCATCCCAGCCATGTCTTGGAACAAAAGAGCCATTCGTTTTATGTTGGCCGCCTGTTCCGCGACATCTTTTTCTTTCCTCTCGAGCATTCTTCGGAGGAAATCAGCATCAGTTTCTTGTTCCTGACGCTGTTCTGAGGTCTCTGGATTGTCTTTCGGCCCAGTGAGTGCGGCCATTGCAGTTAGCATCTCCTGAAGTTTCTGCTGCTGCTGCTCCTGGGCCTTTGTTATCGATCGAGTAAGCGGTCGATGACCCGTAGAAGTACGGCTTTCCTCTTTTTCGGAAGCCATATAAACGGTATGTGTTACCATATCCCCAGACTTCGGGCATTTAGATTCAGCATCCTTGCGGTTCGCCGCGGTCACAGGGGCTTTCTCCGGCCTCCTTCTCTTATGAGCGGTTGACGTTGAGGGACCCATTGCAGCGGGCACCCAGACAGATGACATCTTCTGTGGTACCATGGGGTGGCTCTTTTCTCGCCGAGCTTTAATCTTCTTTGATTGGCGAGAGTGATCCTGGTCAATCACCGATTCCTGGACCTGTCGCCAGACTTTGTAAATCTTGGAAGAAAGCCGCTGAGGGGGCTGCACCGGCTTCTTTTCTGTAGAAATCTCCATAGGTGGAGGAGGTATTTTCAGCATGGCAGTCGGAGAGTTCTTGCAGACCCTCCTAAATGGTTCGAAGTTGTTCCCAGTCGGAACAGTAGCATCAATTTCCACCATGGGAGCTGGTGGAGTTAGTCCAGACGGGGAGCTGCCCCCAGCCTTCCTTACTCGGCGCCAATGACGACGGCGAGCGTGTCGTGCGAATGGGATTGTCTCAGCTGTAGGGGTGACTTCATCATGCCCCCTGTTTTGGCGAAGGGTTGTCGCCGGCGTTAGCCTCTTGAAGACCGATGTCCGTTGAGCAGAAATGTTCAATCTGTCAAAGACAGACCTCTGGGCAGGGAAAGCAGCTTTGAGGACTTCGCCTGGAGCGGGAGCCGGAACGGCCAGCCTTGTGAAGACTGACTTCTTGGCAGAAGAAGCCTCTCTGATAATTTCGTCCGCTTGAGCCGGGATGGCTATCCGCTTTGGGATGGCTGCTTCTGGTATCGCGGGCTTGTTGGCGTTCTGGCCCAGTCTGTTGAAAACTGAGGCAGTGGAGTTGGGCGACCCGTTGAGAGGGGCTGCAGCAGTGGTAAGTCGATCAAAGACCGACGTCTTTGGGGCTTCTTGCGACAACAGCGAGGCACTGAAGCTCATCAGTGGGATCATAGTCCCAAAGAACAGCCTCGTGGTGGCCTGAGTTACTTGCTCCACTGGCATCTTGAACAGGGAGGCCGCTTTGGGCCCGTAGGTTACACCTCCAGATAAGGCGCAACGGGAGTTGCAGTTGCAGCTGGAACAGTTGGAGGCCATTGGTGTTCTGTTTTCTGCACGGGAGCAAAACCAAATCTTAGTACCTCGAACCCAAGGGCAACTATATCAAACCGCGATTCGTTCGCGAACACGACACACGAAGTGTGGAGTGGAAAGAGGAAAAGGTCCCACCGGGCGTGCCAGAATCTGTTCCCCTCCAAAACACGAGGACGCGACCGCGTAGGTCCGTCTTGCCTGAATTTTGGGGCAGATGCTAATTGGTGCTATTTGTCCACCTCTCCGAAGATGCCAAGTTGATTTATAACACCATGTATCGAAGGTTTAAACAAATGCGGACGATGTAGCAGACTTCGTCAGATTCCCCCTCATTTGAGGGGGTTTTTATTGTGGGGACACTCTTCCCTGCAGGCGCAAGCCCCTGCAGTTAATTACGCTACCTCATCGCGGTAACCATTTTCTCCTTCTCCAGATGGTCACTTCGTGTCGTGGGTGTTTATTTTATTTTTGGTTGCCCGTGGATTGTATACGGAGACTAATTTATGTTGTCGCCCGTAGGGCGTGGATTAGTCCAAATCCGTATTTTCTAATATTTGGGGTTGGGTTTAAAGATATGTTAGTCTCATTTGAGACTAAGATCAACTTAAACGTTAGTTAAGGATACGTTAGTCTAATTTTAGACTAAGATCAACTTAACATGATCGTTTATATCCAACAAGAGAGCATTTGGGCTATATTGTTTAGTTTAGGGACTTTGCGGTCCATAATTAGTTTAAGGACATTACGGTCCAATGTTAGTTTAAGGACATATCGGTCCAATGTTAGTGTAAGTACATCTCGGTCCACGGTTAAGTACATCATAGTCCATGGGTTTTAAAAGACCCCACAGTCTGAGGTTAAGGACATCATAGTCAATGGGCTTAAGGACCCCACAGTCCCTAGTTTAAAGACGTCATAGTCTATGAAATGTATGGTTGTCGGGACCCGTCACCTCTCAGAAGACGTTGAAGGATTACAAAGACATATATCAGAGGGGTTCAGAGATGTACCCTTGAACCAAAGTTGATTGGGAAACTGTAGTCCAATTTGGGACTAAGATCAATCGATTAGATTATGAGCACCTGGGCTCAGTTGAACCTGAACTGAGGACTTATGGCCAACTTAGGCTAAGTCCAATCGAGTTAAAATGTTTAACATTTATCTTGGACTGTTGAGCCTTTATTTGGGCTTGGCCCTGACAGTGTTTTTGTCTTTTACTGAACGCTGAGCGTTCCTCATAGCCCTGGGCTTATTACAGAACAATTTATGTTCAATCAGCGCAACACGTGGTGCTCTTAGAGCTTTGCACCAATCAAAGAGCGCAATGCGCTTCTGCCGAGTAGCGCACATACGAGGGACACGTGTTGCGCTTGACGCTAAGCGCCAGATAATGGGCGCATTGCGCCAGTTTATGAGCGCAGAGCGCCAGTTTATGAGTGCATTGCGCTATTAGTTCAATGGCGCACACGTGAATGACACGTGGTGTGCCTGGCGCTGAGCGCCAGCCCATGAGCGCAGTGCGTTATTTCAAGAACGTGAAGCGCTAACTATTAAGTGGCGCATACATGAGGGACACGTGTCATGCTTGATGCTGAGCGCCAGTCCAAGAGCGCAGAAGCGCAGTTCAAGAGCGCAAAGCGCATCTGATCAATTTTATAATCTGAGAAATAAATGCATGTTCTTTCAAAAGAGACTTTGTCTCAAGATCTAAAAACAATAGTTCTTATTTTGTAGGAGATGTTTCAATCTCTTATTATTGATGAAAGACTTTGCGTTTATGGATCTGTGATCCTTAAGAGAATTGAATTATTCTCCCCCCTTTTTATAATGAGATGTTCATGATCTCTTTGAGAAAGACTTTAGTCTTGTAGATCTATGATCTTTTAAAGAAGTGAATCCTTCTTTTGAAATTAATTACGAGATAATTTCATCTCTCTGTTCATCATCATTCTTTTTTTTACCTTGAAGAAAAATCTTCTTTCTCTGAGAGCTTGGCTCTTCTTTTTGAGATCTCTCAAATCTTATGGGGAGGTTTCTCTGTATGCTTCTCTCTCTCAGACTTGAAGTCTGGGAGCCTTTATATAGGGCAAGCTGATTTGTTCAATCAGTTAAGGAGATCTTTTCTCCAATTGATTTGGGAAATTTCCCATGGATCTTTTGATCCAAGGGCTTCTGATTTATAGAAGGCAATTTTCTTGTTTTTAACAAGATTGAGAAATCTTTCCATACAGAATTTATTCTGTATTTTGGTGATTTTTATTCACCATTGGATCATTGATCCAACGGTGCTCTGATTTACAGAGCACAATCTTGTTGTTTGGAAAGATTTTAAGGAATCTTTCCTTAACAGAATTTAATTCTGATTAATTAATGATTTATCATTATTATTAGATCTTTGATCTGACGGTGGGGAGTTTTTAGTTCCAGCGCTAGCGCACCCGTGCTTTGCACGTGGTGCGCTGCTTAGAGAGCAGCGCGCCTAGCGCTAGCGCACCCGTGCTTTGCACGTGGTGCGCTGCTTAGAGAGCAGCGCGCCTAGCGCTAGCGCACCCGTGCTTTGCACGTGGTGCGCTTCTTAGAGCGCAGCGCACCTAGCGCTAGCGCACACCTGCTTTGCACGTGGTGCGCTTCTTAGGTCGCAGCGCACTTGGCGCTGCTTCTGAAGCATTGCTTCATTTCGAAATTTGAATTTTAAACAGAGCTTTGCTTTGATTGGGGGAAACATGTACCTTTAACTGTCTTGATGCAAAAGCCACAACTTTTCCATACTGGTGTAGAATACACCCTAATCCTTTACCGGACGTAACATAATGCACAACAAATCTGTCAGATTGATCCGGTATTATAAGGATATGTGCAAAGGTTAATCTCGACTTGAGTTCTACAAAATCCTTTTCACATGCTTCTGACTACACGAATGCTTCATCTTTACGTGTGAGTTTGGTCAGGGATGCTATGATTTTTGAGAATCCTTCGTTGAATCGTCGGTAGTATCCAACTAAGCCCAAGAAACTTCGTATATCTTTCACCGTTTTTGGTGTCGGCCACTCATTGACAGCCGACACCTTAGCTGTATCTACAGAGATTCCTTCACCTAAAATGGTATGTCCGAGAAATCCGACTTGATCTAGCCAAAACTCACACTTGCTGTACTTGGCGTAGAGCTGATGTTGTCGTAATGTCTTCAGGACAATCCATAAGTGCTCGGCGTGCTCTTTGCGATTCTTTGAATACATCAGGATGTCGTCGATGAAAATGACAACAAACCTGTCTAGGTACTATCGGAAAACTTGGTTCATCAAGTTCATAAAGATGGAAGGTGCATTGGTCACTCCAAATGGCATTACGAGATATTCATAATGACAATAGCGAGTCCTAAACGCCGTCTTCGGAATGTTGGACTCTTTGAACTTCACCTGATGGTAACCCGAATGAAAATCTAGCTTTGAAAAGACATAAGATCCGCTTAACTGATCGAAAAGGTCATCGATGCGCGGTAGGGGATACTTGTTCTTAATTTTCACTTCGTTCAGAGCTCGATAATCCACACACATCCTGTAGGAACCTTCTTTCTTCTTCACTAGCAACACTGGAGATCCCAAGCTTGAAGTACTAGGACGAATCCAACCTTTCTTTAGGAGTTCGTCCAACTGAATGAGGATCTCTTTCAATCCCTCCGGACTTAATCGGTACGGAGCTTTTATTACTGGTTGTGCGCCGGGTTGTAAATCAATATTAAATTCAAGAGCTCGATAGGGAGGCGAACCAGATATATCTTCCGAAAATACATTCTCGAACTCTCGAACTACCTCTGACTTCGATTCTTCCGCTTGCAACGCTGCAATCTCTGCCTTCTTTGGTTTTGCTTGGTAGACGCTAGGTTCCAAGGTTCGGTCTCCACTTTTGAAATAGAACACTGGATGATCTAGTATTTCGAACACTACCCTCCTTTTGCGACGGTCGATGGTAGCGAAGAAAGTTCCCAGCCAGTCCATTCCCAAGACTACGTCGAAGTTTGGTATGTCCAGCACCTTGAAGTCCGCATAAAATTCTCGACTGCAGACGACCACTGGACACAGATCGTATCCCAAAGTTTCTTTTAGAACGTCGTTCCCTGAACTGACATTCCAGCTGGATACGAGTGGTTTAACTGGGATCATATGAGTTCGAACGAACCATTACGACATAAAGCAATATGATGCCCCAGTGTCGAAGAGCGCGAGTGCAGGTAGGGTGGCTACTAAGATTGTACCTATGTTGCATGGGATAGATTTAGGTATAGCAAATATAGATGACTAGGATATGAAATAACTTAAAAGGAAATAGGAAAGAGATTTACCGGTGACAATCTGACTCTTAGCTTCGGTCTCTTCGACCGACATAGTGAATGCTTGGCGTCACGGCACTTTCCTCTGTGCCTGTTTAAACACTCGGCATTGGGGTTGAGTGTTCTGGGTGTGGCGAGTTGGAGCTGGTAGAGCTAACCGGGTAGGAGGAGCTTGGATCATCGATTTAGCTGGAGGGTTGTTGGGTCCTCGGTTCTGGGGGCATGCTCCAATGGCATGAGTAGAAGACCCACAGATCAGGCACAAGTTGTTCGCCTTGCAACAGTTCTTCACAAGATGCCCTGTTCTCTTGCAGTAGATGCAAAAGTCATGCCTGCTGTTGGCAAAAGAACCTACTGGCCTCCGAGATGGTCCGTTAAAAGCTGTCGTAGAAGAGGCCCCTCCTATGATCTGGTGCACAGGGCATTTCACACCGACAGTCTGCGGCCTTCATAGCGTCGAGCAGCCTTCAAAGAAAGCTCATAGGTTAGGAAATCCCCTATAGCGAGTGCAGCTTGGATTTCAGGGTCCAACCCTTGCTAAAATTGTCGTACTCGGATCTCAGCAGTGGGAATAAGATGTGCAGCGAACCTGTTATAACTTTGTGTTAGAAGTGTTGTGAGTGAGATCAGAAAATTGAATTTAAGACAATGTCTTACCTGCTGAGCATGGTAAACTCGGCATCATATTCATCCACCGACTTGACCCACATCGAGACTTACTGTAAATGGATGAATTGCTGCTCCATGTCAAAGCGAGCAGTCTCTGGAAAGTACTTGGCATCTAAGAGATCTCAGAATGTTCTCCATTTTATCGGTTGCACGAGACAGCTCTCCTCAGCCTTCCACCAAACTCTGACGTTATCAGTAAGTTGCAACTTAGCAACTCTTACCCAAGCAATATCTGGCATTTGAACTGCTGCCAGATCATCCTCGATCGCTTGAGCCCATTCTTCTGCCTCAAACGGGCTCTCCTTACCCGAGAAGTTCTTTAGGTGCAGTGCCCAAAACTGCTTAATTCTGGGTGCTTCGGATTCAGGACGGTTCATCAGGATAGCAGTCTACTGCTGACCCTTTAATAAACTCTTGATAGCCTCAAGCAGTACCGTTTGCTCATTGATAGGAGCTACAACGGTAGGTGGTGGTGGTAGAATAGGCGGGGAAGTATTGGCGTAGACGTTGGTACTGGTATTGTTCGGAGAGTCCATACCTTGATGTAAAAGATAGATTATGATAGATTCAAGAAATTTGAAATGCAAGGAATGTAAATATTTGTTGAACTCATTAATTCTTATGGTATATTGTTGACAACTTCATGCAGAACTGACCTGCATGGGCCACCAACAAAACCTGTCAAGCCCCGCTTCCCAGTAGACGGAAACGGTAACGTGGCAAGCCCGCGGCATATTTATCTAGAGAAGGTCATTCCCAAAATAAATATACTAAGCATATTGAAACAATAATACCCAATACAAAAATAAATGAAGACTGTAAAAATTTTCTACAAATATCTTGATTTACATTCAACTTCCAATATTTACAAATATATGAGTGTCACGCCCCGCTTCCCGGTGTACGGCAAAGGGGACGCGATGAGGTCCGCTACGTATTTACTGTGAAGTAAATACGCTAAGCGTATCTAAGCAATATAAAGGTAAATCACCAGAGACAAGAGATATAAAAAATAACAGCAACTTTATTAATAACATTCTTTTGTACAATGCATGAAAAGTAAATACATCTAAAGCGATGCCTAAACAATGGCATAACAGGAAATGAAAAATACTGAGTAGAACAAGGTACAATGTCTAGAGCTCGGGGTCTTCGTGGAACTGATCCAAGTCTTCACCGGTGGGCTCGATCTCTGACGGGTCCAAAACACCTGACGACATTCAAAGAAGAAAGAAATAGAATGTCGTCAGCGAACAGGTCGCTCGGTAAGTCCCAAAGATAAGGGAAAATTAGAAAAGACAGAATAAGAGGTATCTTCTAAAGTATAATATTGTAGAATATTGTGTTTACGCTGTTGTTTATAGCTTGGTACGGAAGGATTCCAGTGTATACGAGAGGGGTCTCAGTATGCTAGAGACCAGGGCAAATGGAATGTACAAGGAACCGTTAAGCAACGGTACAACAGCAACGGAATATAGGTTAGGTGTCTTAATCTTACCGTCTCGTGCTACTTCTAACACCTTCCGCACCAATCTACCCCTTAGACCCCGTAGTGTTTTGATTGTATTGTTGTATTGTATTGTGTAAGTTGGATGACCGACCAAAACCATGATATCAGTAAACAGATTGTAACTGCATAATCAGGTAAATAGAATAACGGAATAATGGATGTATATCCATGGTTTGATTCAGTCAAGTTGTATAGATTGTTAACTGGATTCTGGGATTCATGTGTTCATATTGAGTTGGAATATTAAAGAATGTAGATTGAATTGAATCATATTCAAGTCAGAAATAATCAGACTCAAACCCGAGTCAGACCAAAAAAAATGTAAGTCGAAGTTCTATAATTGTTAGGGTCCTTATTGTAATTTATAAAACTTGAGGGGGTTTTATGTAAAAATACTTTTGTATAGTTTTCAAGATACATGAGACTAAGATCGACTCAAACGTTTGTTAAGGATAGACAACCATGACATTCGTCTCGATACAGAGGACGCGATGCCAGCAAACGAAGCGAAGGCCAAATTCCTAGCTTCTGCGTCTTAACGGCAAGTCATATAAAGCCTGAAAGACCACCGGAGATCATCCCACATGGAGTGGTCACCATCTCGACGTTCGTCTCGATACAGCAGACGCAACATCACCAAAAGGAGCCACGGCAAAATCCCTAGTTCCAAATCTCGACGGTTCATCAGCAGCCTAGAGACAACCACGACATTCGTCTCGATACAGAGGACGCAATGCCAGCAAACGAAGCAAAGGCCAAATTCCTAGCTTCAGGGTCTTAACGGCAAGTCATATAAAGCCTGAAAGACTATCGGAGATCATCCCACACCAGCGCGGAGTGGTTATGACTCATCGGGGCTCTCCAAAATGAGCCTAACCTCAAGTAAAAAGCGGCATGGCAAATTCCTAACGCTTGCTCTTCCGACGGTCAAACTGCCAAAGAGGATTGCTTGAAGACGTCTTGTCCAGCCCCCGAAGGGATCAGAGACACGGCAGTCGCAGGGCTACTCGAACAGCACGATTGCCTATCGAGGAATACATCAGCTCATGCGACGGTACGACGGCCAAAACCCTAAGTACCACAGACCCTAACGGACTTCTGTCGTAAAGAGCAGAGGTTAACTGTGACGTTAGGATATTCTTGCGAGATCTGCTCGATTCGTTTCGACTCGTGAGGAAATTGATGTCTTTGCGAGAACTTCTCGATTCGTCTCGACTCGTGAGATAAAGCCTTAGGCAGTAAGGATTAAAAAACCTGTTTCCTAAGCACTGGGATCCTGCAAGTCGGCCCAAAATGGTCTCTTGCATACTATCCACGGGTCTCACTCTCTGAAGTCGAATTTCGACAAGGAGGGGAACAACCGCTTACGGGTCCTCTCGACTCGTAAGAGGGAAAAATTCTCTTACAAGATCCTTACGACTTATAAGAGAAACACACTTAGGAGTCCTCACGACTCCTAAGGAGAAAATACACCTATGAGATCCTCTCGATCCGTAGGGAGAAAAGTCTTTATGAGACCCTCACGGCTCATAAAGTTGAAAAGTCTTAGGTGGCAGATCCTAACCCTATCTCCTAAGCCATCACTGCCCTACAAAGAGGTCAAGATGGATCATCTATGAGCCACACTTGCCAAAGCTGCATGCCACTGAAATGGAGAACTTACTCATAAGCGTATAAACTACTCCACGCCAGAGTAAGACATAAAGAGATAAAAGGGTGCGGCTAATGGAGTTAAGGGTTTGGAACTATATCTCTTAAGAGTCAAGATTTGAGTCAATGATAAATGACGACGCTTGTGTCCGCTCGTTATCTTCTCAGATCAAGATCCTGAAAGTTATATACCAATCCGAAACTGGTCATACGCCATGCATTACTCTGCACTACTTCACCCACGTATATACTTACGTGGGCAAAGTAGTGGGGGGGCATTTGTTCCCGCCGAAAATTTCTGCGCAGAAGAGTCCAAGGTATCAAATGGAAGCGATACGCTTAAGGAAATGTGAACCAATATCTTCCGGCCTGTATTTTGATAAGTTCCCGAAGGAGGAACTATTAAATTCTGATGGCATTGGAAGCATCTCGAAAAACCCTTCAATTTGATATATTATGGGCCTCGTAATTCATCCGGGATCAAAAGTTATGAGGCATCACGTATCCACACGTGATGGACCTTTAAGAACCCGCTGGAGGAGCTAAAAGATGTAATAAAAACTCAGAAAAGACCCCAATGGGGCATCACGTGCTCACACGTGACCATGGGTCACGTGCAGACACGTGATGGGCTTTTAAAGCCTCTAAAATAATGAATAGAATTAAATTCTAAAAGTTTCTGAATCTTTCCAAATGGAAAAGGGTCATGGGGAACCGTTGGATTAAAAATCCAAGGGTGATTAAAAATCACCAATTTATAGAAAACCCTTGACAAGGAAAGATTTCCCTGAAAATCTCGCCAGGATAACAAATAGAATATCTTTTGGATTTAAAATCCACGGTGAATAAAATTCACTGAATGATCTAAAGGCCCAGATTAATGATGAATGCAAATCAAATCTCTCAATGAGAGATTTGCTAAACAAATTTATTCTCTTCATCCTCCTATAAATAGGAGCCAAGAGAAGAGAAGGGGGGATCTACTTTTTTTTTGGAGAGAAAAACAGAGGGAGGAGAATTTAATTCTCAAGAGAAGAAGAAACAGAGAAAGAAGAATTTAATTCTCTGCAAAAGAAAAACCCTAGGTAAGAAAAGAGAGGATTCAAAAGAGAATTTAATTCTCAAAAGAGTTTAACTCTTATTTAAAAAAAAAAGAAAGAACTTAGTTCTTCTTCTGGTTGAAGATCTGCACAGAGCACATCTCCCCATAACTTGAGAATTTAATTCTCATCGGGTCGAGATCCTGCCATGCAGATCCTAAACTTAGAAGGGGAATTGAGTTTTGAGAATTAATTCTCCTAAAATAAAACTAGGGTTTAACCCTAATCAAGAATTTAATTCTTTTACATATCTGGGAATTTAATTCCTTTGAAAAGAAATCAGGGCTTCATCCTAAATAAGAATTCAATTCTTTCACAATAGGAATTTAATTCATCCAGAATCAAAATTAGGGTTTTACCCTAAATAAGAATTTAATTCTTAAAGATAAAGAGACTTAAAAGATCTCTGTGCATGAAAAAGACTAAGGTCACGTGCCCCACGTGACCCCTGAACAGATCCCCCAAAAATGAGAAGAGGAAAGCTTTGAGGCAATGCCTCACGTGTTCCCATGTGACCCTCATTATATATGGAACAAAAGCAAAGGCAGAAACAATTCTGGGCGCTCTCACGTGTTAGCACGTGACCCCTAATAAGTGTTCTAATAAACCAGGGCATGATTATACATCACGTGCCCACACGTGATGGCTATGAAAGTTAAGAGTGTTTAACACTTGTTTGCAGAACAAAATAAAGAGGATCTGGCCCCACTTTTTGATGCCATCACGTGCTTCCACGTGACTCCCAAAACGCAGAAAGAAAGATCAATGGAAATGAAGGCTTTGGGCGCTCTCACGTGTTTACCACGTGACCCCTTAGCAAACGCTTTAACAGTCAGCACATAGATCATCGTCACGTGTCAACACGTGATGCTCAAAAGATGAAGAAGTGTTTAACACTTAATTGCAGAACGAAGAAAAGGGATCTGGTCCCCCCTTTAGGGCGCCCTCACGTGTCCCCACGTGACCCCTAACGAATCCCTTTAGTATCGAATGGATGGATGCCCATCACGTGCCCACACGTGATGGCTAGGAAATTAAAGGTGTTAAATACTTACCTGCTGAATAAAATAAGGGAAATCAGGGCGCTGTCACGTGTCCGCACGTGACCCCTCCCTCCTTAGTGTTTAACACTAATTGGAAAACTCTATCTGCAGTGTTTAACACTGATTTTCTTAGTGATTAACACTAATTTGAAAACACTGTTCCCAGTGTTTAACACTGATTATCTTTTAGTGTTTAACACTAACTTGCTATCTTATTCCCAGTGTTCAACACTGTTGGTTTCTAGTGTTTAACACTAGCTTCAGCCCAATTGGCTAAGTTTCAGAGGCAAAGCCTCTCTTTCAATGGACCAACAGAGGGCCAATATTTCAAACATAACTGTACTTACCCCAAACTGGCCATAAGTCCTCAAATCATCTTGATCTGAGCACATCTGCTCTTTCAACCAACTCATTGGTTCAAGGGTACATCTCTGAACTCCTCTGATATATGTCGTTGTAATCCTTCAACGTCTTCAGAGAGGTGACGGGTCCCGACAACCACACATCAACATGGACTGTGGGGTCCTTAAACTCATGGACTTATGCGTCCTTAAACCAAGATACGGACTGTGGGGTCCTTAAACCCGCGGACTTATGCGTCCTTAAACTAACGGACTAATGCGTCCTTAAACATACCCATATGGACTGTGGGGTCCTTAAACCCATGGACTTATGCGTCCTTAAACTACAATCATTGGTTCAAGGGTACATCTCGGAACTCCTCTGATATTTGTCGTTGTAATCCTTCAACGTCTTCAGAGAGGTAACGGGTCCCGACAACCACACATCAACACGGACTGTGGGGTCCTTAAACTCATGGACTTATGCGTCCTTAAACCAAGATACGGACTGTGGGGTCCTCAAACCCGCGGTCTTATGCGTCCTTAAACTAATGGACCGCAATGTCCTTAAACTACCAATGGACCACCACGTCCCTAAACTGGAACTTGGACCACCACGTCCCTAAACTGGCGATGGACCACTATGTCCCTAAACTGGAATAATAAAGCCCCAAAATGCTCTTTTGTCGGATCTTAACGATCCCGTTAAGTTGATCTTAGTCCCAAACTGGACTAACGTATCCTTAACAACCGTTTAAGTTGATCTTAGCCTCAAATATGGCTAACGTGTCCTTAAACCTTCAAACAGACTTTAGTCCCAAATTGGACTATGAATCCCCCCAATCAGCATTGGTTCAAGGGTACATCTCCGAACTCCTCTGACACCTGTCGTTGTAATCCTTCAACGTCGTCAGAGAGGTGACGGGTCCCGACGACCATACATGCAATGGACCACCATGTCCCTAAACTGGAACAATAGAGCCCAAACGCTCTTTTGTCGGATCTAAACGATCCTGTTAAGTTGATCTTAGTCTCAAATCGGACTAACGTATCCTTAACAAACGTTTGAGTCGATCTTAGTCTCAAATATGGCTAACGTATCCTCAAACCAAAACCCCAAACCCAAATCTAAGTAAACACGGATTTGGACTAATCCACGTCCTACGGGCGACTACATAAATTGGTCTCCGTATACAATCCACGGGCAACCACAAACAAAACAAACACCCACGACACGAAGTGACCAGCTGGAGAAGGAGAAAGTTGTTACCGCGATGCGGTAGCGTAATTAACTGCAGGGGCTTGCGCCTGCAGGGAAGAGCGTCCCCACAATCAAAAAACCCCTCAAGCGAGGGGGAATCTGACGAAGTCTGCTACATCGGCCGCATCCGTCTAAACCTCCGATACACGGTGCCATAAATCAACTTGGCATCTTCGGAGAGGTGGACGGATAGCATCAATTAGCATCTGCCCCGAATCTCAGTGCCAAGACATCGCAGTCTTGTGCGCCGCCATTCGGAGGGGAACAGATTCTGGCACGCCCGGTGGGACCTTTTCCTCTTTCCACTCCACACTTCGTGTGTCGTGTTCGCGAACGAATCGCGGTTTACTGTGGTTGCCTGTGGATTCAAGGTACTAAGATTTGGTGTCTTGCTCCGTGCAGAAAACAGAAGATCAATGGCTTCAAACTGCACCGCCTGCAACTGCAACTCTCGCTCGGTCCTTGCTGGAAGAGTGACTTATGGGCCCCAAGCGGCCTCCCTTTTCAAGATGCCAGTGGAGCAGGTAACTCAGGCCACCACTGGATTATTCTTCGGGACCATGCTCCCACCGTTGAGCTTCAATGCCACAATGACATCGCAAGAAGCTCCAAAGAAGTCGGTCTTTGATCGACTTACCACTGCCGTGACCCCTCTCAACGGGTCGCCCGGCTTCAATACGTCAGTTTTCAACGGACTGGGCCAGAACATCAGCAAACCCGCGATACCCGAAGATACCATCCCAAAGCGGATAGCTATCCCGGCTCAAGCGGACGAAATTATTGGAAAGGCTCCTCCTTCCAAGAAGTCAATTTTTACAAGGCAGGCTATTCCGGTTGCTGCTCCAGGCGAGATCCTCAAAGCTGCTTCTCCTACCCAGAGGTCTGTCTTTGACAGATTAGACATTGCTTCTCAACGGGTGTCAGTCTTCGACAGGCTAGCACCAATAACGGTCTCTCCTCAAAGCAGGGGGCATGACGAAGTCGCCCCTACGGCCGAAACAACTCCATCCGCACGACACGCTCGACGTCGCCACTGGCGCCGAGTAAGGAAGGCTGGGGACAACTCCCCCTCTGGATTTACTCCACCAGCTCCAACGGTGGGGATCGATGCTGCTGTTCCAACCGGGAATAGCTTTGAATTGCTGAACACGGTGCGCAGAAACTCTCCTACCGCCGTACTAAAAAGATCCCCTCCTCCGGTGGGAAACGTTGCGAAAGCCAAGCCAGAACATTCCTCTCAGCGGCTGTCCTCTAAAATCTACAAGATCTGGCGCCAAGTCCAAGACTCGGTGATTGATCGAAATTTCTCCCGCCAGCAGAAGAAGCTGAAGGCCCGGCAGGAAGAAAACCGTCCTGTTAAGCCGCAAAAAGCAACGGCTACTTGGGCGCCCACTACAACGACCCCCTCATCTTCAACCACTCAAAAGAAAAGGAGTCCGCAAAAAGCCCCTATGAACATGGTGAACCGTAAACGCGCTGAGCACAAACACCCCAAGTCTGGGGGCATGGTGGTGCACACTGTTTATATGGCTTCTGGAAAAGAGGAAAGCCGTGCATCGACGGGTCACCGACCGCTCACCCGATCCGTAACGAAAGCCCAGGAGCAACAACAAAAGCTTCAGGAAATGATGACTACAATGGCTGCACTCACTGAGCCAAAAGAAAGCTCCGAAACGTCTTCGGATGAGCGTCAAGAACAAGAAACCGACGCTGACTTTTTACGCAGAGTCCTCGAAAAGAAGGACAAAGAAGCCGCAGAGCAAGCGGCTAACATAAAACAAATGGCACTCCTCTTCCAAGATGTGGTAGGGATGATGATCCGGCAAGATCCTCCTGCTGAAGATCCTCCGATTGTCCTTGAAGATGACAAAGGAGAGACATCGAATCCTCCTTCGGCTCTTTTAGCTGCCAAGGAAGAAACTATTTCCAAGGCCGCACTGGATGACCATATAGCTCAGCAAATACGAGCTCACCAGGCAAATGAAGCGGCTGGGCAAATTGCTAGAACCGGACGGCCCTATCCGAGCTGGTATGACCAAATCAGTTACTCGCCGGGATATACGATCCCTAAGTTCCATGTATACAAGGGAACGGGAAATCCGCATCAGCACGTCGCTCAATTCAGGGCCTTATGCGGCAATACTGGAGGCGATGACAAATTGTTACTACGACAATTCGTCGGCAGCTTAGCAGAAACAGCCTTTGAATGGTATTCGGAGCTACCTGACGACTCTGTCAAAACATTTGCAGAGATGGAGCTGCTGTTTACATAAAGATTCGCGAGTGCTAGTGAACACACCCCGATAACAACACTAATAAATGCCAGAATAAGGCCAGGCGAAACGTGGGTCCAATACGCGACACGATGGCGAAACCTATGGTCGAAATGCGAACAACGCATAGAAGAAGCTCCTGCCGTGGGCATGTTCGTGGGTACTCTCGACCCTCAAGCGACCATATCCCAATTCATGATGTTCTTCAAGCCGACCACTTTTCAGGCCTTGATTGACAAGCTGGCCCAAATGGACCAGATGGGTCATAGACCATCTCCTTCAAAGACAGAGCCTTGGAATGAAAAGGACAAAGGGAAAGCAACCGTCGTCGCCAATACTCAACAACAGCCGAGCCACTTAAAGCCGGTTGTTCGCCAGAACAATGTGCGACCACGCCCATCCCTCGAGGAAAGACTGGGACGTCCTTACTCATTTCCTCAGGATAAAACGAGAAAACTGTTCGAGCTGGCAGTGCGCAACAGACTCATCAATCTGCCGAGTCCAAAACGTCCGTTGCAACCAGGCGATGTCAACGATCCCAATTATTGCCCTTACCACCAAGCGGTAAGCCATCCAATCGAAGATTGCTTCATCTTTAAGGGATGGATCGAGGATCAGTACCTACAAGGCAAGTTTGCGCTGTCTGAAAAGTGGAAGGTAAACCCACCACAGCCGCACACTCCAAAGAAGACGGACACACCGGGGGCAAGTTGTCACATGATCTCTCACTCATTGATAGATGATGAAGAGGCTCCTTGCATCGAGAAACCAGGGGCGGGTCCTGAACCAGAACTTCTATGGCCGTCAGACGAGATGATCAATGCCTTCCTGAACGAAGCCCGTCTTAAAAGCAAAGCTGATCGAGAGCGCGAGATGGCCATATTCGAGAAAGCCAAACGCCGGCGACTAGATGAAAGGGTCGAAACACTCCCACCGGATGAAAGTACATCCGCCGCAAATAAAAGCAGGATCAAGACAAGGAAACGATTCGCCAAAGCCATAGCAATGGGGATGAGGCCGCCCTCTTTCAGAAAAAATTCTCCTGGTGGTATACATTTTGATGAAACGGACGTACACCCTAATTTCTGCCTATATCATCAGAGGATCGCACATCCTACTGAAGACTGCAACTCCTTTAAGTGTTGGTGGCAAGGATATGTCATTCATAGACAACACGTCAATAGAATAAAGCGGGAAGCTCATAGACAGCGAAAAAATACGACAGATGAGCATAAAAGAGTTGCCGGCAATTGTCATAGGGACGAGCCCGAGGGATCACGAGTTCTCACCTTTGGAAGCGATTCTGATGAAGAAGCCGCTCTTAACCCTCTCTTCAAGGAATTCATTTCTAAAACAAAAAAATTGGAGAGTTGCGAGAATGTTCAGCCGTACAATCTCACGCTACCTGGAAAGAATCTCGGACCCGCAAACGACGGAGCAAACGAAATGAGAAAGGAAAAGGAAAAAACGGCCTTTGTTGCCAATACTCAACAACAGCCGAGTAACCCGAGACCGTTTTGTCGTCAAAACAACAAGCCGCGATACCTCAATGAGAAGTTGAAACGTCCTTACTCATTTCCCAAAGATAAAACAAAGAGATTGTTCGAGCTAGCAGTGCGCAGCGGGCTTATCACTCTGCCAGATCCAAAACGTCTATTGCAACCAGGTGACGTTAACAATCCTAACTATTGTCCCTACCACAGATTAATAGGTCACCCACTCGACAATTGCTACGTCTTCAAAAACTGGGTTGAAGACCAATACCAACAGGGCAAGTTCGCGCTGCCCGAAAAGTGAAAAGTAAACCCGCCACATCAACATGCTTCGAAAAAGGTAGATATGCCGGGGGCATCATGCTCATTCATAGGAAAAGCCACATAGACCGAAATGTCGTTAAACTAACGATGGACCACTATGTCCTAAAACTGGCGTCGGACCGAAACGTCCTTAAACTAACGGCGGACCGCAATGTCCTAAAACTTGCAAATGACCGAAACGTCGTTAAACTACTATCAACCCGCGGCATCATCAGGCTGGCGTGGTTTAAAAAAAAAAAAAAAAGAAGCAAAAAAGAAGCAAGAAAAAAAAACGGTATGTCCATAAGCAAAATGGGCACGGATGAAAACCCGAAAGGGCTCCGTGAGTAAAAACAGCAGGGCTACCGGCGAGTGTTCCTGAAAACCCGAAAGGGCGCGACCTCGTCTAAATAAAAAAATAATAAAAAAAAAATAAAACGGTATGTCCATAAGCAAAATGGGCACGGATGAAAAAACCGAAAGGGCTCCGTGAGTAAAAACAGCAGGGCTACCGGCGAGCGTTTGTGAAAACCCGAAAGGGCGCAACCTCGTTAAAAGACACTTACATGATCCTCTCGACCTTGTAAGGAGAAACCACCTGCGTGAGATCCTTACGACTCACAAGGGAGCAACACACTTAGGGATCCTCACGATTCCTAAGGAGAAATTACACTTGCGAGATCCTCACGACTCGTAAGGAGAACTCTCTTATGGGACCCTCACGGCTCATAAGATTTGAAAGTCTTAAGTTACAGAGACCTGAACCTGTTCTTAAGCAACCCCCACAACCTTCGATATTGCCCTACAAGGGGCTCAATACTGACCCTTGTATACAATCCACAGGCGCGAGTAAACATTTCCCCCGCAGGGTCCCATCCGTGACTGGGGATATGCTTGGACAACAAACAACACTTGTAAGTCCTCTCGACTTATAAGGAGAAAACCCTTTTGTAAGATCCTTATGACTTACAAGAGAACATGCACTTAGGAATCCTCACGATCCCTAAGGAGAAACCACACCTACGAGATCCTCACGACTTGTAGGGAGAAATACCTTTATGAGACCCTTACGGCTCATGAAGTCAAAAGCCTTAGCCGACAGGACCCTTAACCCTGTTTACTAAGACACCTTTGTTCAACATCGACAGAGGCAAATGATGATTCGCTCCTGGCAATATCCCAGTTGCAGCGATACTGATGCCTAAACCGGTATCAAATTCCAAGCCCTTTCAAGGCAAATGATGATTCGCTCCTGGCAATATCCCAGTTGCAGCGATGCTGATGCCTAAACCAGTATCAAATTCCAAGTCCTTTCATGGCAAATGATGATTCGCTCCTGGCTATATTTCAGTCGCAGCGATGCTGATGCTGAGATTGGCACCAGATTCCAAGTTCCACACTCGCGAGAAAAAAATCAGCGAGCCAAAAAAAAATGCATACGAAATAGCCGAAATGATGGGGCAACTTGCAAACAAAATCAGCAAGTAAAAATGTATGCATGAAAAATAGCCGAAATGATTGGGCAACTCGCAATAAAAAGCAGCGAGTAAAAAGAAAAATAGCCGAAATGATTGGGCACCGCGAAAAATAGCCGAAATGATTGGGCAATCGCGATTTTTGCGATATAAAAAGCTGAAATGATAAAGCATCGCGGAAAGAATAAAAAAAAATGAAAGAATGAAACTTTTTGCCCTACAGGTGAAATCACATCGATCCCTGTATACAATCGAGAGGCACAGATAAAAAGGGAACCATACCTTCCCAACAGGCTCCATCAGAAAGCGGAGCCAAATCTCGACGGTTAATAGACAACCTAGAGACAATCTCGACATTTATCGCAATATTGCAGACATAATGTCAACAAACGAAGCAAAAAGAAGATCCCGAGCTTCAGGGTCTCGACGTCAACATCGACAACTTAGAGATCACCAACGGCGTTTCTCCTCACTCCAGCCAGATGCAGACGTGACGTCAACAATCGACCTCAGAGTCGCAACGAAACGGAACCATGGCAAAGTCCTTAGTTCCAAATCTCAATGACCACATCTACAGCCTGGAGACCAACAACGGCATGCATCCTCATTCCAGCAGGACACAGATGTTACACCATCAAGCGGAGCGATGGCAAAATCCTAACTCCGCCTTAGCATTCGTCTCATTACAGCAGACGCAATGTTAACAACGGCGTTCCTTCGCAGTCCAGCAGGATGTACATGCAAAGCTAATAAAAGACCCCATGGTCAGCAAAGCGGAGTGATGGAAAAATCCCAGCTCCACCTCAGCACTCGTCTCGTCACAGCGGGCACATCATCAAGCAAAGCGGAACAGCGGCAACTCCCAGTTCCATGACCCGACGATGTACTCCCACAGAGAGTCAAATCCGAACTCCGTGAAATGCGGATATAATCAACAAAATTCCTGGTCACGTGGAACGCGGATAACGTCACTCTTTGACACCGTGGAAAACGTCCAGAGCGGATCCTGGTCCTCATAGAACACGGCAGTGAACCCGTGCGAAGCATCCAGAGCGGAGCCTAGTCCTCGCCTAATGCGGCAGTGAACCCGTGTGAAGCATCTAGAGCAAAATTCCTGGTCACGTGGAACGCGGATAACGTCACTCTTTGACCCCGTGGAAAACGTCCAGAGCGGATCCTGGTCCTCGCAGAGCACGGCAGTGAACCCGTGTGAAGCATCCAGAGCGAAGCCTAGTCCTCGCCTAACGCGGCAGTGAACCCGTGTGAAGCATCTAGTGCAAAATTCCTGGTCACGTGGAACGCGGATAACGTCACTCTTTGACCCCGTGGAAAACGTCCAGAGCGGATCCTGGTCCTCGCAGAGCACGGCAGTGAACCTATGCGAAGCATCCAGAGCGGAGCCTAGTCCTCGCCTAACACGGCAGTGAACCCGTGTGAAGCATCTAGAGCAAAATTCCTGGTCACGTGGAACGCGGATAACGTCACTCTTTGACCCCGTGGAAAACGTCCAGAGCGGATCCTGGTCCTCGCAGAGCACGGCAGTGAACCCGTGCAAAGCATCCAGAGCGGATCCTGGTCCTCGCAGAACACGGCAGTGAACCCGTGCGAAGCATCCAGAGCGGAGCCTAGTCCTCGCCTAACACGGCAGTGAACCCGTGTGAAGCATCTAGTGCAAAATTCCTGGTCACGTGGAACGCGGATAACGTCACTCTTTGACACCGTGGAAAACGTCCAGAGCGGATCCTGGTCCTCGCAGAACACGGCAGTGAACCCGTGCGAAGCATCCAGAGCGGAGCCTAGTCCTCGCCTAACACGGCAGTGAACCCGTGTGAAGCATCTAGAGCAAAATTCCTGGTCACGTGGAACGCGGATAACGTCACTCTTTGACCCCGTGGAAAACGTCCAGAGCGGATCCTGGTCCTCGCAGAGCACGGCAGTGAACCCGTGTGAAGCATCCAGAGCGGAGCCTAGTCCTCGCCTAACGCGGCAGTGAACCCGTGTGAAGCATCTAGTGCAAAATTCCTGGTCACGTGGAACGCGGATAACGTCACTCTTTGACCCCGTGGAAAACGTCCAGAGCGGATCCTGGTCCTCGCAGAGCACGGCAGTGAACCTGTGCGAAGCATCCAGAGCGGAGCCTAGTCCTCGCCTAACACGGCAGTGAACCCGTGTGAAGCATCTAGAGCAAAATTCCTGGTCACGTGGAACGCGGATAACGTCACTCTTTGACCCCGTGGAAAATGTCCAGAGCGGATCCTGGTCCTCGCAGAGCACGGCAGTGAACCCGTGCAAAGCATCCAGAGCGGAGCCTAGTCCTCGCCTAACACGGCAGTGAACCCGTGTGAAGCATCTAGAGCAAAATTCCTGGTCACGTGGAACGCGGACAGCGTCACTCTTCGATCCCGTGGGAAACATCCAGAGCGGATCCTGGTCCTCACACCAACATGGAGTGATCACCACCGCGACATTCGTCTCGATACAGCAGACGCGATACCAGCAAATGAAGCGAAGGCCAAATTCCTAGCTTCAGGGTCTTGACGGTAACTCATATAAAACCGAAAAGACAATCGGAGATCATCTCACACCAGCGCGGAGTGGTCACCACCTCGACATTCGTCTCGATACAGCAGATGAAATGTCACCCCAGCGTTCTTCCCCCAGCAGAATTCGGACGCGCCAAAGCAAACGAAGCGAAGGCCAAATTCCTAGCTTCATACGTCTTGACGGCAAGTCATATAAAGCCTGAAAGACAATCGGAGATCATCTCACACCAGCGCGGAGTGGTCACCACCTCGACGATCATCTCGATACAGCAGATGAAATGTCACCCCAGCGTTCTTCCCCCAGCAAGATTCGGACGCGCCAAAGCAAACGGAGCGAAGGCCAAATTCCTAGCTTCAGGGTCTTGACGGCAAGTCATATAAAGCCTGAAAGACAATCAGAGATCATCTCACACCAACATGGAGTGATCACCACCTCGACGTTCGTCTCGACACAGCAGACGCAACATCACCGAAAGGAGCCACGGCAAAATCCCTAGTTCCAAACCTCGACGGTTCACCAGCAACCTAGAGACAACCATGACATTCGTCTCGATACAGAGGACGCGATGCCAGCAAACGAAGCGAAGGCCAAATTCCTAGCTTCAGGGTCTTAACGGCAAGTCATATAAAGCCTGAAAGACCACCGGAGATCATCCCAGTGTGGAGTGGTCACCACCTCGATGTTCGTCTCGATACAGCAGACGCAACATCACCAAAAGGAGCAACGGCAAAATCCCTAGTTCCAAACCTCGACGGTTCACCAGCAACCTAGAGACAACCACGACATTCGTCTCGATACAGAGGACGCAATGCCAGCAAACGAAGCAAAGGCCAAATTCCTAGCTTCAGGGTCTTAACGGCAAGTCATATAAAGCCTGAAAGACTATCGGAGATCATCCCACACCAGCACGGAGTGGTTATGACTCATCGGGGCTCTCCAAAATGAGCCTAACCTCAAGTAAAAAGCGGCATGGCAAATTCTTAGCGCTTGCTCTTCCGACGGTCAAACTGCCAAGAAGGATTGCTTGAAGACGTCTTGTCCAGCCCCCGAAGGGATCAGAGACACGGCAGTCGCAGGGCTACTCGAACAGCACGATTGCCTATCGAGGAATACATCAGCTCATGTGACGGTACGACGGCCAACACCCTAAGTACCACAGACCCTAACGGACTTCTGTCGTAAAGAGAAGAGGTTAACTGTGACGTTAGGATATTCTTGCGAGATCTGCTCGATTCGTTTCGACTCGTGAGGAAAATGATGTCTTTGCGAGAACTTTTCGATTCGTCCCGACTCGTGAGATAAAGCCTTAGGCAGTAGGGATTAAAAAACCTGTTTCCTAAGCACTGGGATCCTGCAAGTCGGCCCAAAATGGTCTCTTGCATACTATCCACGGGTCTCACTCTCCGAAGTCGAATTTCGACAAGGAGGGGAACAACCGCTTACGGGTCCTCTCGACTCATAAGGGGGAAAAATTCTCTCATAAGATCCTTATGACTTATAAGAGAAAACACACTTAGGAATCCTCACGACTCCTAAGGAGAAAATATACCTACGAGATCCTCTCGATCCGTAGGGAGAAAAGTCTTTATGAGACCCTCACGGCTCATAAAGTTGAAAAGTCTTAGGTGGCAGATCCTAACCCTATCTCCTAAGCCATCACTGCCCTGCAAAGAGGTCAAGATGGACCATCTATGAGCCACACTTGCCAAAGCTACATGCCACTGAAACGGAAAAGCTACTCATGAGCATATAAACTACTTCACTCCAGAGTAAGATATAAAGAGATAGAAGGGTGCGGCTCATGGAGTTAAGGGTTTGGAACTATATCTCTTAAGAGTCGAGATTTGAGTCAATGATAAATGACGACGCTTGTGTCCGCTCGTTATCTTCTCAGATCAAGATTCTGAAAGTAATATACCAACCCGAAACTGGTCATACGCTATGCATTACTTTGCACTACTTCACCCACGTAAATACTTACGTGGGCAAAGTAGTGGGGGGCATTTGTTCCCGCCAAAAATTTCTGCGCAAAAGAACCCAAGGTATCAAATGGCGGCGATACGCTTAAGAAAATGGGAACCAGTATGGAGAAGGAGAAAGTTGTAACCGCGATGCGGTAGCGTAATTAACTGTTCCCCTCCGAATGGCGGCGCACAAGACTGCGATGTCTTGGCACTGAGATTCGGGGCAGATGCTAATTGATGCTATCCGTCCACCTCTCCGAAGATGCCAAGTTGATTTATGGCACCGAGTATCGGAGGTTTAGACGGATGCGGCCGATGTAGCAGACTTCGTCAGATTCCCCCTCGCTTGAGGGGTTTTTTGATTGTGGGGACGCTCTTCCCTGCAGGCGCAAGCCCCTGCAGTTAATTACGCTACCGCATCGCGGTAACAACTTTCTCCTTCTCCAGCTGGTCACTTCGTGTCGTGGGTGTTTGTTTTGTTTTTGGTTGCCCGTGGATTGTATACGGAGACCAATTTATGTAGTCGCCCGTAGGACGTGGATTAGTCCAAATCCGTGTTTACTTAGATTTGGGTTTGGGGTTTTGGTTTGAGGATACGTTAGCCATATTTGAGACTAAGATCGACTCAAACGTTTGTTAAGGATACGTTAGTCCGATTTGAGACTAAGATCAACTTAACAGGATCGTTTAGATCCGACAAAAGAGCGTTTGGGCTCTATTGTTCCAGTTTAGGGACATGGTGGTCCATTGCATGTATGGTCGTCGGGACCCGTCACCTCTCTGACGACGTTGAAGGATTACAACGACAGGTGTCAGAGGAGTTCGGAGATGTACCCTTGAACCAATGCTGATTGGGGGGATTCATAGTCCAATTTGGGACTAAAGTCTGTTTGAAGGTTTAAGGACACGTTAGCCATATTTGAGGCTAAGATCAACTTAAACGGTTGTTAAGGATACGTTAGTCCAGTTTGGGACTAAGATCAACTTAACGGGATCGTTAAGATCCGACAAAAGAGCATTTTGGGGCTCTATTGTTCCAGTTTAGGGACATAGTGGTCCATCGCCAGTTTAGGGACGTGGTGGTCCAAGTTCCAGTTTAGGGACGTGGTGGTCCATTGGTAGTTTAAGGACATTGCGGTCCATTAGTTTAAGGACGCATAAGTCCGCGGGTTTGAGGACCCCACAGTCTGTATCTTGGTTTAAGGACGCATAAGTCCATGAGTTTAAGGACCCCACAGTCCGTGTTGATGTGTGGTTGTCGGGACCCGTTACCTCTCTGAAGACGTTGAAGGATTACAACGACAAATATCAGAGGAGTTCCGAGATGTACCCTTGAACCAATGATTGTAGTTTAAGGACGCATAAGTCCATGGGTTTAAGGACCCCACAGTCCATATGGGTATGTTTAAGGACGCATTAGTCCGTTAGTTTAAGGACGCATAAGTCCGCGGGTTTAAGGACCCCACAGTCCGTATCTTGGTTTAAGGACGCATAAGTCCATGAGTTTAAGGACCCCACAGTCCATGTTGATGTGTGGTTGTCGGGACCCGTCACCTCTCTGAAGACGTTGAAGGATTACAACGACATATATCAGAGGAGTTCAGAGATGTACCCTTGAACCAATGAGTTGGTTGAAAGAGCCGATGTGCTCAGATCAAGATGATTTGAGGACTTATGGCCAGTTTGGGGTAAGTCCAGTTATGTTTGAAATATTGGCCCTCTGTTGGTCCATTGAAAGAGAGGCTTTGCCTCTGAAACTTAGCCAATTGGGCTGAAGCTAGTGTTAAACACTAGAAACCAACAGTGTTGAACACTGGGAATAAGATAGCAAGTTAGTGTTAAACACTAAAAGATAATCAGTGTTAAACACTGGGAACAGTGTTTTCAAATTAGTGTTAATCACTAAGAAAATCAGTGTTAAACACTGCAGATAGAGTTTTCCAATTAGTGTTAAACACTAAGGAGGGAGGGGTCACGTGCGGACACGTGACAGCGCCCTGATTTCCCTTATTTTATTCAGCAGGTAAGTATTTAACACCTTTAATTTCCTAGCCATCACGTGTGGGCACGTGATGGGCATCCATCCATTCGATACTAAAGGGATTCGTTAGGGGTCACGTGGGGACACGTGAGGGCGCCCTAAAGGGGGGACCAGATCCCTTTTCTTCGTTCTGCAATTAAGTGTTAAACACTTCTTCATCTTTTGAGCATCACGTGTTGACACGTGACGATGATCTATGTGCTGACTGTTAAAGCGTTTGCTAAGGGGTCACGTGGTAAACACGTGAGAGCGCCCAAAGCCTTCATTTCCATTGATCTTTCTTTCTGCGTTTTGGGAGTCACGTGGGAGCACGTGATGGCATCAAAAAGTGGGGCCAGATCCTCTTTATTTTGTTCTGCAAACAAGTGTTAAACACTCTTAACTTTCATAGCCATCACGTGTGGGCACGTGATGTATAATCATGCCCTGGTTTATTAGAACACTTATTAGGGGTCACGTGCTAACACGTGAGAGCGCCCAGAATTGTTTCGGCCTTTGCTTTTGTTCCATATATAATGAGGGTCACATGGGAACACGTGAGACATTGCCTCAAAGCTTTCCTCTTCTCATTTTTGGGGGATCTGTTCAGGGGTCACGTGGGGCACGTGACCTTAGTCTTTTTCATGCACAGAGATCTTTTAAGTCTCTTTATCTTTAAGAATTAATTTCTTATTTAGGGTAAAACCCTAATTTTGATTCTGCATGAATTAAATTCCTATTGTGAAAGAATTGAATTCTTATTTAGGATGAAGCCCTGATTTCTTTTCAAAGGAATTAAATTCCCAGATATGTAAAAGAATTAAATTCTTGATTAGGGTTAAACCCTAGTTTTGTTTTAGGAGAATTAATTCTCAAAACTCAATTCCCCTTCTAAGTTTAGGATCTGCATGGCAGGATCTCGACCCGATGAGAATTAAATTCTCAAGTTATGGGGAGATGTGCTCTGTGCAGATCTTCAACCAGAAGAAGAACTAAGTTCTTTCTTTTTTTTTTTAAATAAGAGTTAAACTCTTTTGAGAATTAAATTCTCTTTTGAATCCTCTCTTTTCTTACCTAGGGTTTTTCTTTTGCAGAGAATTAAATTCTTCTTTCTCTGTTTCTTCTTCTCTTGAGAATTAAATTCTCCTCCCTCTGTTTTTCTCTCCAAAAAAAAAAGTAGATCCCCCCTTCTCTTCTCTTGGCTCCTATTTATAGGAGGATGAAGAGAATAAATTTGTTTAGCAAATCTCTCATTGAGAGATTTGATTTGCATTCATCATTAATCTGGGCCTTTAGATCATTCAGTGAATTTTATTCACCGTGGATTTTAAATCCAAAAGATATTCTATTTGTTATCCTGGCGAGATTTTCAGGGAAATCTTTCCTTGTCAAGGGTTTTCTATAAATTGGTGATTTTTAATCACCCTTGGATTTTTAATCCAACGGTTCCCCATGACCCTTTTCCATTTGGAAAGATTCAGAAACTTTTAGAATTTAATTCTATTCATTATTTTAGAGGCTTTAAAAGCCCATCACGTGTCTGCACGTGACCCATGGTCACGTGTGAGCACGTGATGCCCCATTGGGGTCTTTTCTGAATTTTTATTGTATCTTTTAACTCCTCCAGCGAGTTCTTAAAAGCCCATCACGTGTGGACACGTAATTCCTCATAACTTTTGATCCCGGATGAATTACGAGGCCCATAATATATCAAATCGAAGGGTTTTTCGAGCCGCTTTCGATACAATCAGAATTTATCTGTTTCTCATTCGGGAGTTTGTCAAAAAAATAGCCCAGAAGATACTGGTTCCCATTTTCTTAAGCGTATCGCCGCCATTTGATACCTTGGGTTCTTTTGCGCAGAAATTTTTGGCGGGAACAAATGCCCCCACTACTTTGCCCACGTAAGTATTTACGTGGGTGAAGTAGTGCAAAGTAATGCATAGCGTATGACCAGTTTCGGGTTGGTATATTACTTTCAGAATCTTGATCTGAGAAGATAACGAGCGGACACAAGCGTCGTCATTTATCATTGACTCAAATCTCGACTCTTAAGAGATATAGTTCCAAACCCTTAACTCCATGAGCCGCACCCTTCTATCTCTTTATATCTTACTCTGGAGTGAAGTAGTTTATATGCTCATGAGTAGCTTTTCCGTTTCAGTGGCATGTAGCTTTGGCGAGTGTGGCTCATAGATGGTCCATCTTGACCTCTTTGCAGGGCAGTGATGGCTTAGAAGATAGGGTTAGGATCTGCCAACTAAGACTTTTCAACTTTATGAGCCGTGAGGGTCTCATAAAGACTTTTCTCCCTACGGATCGAGAGGATCTCGTAGGTATATTTTCTCCTTAGGAGTCGTGAGGATTCCTAAGTGTGTTTTCTCTTATAAGTCATAAGGATCTTATGAGAGAATTTTTCCCCCTTATGAGTCGAGAGGACCCGTAAGCGGTTGTTCCCCTCCTTGTCGAAATTCGACTTCGGAGAGTGAGACCCGTGGATAGTATGCAAGAGACCATTTTGGGCCGACTTGCAGGATCCCAGTGCTTAGAAAACAGGTTTTTTAATCCCTACTGCCTAAGGCTTTATCTCACGAGTCGGGACGAATCGAGAAGTTCTCGCAAAGACATCATTTTCCTCACGAGTCGAAACGAATCGAGCAGATCTCGCAAGAATATCCTAACGTCATAGTTAACCTCTTCTCTTTACGACAGAAGTCCGTTAGGGTCTGTGGTACTTAGGGTGTTGGCCGTCGTACCGTCGCATGAGCTGATGTATTCCTCGATAGGCAATCGTGCTGTTCGAGTAGCCCTGCGACTGCCGTGTCTCTGATCCCTTCGGGGGCTGGACAAGACGTCTTCAAGCAATCCTTCTTGGCAGTTTGACCGTCGGAAGAGCAAGCGCTAAGAATTTGCCATGCCGCTTTTTACTTGAGGTTAGGCTCATTTTGGAGAGCCCCGATGAGTCATAACCACTCCGTGCTGGTGTGGGATGATCTCCGATAGTCTTTCAGGCTTTATATGACTTGCCGTTAAGACCCTGAAGCTAGGAATTTGGCCTTTGCTTCGTTTGCTGGCATTGCGTCCTCTGTATCGAGACGAATGTCGTGGTTGTCTCTAGGTTGCTGGTGAACCGTCGAGGTTTGGAACTAGGGATTTTGCCGTTGCTCCTTTTGGTGATGTTGCGTCTGCTGTATCGAGACGAACATCGAGGTGGTGACCACTCCACACTGGGATGATCTCCGGTGGTCTTTCAGGCTTTATATGACTTGCCGTTAAGACCCTGAAGCTAGGAATTTGGCCTTCGCTTCGTTTGCTGGCATCGCGTCCTCTGTATCGAGACGAATGTCATGGTTGTCTCTAGGTTGCTGGTGAACCGTCGAGGTTTGGAACTAGGGATTTTGCCGTGGCTCCTTTCGGTGATGTTGCGTCTGCTGTGTCGAGACGAACGTCGAGGTGGTGATCACTCCATGTTGGTGTGAGATGATCTCTGATTGTCTTTCAGGCTTTATATGACTTGCCGTCAAGACCCTGAAGCTAGGAATTTGGCCTTCGCTCCGTTTGCTTTGGCGCGTCCGAATCTTGCTGGGGGAAGAACGCTGGGGTGACATTTCATCTGCTGTATCGAGACGATCGTCGAGGTGGTGACCACTCCGCGCTGGTGTGAGATGATCTCCGATTGTCTTTCAGGCTTTATATGACTTGCCGTCAAGACGTATGAAGCTAGGAATTTGGCCTTCGCTTCGTTTGCTTTGGCGCGTCCGAATTCTGCTGGGGGAAGAACGCTGGGGTGACATTTCATCTGCTGTATCGAGACGAATGTCGAGGTGGTGACCACTCCGCGCTGGTGTGAGATGATCTCCGATTGTCTTTTCGGTTTTATATGAGTTACCGTCAAGACCCTGAAGCTAGGAATTTGGCCTTCGCTTCATTTGCTGGTATCGCGTCTGCTGTATCGAGACGAATGTCGTGGTGGTGATCACTCCATGTTGGTGTGAGGACCAGGATCCGCTCTGGATGTTTCCCACGGGATCGAAGAGTGACGCTGTCCGCGTTCCACGTGACCAGGAATTTTGCTCTAGATGCTTCACACGGGTTCACTGCCGTGTTAGGCGAGGACTAGGCTCCGCTCTGGATGCTTTGCACGGGTTCACTGCAGTGCTCTGCGAGGACCAGGATCCGCTCTGGACATTTTCCACGGGGTCAAAGAGTGACGTTATCCGCGTTCCACGTGACCAGGAATTTTGCTCTAGATGCTTCACACGGGTTCACTGCCGTGTTAGGCGAGGACTAGGCTCCGCTCTGGATGCTTCGCACAGGTTCACTGCCGTTCTCTACGAGGACCAGGATCCGCTCTGGACGTTTTCCACGGGGTCAAAGAGTGACGTTATCCGCGTTCCACGTGACCAGGAATTTTGCACTAGATGCTTCACACGGGTTCACTGCCGCGTTAGGCGAGGACTAGGCTCCGCTCTGGATGCTTCACACGGGTTCACTGCCGTGCTCTGCGAGGACCAGGATCCGCTCTGGACGTTTTCCACAGGGTCAAAGAGTGACGTTATCCGCGTTCCACGTGACCAGGAATTTTGCTCTAGATGCTTCACACGGGTTCACTGCCGTGTTAGGCGAGGACTAGGCTCCGCTCTGGATGCTTCGCACGGGTTCACTGCCGTGTTCTGCGAGGACCAGGATCCGCTCTGGACGTTTTCCACGGTGTCAAAGAGTGACGTTATCCGCGTTCCACGTGACCAGGAATTTTGCACTAGATGCTTCACACGGGTTCACTGCCGCGTTAGGCGAGGACTAGGCTCCGCTCTGGATGCTTCGCACGGGTTCACTGCCGTGTTCTGTGAGGACCAGGCTCCGCTCTGGATGCTTTGCACGGGTTCACTGCCGTGCTCTGCGAGGACCAGGATCCGCTCTGGACGTTTTCCACGGGGTCAAAGAGTGACGTTATCCACGTTCCACGTGACCAGGAATTTTGCTCTAGATGCTTCACACGGGTTCACTGCCGTGTTTGGCGAGGACTAGGCTCCGCTCTGGATGCTTCGCACAGGTTCACTGCCGTGCTCTGCGAGGACCAGGATCCGCTCTGGACGTTTTCCACGGGGTCAAAGAGTGACGTTATCCGCGTTCCACGTGACCAGGAATTTTGCACTAGATGCTTCACATGGGTTCACTGCCGCGTTAGGCGAGGACTAGGCTCCGCTCTGGATGCTTCACACGGGTTCACTGCCGTGCTCTGCGAGGACCAGGATCCGCTCTGGACGTTTTCCATGAGGTCAAAGAGTGACGTTATCCGCGTTCCACGTGGCCAGGAATTTTTCTCTAGATGCTTCACACGGGTTCACTGCCGCGTTAGGCGAGGACTAGGCTCCGCTCTGGATGCTTCGCACGGGTTCACTGCCGTGTTCTGCGAGGACCAGGATCCGCTCTGGACGTTTTCCACGGTGTCAAAGAGTGACGTTATCCGCGTTCCACGTGACCAGGAATTTTGTTGATTATATCCGCATTTCACGGAGTTCGGATTTGACTCTCTGTGGGAGTACATCGTCGAGTCATGGAACTGGGAGTTGCCGCTGTTCCGCTTTGCTTGATGATGTGCCCGCTGTGACGAGACGAGTGCGGAGGTGGAGCTGGGATTTTTCCATCACTCCGCTTTGCTGACCATGGGGTCTTTTATTAGCTTTGCATGTACATCCTGCTGGACTGCGAAGGAACGCCGTTGTTAACATTGCGTCTGCTGTAATGAGACGAATGCTAAGGCGGAGTTAGGATTTTGCCATCGCTCCGCTTGATGGTGTAACATCTGTGTCCTGCTGGAATGAGGATGCACGCCGTTGTTGGTCTCCAGGCTGTAGATGTGGCCATTGAGATTTGGAACTAAGCACTTTGCCATGGTTCCGTTTCGTTGCGACTCTGAGGTCGATTGTTGACGTCACGTCTGCATCTGGCTGGAGTGAGGAGAAACGCCGTTGGTGATCTCTAAGTTGTCGATGTTGACGTCGAGACCCTGAAGCTCGGGATCTTCTTTTTGCTTCGTTTGTTGACATTATGTCTGCAATATTGCGATAAATGTCGAGATTGTCTCTAGGTTGTCTATTAACCGTCGAGATTTGGCTCCGCTTTCTGATGGAGCCTGTTGGGAAGGTATGGTTCCCTTTTTATCTGTGCCTCTGGATTGTATACAGGGATCGATGTGATTTCACCTGTAGGGCAAAAAGTTTCATTCTTTCATTTTTTTTTTTATTCTTTCCGCGATGCTTTATCATTTCAGCTTTTTATATCGCAAAAATCGCGATTGCCCAATCATTTCGGCTATTTTTCGCGGTGCCCAATCATTTCGGCTATTTTTTCTTTTTACTCGCTGCTTTTTATTGCGAGTTGCCCAATCATTTCGGCTATTTTTCATGTATACATTTTTACTTGCTGATTTTGTTTGCAAGTTGCCCCATCATTTCGGCTATTTAGTATGCATTTTTTTTTGGCTCGCTGATTTTTTTCTCGCGAGTGTGGAACTTGGAATCTGGTGCCAATCTCAGCATCAGCATCGCTGCGACTGAAATATATCCAGGAGCGAATCATCATTTGCCATGAAAGGACTTGGAATTTGATACTGGTTTAGGCATCAGCATCGCTGCAACTGGGATATTGCCAGGAGCGAATCATCATTTGCCTTGAAAGGGCTTGGAATTTGATACCGGTTTAGGCATCAGTATCGCTGCAACTGGGATATTGCCAGGAGCGAATCATCATTTGCCTCTGTCGATGTTGAACAAAGGTGTCTTAGTAAACAGGGTTAAGGGTCCTGTCGGCTAAGGCTTTTGACTTCATGAGCCGTAAGGGTCTCATAAAGGTATTTCTCCCTACAAGTCGTGAGGATCTCGTAGGTGTGGTTTCTCCTTAGGGATCGTGAGGATTCCTAAGTGCATGTTCTCTTGTAAGTCATAAGGATCTTACAAAAGGGTTTTCTCCTTATAAGTCGAGAGGACTTACAAGTGTTGTTTGTTGTCCAAGCATATCCCCAGTCACGGATGGGACCTTGCGGGGGAAATGTTTATTCGCGCCCGTGGATTGTATACAAGGGTCAGTATTGAGCCCCTTGTAGGGCAATATCGAAGGTTGTGGGGGTTGCTTAAGAACAGGTTCAGGTCTCTGTAACTTAAGACTTTCAAATCTTATGAGCCGTGAGGGTCCCATAAGAGAGTTCTCCTTACGAGTCGTGAGGATCTCGCAAGTGTAATTTCTCCTTAGGAATCGTGAGGATCCCTAAGTATGTTGCTCCCTTGTGAGTCGTAAGGATCTCACGCAGGTGGTTTCTCCTTACAAGGTCGAGAGGATCATGTAAGTGTCTTTTAACGAGGTTGCGCCCTTTCGGGTTTTCACAAACGCTCGCCGGTAGCCCTGCTGTTTTTACTCACGGAGCCCTTTCGGTTTTTTCATCCGTGCCCATTTTGCTTATGGACATACCGCTTTATTTTTTTTTTATTATTTTTTTTTTAGACGAGGTCGCGCCCTTTCGGGTTTTCACGAACACTCGCCGGTAGCCCTGCTGTTTTTACTTACGGAGCCCTTTCGGGTTTTCATCCGTGCCCATTTTGCTTATGGACATACCGTTTTTTTTTCTTGCTTCTTTTTTGCTTCTTTTTTTTTTTTTTAAACCACGCCAGCCTGATGATGCCGCGGGTTGATAGTAGTTTAACGACGTTTCGGTCATTTGCAAGTTTTAGGACATTGCGGTCCGCCGTTAGTTTAAGGACGTTTCGGTCCGACGCCAGTTTTAGGACATAGTGGTCCATCGTTAGTATAACGACATTTCGGTCTATGTGGCTTTTCCTATGAATGAGCATGATGCCCCCGGCATATCCACCTTTTTCGAAGCATGTTGATGTGGCGGGTTTACTTTCCACTTTTCGGGCAGCGCGAACTTGCCCTGTTGGTATTGGTCTTCAACCCAGTTTTTGAAGACGTAGCAATTGTCGAGTGGGTGACCCATTAATCTGTGGTAGGGAAAATAGTTAGGATTGTTAACGTCACCTGGTTGCAATAGACGTTTTGGATCTGGCAGAGTGATAAGCCCGCTGCGCACTGCTAGCTCGAACAATCTCTTTGTTTTATCTTTGGGAAATGAGTAAGGACGTTTCAACTTCTCATTGAGGTATCGCGGCTTGTTGTTTTGACGACAAAACGGTCTCGGGTTACTCGGCTGTTGTTGAGTATTGGCAACAAAGGCCGTTTTTTCCTTTTCCTTTCTCATTTCGTTTGCTCCGTCGTTTGCGGGTCCGAGATTCTTTCCGGGGTAGCGTGAGATTGTACGGCTGAACATTCTCGCAACTCTCCAATTTTTTTGTTTTAGAAATGAATTCCTTGAAGAGAGGGTTAAGAGCGGCTTCTTCATCAGAATCGCTTCCAAAGGTGAGAACTCGTGATCCCTCGGGCTCGTCCCTATGACAATTGCCGGCAACTCTTTTATGCTCATCTGTCGTATTTTTTCGCTGTCTATGAGCTTCCCGCTTTATTCTATTGACGTGTTGTCTATGAACGACATATCCTTGCCACCAACACTTAAAGGAGTTGCAGTCTTCAGTAGGATGTGCGATCCTCTGATGATATAGGCAGAAATTAGGGTGTACGTCCGTTTCATCAAAATGTATACCACCAGGAGAATTTTTTCTGAAAGAGGGCGGCCTCATCCCCATTGCTATGGCTTTGGCGAATCGTTTCCTTGTCTTGATCCTGCTTTTATTTGCGGCGGATGTACTTTCATCCGGTGGGAGTGTTTCGACCCTTTCATCTAGTCGCCGGCGTTTGGCTTTCTCGAATATGGCCATCTCGCGCTCTCGATCAGCTTTGCTTTTAAGACGGGCTTCGTTCAGGAAGGCATTGATCATCTCGTCTGACGGCCACAGAAGTTCTGGTTCAGGACCCGCCCCTGGTTTCTCGATGCAAGGAGCCTCTTCATCATCTATCAATGAGTGAGAGATCATGTGACAACTTGCCCCCGGTGTGTCCGTCTTCTTTGGAGTGTGCGGCTGTGGTGGGTTTACCTTCCACTTTTCAGACAGCGCAAACTTGCCTTGTAGGTACTGATCCTCGATCCATCCCTTAAAGACGAAGCAATCTTCGATTGGATGGCTTACCGCTTGGTGGTAAGGGCAATAATTGGGATCGTTGACATCGCCTGGTTGCAACGGACGTTTTGGACTCGGCAGATTGATGAGTCTGTTGCGCACTGCCAGCTCGAACAGTTTTCTCGTTTTATCCTGAGGAAATGAGTAAGGACGTCCCAGTCTTTCCTCGAGGGATGGGCGTGGTCGCACATTGTTCTGGCGAACAACCGGCTTTAAGTGGCTCGGCTGTTGTTGAGTATTGGCGACGACGGTTGCTTTCCCTTTGTCCTTTTCATTCCAAGGCTCTGTCTTTGAAGGAGATGGTCTATGACCCATCTGGTCCATTTGGGCCAGCTTGTCAATCAAGGCCTGAAAAGTGGTCGGCTTGAAGAACATCATGAATTGGGATATGGTCGCTTGAGGGTCGAGAGTACCCACGAACATGCCCACGGCAGGAGCTTCTTCTATGCGTTGTTCGCATTTCGACCATAGGTTTCGCCATCGTGTCGCGTATTGGACCCACGTTTCGCCTGGCCTTATTCTGGCATTTATTAGTGTTGTTATCGGGGTGTGTTCACTAGCACTCGCGAATCTTTGTGTAAACAGCAGCTCCATCTCTGCAAATGTTTTGACAGAGTCGTCAGGTAGCTCCGAATACCATTCAAAGGCTGTTTCTGCTAAGCTGCCGACGAATTGTCGTAGTAACAATTTGTCATCGCCTCCAGTATTGCCGCATAAGGCCCTGAATTGAGCGACGTGCTGATGCGGATTTCCCGTTCCCTTGTATACATGGAACTTAGGGATCGTATATCCCGGCGAGTAACTGATTTGGTCATACCAGCTCGGATAGGGCCGTCCGGTTCTAGCAATTTGCCCAGCCGCTTCATTTGCCTGGTGAGCTCGTATTTGCTGAGCTATATGGTCATCCAGTGCGGCCTTGGAAATAGTTTCTTCCTTGGCAGCTAAAAGAGCCGAAGGAGGATTCGATGTCTCTCCTTTGTCATCTTCAAGGACAATCGGAGGATCTTCAGCAGGAGGATCTTGCCGGATCATCATCCCTACCACATCTTGGAAGAGGAGCGCCATTTGTTTTATGTTAGCCGCTTGCTCTGCGGCTTCTTTGTCCTTCTTTTCGAGGACTCTGCGTAAAAAGTCAGCGTCGGTTTCTTGTTCTTGACGCTCATCCGAAGACGTTTCGGAGCTTTCTTTTGGCTCAGTGAGTGCAGCAGTCATCATTTCCTGAAGCTTTTGTTGTTGCTCCTGGGCTTTCGTTACGGATCGGGTGAGCGGTCGGTGACCCGTCGATGCACGGCTTTCCTCTTTTCCAGAAGCCATATAAACAGTGTGCACCACCATGCCCCCAGACTTGGGGTGTTTGTGCTCAGCGCGTTTACGGTTCACCATGTTCATAGGGGCTTTTTGCGGACTCCTTTTCTTTTGAGTGGTTGAAGATGAGGGGGTCGTTGTAGTGGGCGCCCAAGTAGCCGTTGCTTTTTGCGGCTTAACAGGACGGTTTTCTTCCTGCCGGGCCTTCAGCTTCTTCTGCTGGCGGGAGAAATTTCGATCAATCACCGAGTCTTGGACTTGGCGCCAGACCTTGTAGATTTTAGAGGACAGCCGCTGAGAGGAATGTTCTGGCTTGGCTTTCGCAACGTTTCCCACCGGAGGAGGGGATCTTTTTAGTACGGCGGTAGGAGAGTTTCTGCGCACCGTGTTCAGCAATTCAAAGCTGTTCCCGGTTGGAACAGCAGCATCGATCCCCACCGTTGGAGCTGGTGGAGTAAATCCAGAGGGGGAGTTGTCCCCAGCCTTCCTTACTCGGCGCCAGTGGCGACGTCGAGCGTGTCGTGCGGATGGAGTTGTTTCGGCCGTAGGGGCGACTTCGTCATGCCCCCTGCTTTGAGGAGAGACCGTTATTGGTGCTAGCCTGTCGAAGACTGACACCCGTTGAGAAGCAATGTCTAATCTGTCAAAGACAGACCTCTGGGTAGGAGAAGCAGCTTTGAGGATCTCGCCTGGAGCAGCAACCGGAATAGCCTGCCTTGTAAAAATTGACTTCTTGGAAGGAGGAGCCTTTCCAATAATTTCGTCCGCTTGAGCCGGGATAGCTATCCGCTTTGGGATGGCAGCTTCGGGTATCGCGGGTTTGCTGATGTTCTGGCCCAGTCCGTTGAAAACTGACGTATTGAAGCCGGGCGACCCGTTGAGAGGGGTCACGGCAGTGGTAAGTCGATCAAAGACCGACTTCTTTGGAGCTTCTTGCGATGTCATTGTGGCATTGAAGCTCAACGGTGGGAGCATGGTCCCGAAGAATAATCCAGTGGTGGCCTGAGTTACCTGCTCCACTGGCATCTTGAAAAGGGAGGCCGCTTGGGGCCCATAAGTCACTCTTCCAGCAAGGACCGAGCGAGAGTTGCAGTTGCAGGCGGTGCAGTTTGAAGCCATTGATCTTCTGTTTTCTGCACGGAGCAAGACACCAAATCTTAGTACCTTGAATCCACAGGCAACCACAGTAAACCGCGATTCGTTCGCGAACACGACACACGAAGTGTGGAGTGGAAAGAGGAAAAGGTCCCACCGGGCGTGCCAGAATCTGTTCCCCTCCGAATGGCGGCGCACAAGACTGCGATGTCTTGGCACTGAGATTCGGGGCAGATGCTAATTGATGCTATCCGTCCACCTCTCCGAAGATGCCAAGTTGATTTATGGCACCGTGTATCGGAGGTTTAGACGGATGCGGCCGATGTAGCAGACTTCGTCAGATTCCCCCTCGCTTGAGGGGTTTTTTGATTGTGGGGACGCTCTTCCCTGCAGGCGCAAGCCCCTGCAGTTAATTACGCTACCGCATCGCGGTAGCAACTTTCTCCTTCTCCAGCTGGTCACTTCGTGTCGTGGGTGTTTGTTTTGTTTTTGGTTGCCCGTGGATTGTATACGGAGACCAATTTATGTAGTCGCCCGTAGGACGTGGATTAGTCCAAATCCGTGTTTACTTAGATTTGGGTTTGGGGTTTTGGTTTGAGGATACGTTAGCCATATTTGAGACTAAGATCGACTCAAACGTTTGTTAAGGATACGTTAGTCCGATTTGAGACTAAGATCAACTTAACAGGATCGTTTAGATCCGACAAAAGAGCGTTTGGGCTCTATTGTTCCAGTTTAGGGACATGGTGGTCCATTGCATGTATGGTCGTCGGGACCCGTCACCTCTCTGACGACGTTGAAGGATTACAACGACAGGTGTCAGAGGAGTTCGGAGATGTACCCTTGAACCAATGCTGATTGGGGGGATTCATAGTCCAATTTGGGACTAAAGTCTGTTTGAAGGTTTAAGGACACGTTAGCCATATTTGAGGCTAAGATCAACTTAAACGGTTGTTAAGGATACGTTAGTCCAGTTTGGGACTAAGATCAACTTAACGGGATCGTTAAGATCCGACAAAAGAGCATTTTGGGGCTCTATTGTTCCAGTTTAGGGACATAGTGGTCCATCCCCAGTTTAGGGACGTGGTGGTCCAAGTTCCAGTTTAGGGACGTGGTGGTCCATTGGTAGTTTAAGGACATTGCGGTCCATTAGTTTAAGGACGCATAAGTCCGCGGGTTTGAGGACCCCACAGTCCGTATCTTGGTTTAAGGACGCATAAGTCCATGAGTTTAAGGACCCCACAGTCCGTGTTGATGTGTGGTTGTCGGGACCCGTTACCTCTCTGAAGACGTTGAAGGATTACAACGACAAATATCAGAGGAGTTCCGAGATGTACCCTTGAACCAATGATTGTAGTTTAAGGACGCATAAGTCCATGGGTTTAAGGACCCCACAGTCCATATGGGTATGTTTAAGGACGCATTAGTCCGTTAGTTTAAGGACGCATAAGTCCGCGGGTTTAAGGACCCCACAGTCCGTATCTTGGTTTAAGGACGCATAAGTCCATGAGTTTAAGGACCCCACAGTCCATGTTGATGTGTGGTTGTCGGGACCCGTCACCTCTCTGAAGACGTTGAAGGATTACAACGACATATATCAGAGGAGTTCAGAGATGTACCCTTGAACCAATGAGTTGGTTGAAAGAGCAGATGTGCTCAGATCAAGATGATTTGAGGACTTATGGCCAGTTTGGGGTAAGTCCAGTTATGTTTGAAATATTGGCCCTCTGTTGGTCCATTGAAAGAGAGGCTTTGCCTCTGAAACTTAGCCAATTGGGCTGAAGCTAGTGTTAAACACTAGAAACCAACAGTGTTGAACACTGGGAATAAGATAGCAAGTTAGTGTTAAACACTAAAAGATAATCAGTGTTAAACACTGGGAACAGTGTTTTCAAATTAGTGTTAATCACTAAGAAAATCAGTGTTAAACACTGCAGATAGAGTTTTCCAATTAGTGTTAAACACTAAGGAGGGAGGGGTCACGTGCGGACACGTGACAGCGCCCTGATTTCCCTTATTTTATTCAGCAGGTAAGTATTTAACACCTTTAATTTCCTAGCCATCACGTGTGGGCACGTGATGGGCATCCATCCATTCGATACTAAAGGGATTCGTTAGGGGTCACGTGGGGACACGTGAGGGCGCCCTAAAGGGGGGACCAGATCCCTTTTCTTCGTTCTGCAATTAAGTGTTAAACACTTCTTCATCTTTTGAGCATCACGTGTTGACACGTGACGATGATCTATGTGCTGACTGTTAAAGCGTTTGCTAAGGGGTCACGTGGTAAACACGTGAGAGCGCCCAAAGCCTTCATTTCCATTGATCTTTCTTTCTGCGTTTTGGGAGTCACGTGGGAGCACGTGATGGCATCAAAAAGTGGGGCCAGATCCTCTTTATTTTGTTCTGCAAACAAGTGTTAAACACTCTTAACTTTCATAGCCATCACGTGTGGGCACGTGATGTATAATCATGCCCTGGTTTATTAGAACACTTATTAGGGGTCACGTGCTAACACGTGAGAGCGCCCAGAATTGTTTCTGCCTTTGCTTTTGTTCCATATATAATGAGGGTCACATGGGAACATGTGAGGCATTGCCTCAAAGCTTTCCTCTTCTCATTTTTGGGGGATCTGTTCAGGGGTCACGTGGGGCACGTGACCTTAGTCTTTTTCATGCACAGAGATCTTTTAAGTCTCTTTATCTTTAAGAATTAAATTCTTATTTAGGGTAAAACCCTAATTTTGATTCTGGATGAATTGAATTCCTATTGTGAAAGAATTGAATTCTTATTTAGGATGAAGCCCTGATTTCTTTTCAAAGGAATTAAATTCCCAGATATGTAAAAGAATTAAATTCTTGATTAGGGTTAAACCCTAGTTTTGTTTTAGGAGAATTAATTCTCAAAACTCAATTCCCCTTCTAAGTTTAGGATCTGCATGGCAGGATCTCGACCCGATGAGAATTAAATTCTCAAGTTATGGGGAGATGTGCTCTGTGCAGATCTTCAACCAGAAGAAGAACTAAGTTCTTTCTTTTTTTTTTTAAATAAGAGTTAAACTCTTTTGAGAATTAAATTCTCTTTTGAATCCTCTCTTTTCTTACCTAGGGTTTTTCTTTTGCAGAGAATTAATTTCTTCTTTCTCTGTTTCTTCTTCTCTTGAGAATTAAATTCTCCTCCCTCTGTTTTTCTCTCCAAAAAAAAAAAGTAGATCCCCCCTTCTCTTCTCTTGGCTCCTATTTATAGGAGGATGAAGAGAATAAATTTGTTTAGCAAATCTCTCATTGAGAGATTTGATTTGCATTCATCATTAATCTGGGCCTTTAGATCATTCAGTGAATTTTATTCACCGTGGATTTTAAATCCAAAAGATATTCTATTTGTTATCCTGGCGAGATTTTCAGGGAAATTTTTCCTTGTCAAGGGTTTTCTATAAATTGGTGATTTTTAATCATCCTTGGATTTTTAATCCAACGGTTCCCCATGACCCTTTTCCATTTGGAAAGATTCAGAAACTTTTAGAATTTAATTCTATTCATTATTTTAGAGGCTTTAAAAGCCCATCACGTGTCTGCACGTGACCCATGGTCACGTGTGAGCACGTGATGCCCCATTGGGGTCTTTTCTGAATTTTTATTGTATCTTTTAACTCCTCCAGCGAGTTCTTAAAAGCCCATCACGTGTGGACACGTAATTCCTCATAACTTTTGATCCCGGATGAATTACGAGGTCCATAATATATCAAATCGAAGGGTTTTTCGAGCCGCTTTCGATACAATCAGAATTTATCTGTTTCTCATTCGGGAGTTTGTCAAAAAAACAGCCCAGAAGATACTGGTTCCCATTTTCTTAAGCGTATCGCCGCCATTTGATACCTTGGGTGGGTTCTTTTGCGCAGAAATTTTTGGCGGGAACAATACACCCCAAGTATTTATTATTCATCTTTATAGTTATAATGAGTGTAAATTTTATTTGTGATATTTCTTAGTGAAAATATTCTAATTCCATAAATAAAGGTATTTATCTGTAATATTGATTTATTTGAAATTCATGGTATCTTAATGTAAAAATCTAGTCTTGTGATTTTTAGAAAAAGTGGGATATTTATATTATAACAAAATAGATCTTTTAATGATAATATACATATATTTATACAAAAATAATTTCAATAAATATTTTATATAAAAATATCACTTTCTTAAGATATCGTATTTTAAACCTTTCGAGACCGAATGCTCCTTGCGGAGGTCTGAATCTCGCACTACTAAGCCGAGGGTGCACGATAAACCGTACTATCCCTAACGGGTTCCCGAAAGGTGGTTGTAGTGGCGCTTTGCAAAGATTTATAAATACTAAACCTTTAGAATACGGTTTTATTAAAGTAAAAGGTATTTATTTGCAAAAGTCGATTTTCCGTATTTTAGGTTTTAGGGTTTCTTATTTCAACTAGACTAATTTTAAATGATCTAAACAACAAGTTGTTAGAAGCCTCAGATCGCCTCTTCACCGCCAATTGTGGCCAGGTAAGTACAAGTGAGGAAGGAGGGATCCGCTCACGAATCGTGAGATGGGCCTTTTAAAGTTACCTTTGCTCACTTGCCTAGCCTAGACACCACAAAGTCAGGTTTAGATAAACGATCGATATCTACAACTTATCGTATTTTTCTATTAAAAGATATTTGTTTTAAAAGTGTAGCAACCTAAAACTTTTAGAAAAGGTTTTATTAAGAAAATGTTATTTAATTGTAAAATCTTGTTTTATCGTATTCTAAGTTTTCAAGGTAGCGTGTTATGTTTGCATATGAGTGTGTGTGGAGGTAGGTCATTACCTCGTGAACTACTTTAAGGTATAGCAATGTTAAAGGGTTAAATGTGAAAACTAAACATTATGGTATTTAAGTGAAAGAATACGATATATTGCAAAAACTATCATTTTATGTGAGAAAACTTGTTCAAATTAGTTGTTAAGTGATTAATAGTCAACATGAAGATGTTTAAGCATTATGGAATTGGTGATAAGTGAGATTTTATAGAAAACCGAATCGGAAATCGGTTTGTTCCGATTTCCATCGGGTTTGTAAAGTCGTATTTTTATGAAAGAAAAGAAAGGTAGAAAAGGGGGACTTACGGGTTTGGACAACACTAGAGAGTGAGGGGGAAGTAAAGGGTTTGCCGGTGCGTCGAATCGTCGTTGAGAGGTCCTAGCACGATCACCGGAATTTCGTCGTCGATTTCGTCAGCGCTTCGCCTTTTGCTCGTTTTCCAACGTACCAAAGTTCTCTTGGAATTTTGAGAGAGTAGACTTAGGAATTTAGGATGAGAGGGTAGAGGGTATGGGGGGTATATATAGGGTTAGGGTTTTCAATTAAAAATGTAAAAAATATATTAAAAAATCATTAAAAATCATTAAATTTTGGAGTAAAAGAGATTTATTGGGCTCTCTGTAACCGATCTAGGGATTTAGTGTGTGCAGGTGAGAAGGCCAGGTCAAGATGCAACTTTTCCGTTCAGGGGAGTCGGCGGTCCGGCCAGTCCGGCCGGCGGCGCCGGCCCGGCCGAGTCAGGGCGCCGGAAGGTGGCGTGGGGGGATTTATGGTATATTTACTTTTCTGAGTTCAGTTCATGTTTTGTGAGTTATGGCGTTTTGACTGATGACTTCCAAAAGAATTTAAAACAAAATAAATACAAAAATAATGCGGGGCATGGGATTTGAACTCTGGTGGCTTGGTTCAGCAGTTCAAGGTATTACCAATGAGCTACAAGCTCCTTCTTTTAATTATGGAGTGAAATAAATACTTAAAGAGATATCAGCAACAATAAATACTCCAAGTATAAATTGAATTTAAATCAATTCTTTGTACATTAAAAATGGAGTTGTTACAGTCTACCCTCCTTACAAAAATTTCGTCCTCGAAATTTACAACTTTTATTTGAGGACTAGTTTACAAAGAGGTGTGGATATCTAGTACGCATTTCATCCTCCCTTTCCCAAGTGGACTCTCCTGGAGTGTCTTTCCTCCACATCACTCGAACCAAGTTAACTTCCTTGTTCCGAAGTGTCTTCACTTTCCTGTCCAGGATCTCCACAGGCTGTTGCTCACAAGACAAATCGGGCTGTATCGTGAGCTCGGAATGGTCGAGAACATGGCTGGGGTCACTCACATACCTTCTGAGTTGGGATATGTGGAACACATTATGCACTCCTTCCAATGAAGGTGGAAGCGCTAAGCGGTATGCCACTTCACCGACTCGTTCGAGTATGTAGAACGATCCAATATATCTCGGACTTAGCTTACCCCGTCTTCCAAATCGGATCACTCCGCGGTTCGGAGATATCTTCAAAAATACGTGATCTCCTGGCTGGAACTCCAAGTGTCGTCTCTTTGCATCAGCCCAGTGCTTCTGTCGATCTTGGGCTATGTGCATCCTTTCCTTGATAGTACGACCACATCAACAGTCGCTACTATCATCTCTGGTCCAAAAAGTTCCCTATCTCCGATGTCGTCCCAACTTAATGGCGATCGACACTTCCTTCCTTACAATGCTGCAAAAGGTGCCATTCCTATGCTTGCTTGGTAGCTGTTGTTGTACGAAAACTCCACAAGATGTAGGTGATCTTCCCACGATCCTTTGAAGTCTAACATACATGCTCTGAGCATATCCTCCAAGATCTGAATAGTTCGTTCCAACTGACCATCTGTTTGTGGATGATAAGCCGTGCTGAAGTTCAGACTTGTTCCCAAGCTTACTTGCAGACTCTGCCAAAATTGCGATCGGAACCAGGTGTCACGATCGGAGACAATGCAGACCGGTACTCCATGAAGTCTCACAATTTCCTGAGTTCATGGGTATCAGAGATAGTACATTATGAAGAGTTTAAATCTTAATTAGATTATTACCTACATGTACTTCTTCGCTAGTGTCTCGGTAGATTGGCCAACTCGAAATGGGATGAAGTGAGCCGATTTTGTGAGTCGATCCACAATGACCCATACAGCATCATTGCCCTTTGTGCTGCGAGGAAGAGCAGTCACAAAATCCATCATGATGTGTTGCCACTTCCATTCTGGGATTGGTAACGGTTGAAGTAATCCGGCAGTCCTGTGATGTTCAGCCTTTACTTGCTGACACACCAAGCATTTTGCGACGCTTCTGGCTACTTCACACTTCATTCCATGCCACCAATAATTCTGACGTAGATCTTTGTACATTTTGGTACCTCCAGGGTGTACTGAGTAGGGAGAGCTGTAAGCTTCTTTCATTAACTCTTCCCGAACAGGACCTTTTGGTACACACAATCTGTTGTCGTATCTCAAAGATCCGTCTTCATGGATGATGAAGTCTGTTCTGAGTCCATTCTCCACTTGTTCTCTGATCTTTTGCAACTTAGTATCACTTGCTTGGGCTGTTTTGATCTGATTGACAATGGTTGATTGAACTTATAAATTCATCAAACTTGAAGCATTACCTGGCATGATTACTTCAATCTCCATCTGATGCAAATCTTGTTGAAGCTTCCACTGAGCGGTGAGATTCATCGATAATGGTTGGCGACTAAGAGCATCAGGTACTACATTCACCTTCCCTGGGTGCTATTGCAAGTTGATGTCAAAGTCCGCCATGAGTTCTAACCATCTTCTCTGCCGCATATTCAACTCCTTCTGAGTAAACACGTACTTCAGGCTCTTATGATCTGTGTAGATGTTCACTCGTTCACCAAGTAGATAATGGTGCCAAATCTTGAGAGCAAAGATGACGGCTGCCAATTCCAAATCATACGTCGGATAATTGCGCTCATGAATCTTCAGCTGTCTTGAAGCATAAGCCACAACTTTACCGTGCTGATGTAGAACACATCATAATCCCTTACCGGATGCATCGCAATGCACTTCGAATCCTCCAGATTGATTCGGTATGACGAGAATAGGTGTTGATGTCAACCTTGACTTGAGTTCTACGAAAGCTTGTTCGCATGCTTCTGACCACACAAATTCTTCATCTTTACGTGTGAGCTTGGTCAGGGGCATTGCTATCTTTGAAAAGCCTTCAATAAACCTTCTGTAATATCCAGCTAAACCCAAGAAACTTCGAATATCCTTCACTGACTTTGGTGTAGGCCATTCGCTAACTGCTGAAACTTTCGCTGGATCCATAGAGATTCCTTCTCCTGATACGATATGTCCAAGAAAACCAACTTGCTTTAACCAAAACTCGCAATTGTTGTACTTGGCATAAAGCCGATGTTGTCGAAGAGTTTCTAGGACAATTCGTAGGTGCTCTGCATGTTCTTTCCGACTCTTAGAATACACCAGGATGTCGTCGATGAAGATGACAACAAACCTGTCTAAGTACTACCGGAAAACTTGATTCATTAGGTTCATGAATATTACGGGTGCGTTGGTCACTCCAAATGGCATCACTAGAAATTCGTAATGTCCATAACGAGTTCTGAAAGCTGTTTTGTGAATATCAGCTTCCTTGACCTTCACTTGATGATAACCTGAACGAAGATCCAATTTAGAGAAAACACAAGATCCACTTAGCTGATCGAATAGATCATCGATGCGCGGAAGTATAGTGACTTCGTTCAAGGCTCTGTAATCGATGCACATTCTGTATGAACCTTCCTTCTTCTTCATAAGTAGTACAGGTGATCCCCAACTTGAAGTGCTGGGACGAATCCATCCTTTCGCCAGTAATTCGTCCAACTGTGTTCGGACTTCCTTCAAACCTTTCGGACTTAAACGATAGGGTGCTTTGATCACCGGTTGTGCTCCTGGTACTAAATCAATACTGAATTCAAGAGCTCGATCGGGAGGCAAACCTGATATATCGTCAGGAAATACATCGTCGAACTCTCGAACCACATCTGGTCTTGATTCTTCCTCCGCTTGAGCTGCTGCAACTACTGCTTCTCTTGGCTTCGCTTTGTAGGTACATGGCTCCAATGTACGGTCTCCGCTTTTGAAATAGAAGACCGGATGGTCTGGAATCTCGAATACTACCCTCCTTTGACGACAGTCGATGGTAGCATAAAAAGTTCCAAGCCAATCCATTCCTAGAACCACATCGAAGTTCGGTATGTCCAGCACTTTGAAGTCAACATAAAACTCTCTACTGCAGACGACGACTGGACACAAACGGTATCCCATAGTTGCCTTTAGAACGCCATTTCCTGAACTGACATTCCAGCTAGATATAAGCGGTGAGACTGGAATCGCATGGGTTCGGACAAACCGTTGCGACATAAAGCAGTGTGATGCTCCAGTATCAAACAGTGCTAGTGCAGGGATTGACGATACTAAGATTGTACCTAAGGTATGTGGGATATGTTTTAGGTATAGAAAATATGTAGCTAAGTAGCAGGATAGAAAAGCAAGGTTTGAAAAGAAAAGTTTACCAGTGATGACTTGGCCAGTGGCCTCAGCTTCTTCCACTGACATCGTGAAAGCCTGGCGCCTTGGTACATTCCTCCTGGCCTGAGGAGCATTCCTCGGAACGTTCCTTTGAGCTTGATGGAACTGACGAGGAGGTGGTGCAGCTTGTGGTCCTCTGGATGGTGCAGGTGGTGCAGGTGGTGCAGGTCTTGGAGCAGATGCCTGAAGAGCTGGTCGCTGCGGATAGGTAATTGCTGGCCTGGATGCAGCAACTGGGTTTTGTCTTTGGGGACAAGACCCAATATCATGAGTAGCTGAGCCGTAGACTAAGCAAAGACGGTTGGCTTGACGGCAGTCTTTCATCATATGTCCAGTTCTCTTACAGTAGGTGCAAAAGGCTGGGCTGGGACGATGATTCGGTACTCCGGGTCGCCTTGGCACGAAAGGTGGCCTGGACGAGGCTCCACCTGCCATCTGATTGGCAGGGCGTTTGACTCCTGCAGACTGAGGTCTGCCCTTTGCTTTTATCACTGCCTCATAACTGCGGGCAGCTTCTAGAGCATCCTCATGAGTCAGAAATTTTCCCGTGGCTAGGGCAGCCTGAATCTCCGTGTCCAAACCTTGTTGAAAGCGACGGGCTCTGATCTCGTCCGTCGGTATCAAGTGTGCCGCGAATCTGTTTAAAGATTGTGTTAGCTGTGTAGTATGTGAGATTTAAAAATTGAACTGTTGTGATATATCTTACCGGCTTAGCATGGTGAATTCAGCGTCGTACTCATCTACTGATTTGTCCTATATCGAACCCTGTTGTAGATGAATGAACTGCTGCTCCATGGCAAACCTGGCAGTCACAGGGAAGTATTTCGCATCGAACTTCTCGGGAAAAGTCTTCCATTCAATAGGCTGTACCAGACGGCTTTCTTCCGCCTTCCACCAGTTGCGAGCATTGTCCGTGAGCTGTAGTTTCGCCACACGGACCTAAGCGATGTCTGACACTTGAGCTGCTGCCAGATCATCTTCTATGCTTTGTGCCCATTCTTCCGCTTCAAGAGGGCTTCCTTTTCTAGATAACTGCTTGGGATGTAAAATCCTGAATTGCTTTACTCCCGGTGCGTCGGTCTCGGGACGGTTCAGGAGTTGTTGCTGTCCCTCGAGAAGGCTGCGGATCGCCTCAAGTAACACTGTTTGCTCGGTGGGTGGCGCAGGAACAGTTGGTGTTAGAGGTAGTGCTGGAGGTGTGTTGTTGACATTGGTGCTGGTGTTGTTCGGGGAATCCATAACCTTGAAGAAAAATTTGGGTTAGGACAGATTCAAATACATGAAATTATAAGATTCAAGGAATAGAAATTTGTAAGATTCAAGAAACATGAATTGTAAAGAATGTTTTAGTTGCTGGTTCTTGTGTTATATTGCTTAGGTTGTTCACGCAGAACAGAACTGCATAGTATGGTTCTATACATCTCTGACCTGCATGGGCCACCAACAAAACCTTTCATGCCCCGCTTCCCGGTGTACGGCGAAGGGGACGCGATGAGGTCCGCTACGTATTTACTGTGAAGTAAATACGCTAAGCATATCTAAGCAATATAAAGGTAAATCACCAGAGACAAGAGATATAAAAAATAACAGCAACTTTATTAATAACATTCTTTTGTACAATGCATGAATAAGTAAATACATCTGAAATAAAAGCGATGCCTAAACAATGGCATAACAGGAAATGAAAAATACTGAGTAGAACAAGGTACAATGTCTATAGCTCGGGGTCTTCGTGAAACTGATCCAAGTCTTCACCTGTGGGCTCGATCTCTGACGGGTCCAAAACACCTGACGACATTCAAAGAAGAAAGAAATAGAATGTCGTCAGCGAACAGGTCGCTCGGTAAGTCCTAAAGATAAGGGAAAAATAGAAAAGACAGAATAAGAGGTATCTTCTAAAGTATAATATTGTAGAATATTATGTTTACGCTGTTGTTTGTAGCTAGGTACGGAAGGATGCCAGTGTATACGAGAGGGGTCTCAGTATGCTAGAGACCAGGGCAAACGGAATGTACAAGGAACCGTTAAGCCACGGTACAACTGTTAGTTATATGTATGCCCTAAGGCCATTACTGTACATAGGATGTATATTGTAGTGGATGCTGGGACATATATAGGGAGGACTTTCTTGCTCGACATGATAGTATGCTATCTGGTTACTCTTTACCTCAACGTGTATACTGATTGTCTCTCTGTTATATGTTGGTAAAGCCCTTAGGATGTGTACTTGACTACCTGGACTATGATGCGGATCATACTAGTGGGGACATGGTAGTCCATAAGTACATCCTTCAAAGTCCCTAGTCGTGGGTGTATCAAGACGGGGCATCGATATACCAGAGTAGACTAGCGTATACCTTCTCGACCCATACAGATGGGCGATGGATGATCCCATATCCATTGGTGTTTGACATCAGAGATGATATACGGGTCCTCGGTAGAGACTGGGTACACTGGACGGACTCGCCGAGAACTCCCAGATGGTATTATACCTCACGTCAGATGGCAGTTCTCTGGTGACACTGGTACAGAGTAGTCTGTTGACCCGAGATCGTCATAGAGTCTTCTGTGGTTCCCACTGTGCTTTGATTTCCATCTTACCACGTCCAAGAGGGCGTGCAAAACGGTGGTTTTTGGGTACAGTCCCGAGTCATATGGAGGCAATGAGCGATAGGAGGGGATTCTTCTCTCCCGGTATTGGGAGTTGATGTTGCGCTGTGTTCGATTGGCTATAACAGAAAATCCCTGGCCAGGGTTGCTGAGATTTACTGGTAAGTGTTACCAGTAGTTTCTCGAATTGTTATAGACCTCATATCGACACGACTTATCGAGCTATTGGGGTCTGACGTTCACCACCCCTAGGCAAGATATGCGACATATCAGACGACGAGACCGGACTGTACGGAAGTGTTACTGGTTGGATTCACTGGAGTGTGAGCGGGCTTGCTCGTCGATCTTCTGATCGCTCAATACCCGGGTGGCCGTTACGTTTAGCAAACCGCTTGCGGCTTGTGGGTGTTTGATATGATCATCACCTGCTGCCGGCGTATTGACGAGTCTTTAGAGTCCTACACAGAGGTTTCCTGGCTCAAGCGAAACGAAATAGGAGCGCATATGAGATATGTGCGGGACCGAGAATGATACCAGTATGTGATACTGTATTCGATTCTCGCGATATGTGACATTGATCGGTTATATGTGATATAGCCGGGTTATCGGATCAAGTGTTGATTCAATAAGTTGTTACTGTAGATATTAGTCGGTTATATGCGATATGACCGGATCGTTAAATCAAGTGTTGATTTAATGATTTAATGCATAATTATATATTTGATATATTACTTTGCATTAACTAGTATCGGTTCACTTTAAATGGATTTTCTCACTCGGATGTGCGCATTGCATATGTGATATGATTTTGTGCATATGCTTGTATCATGTTTGATGATACATGCCTTTTGGTTAAGTGTAAAGAATTAAACCTTGGTTAATGAAATGGTTAGGGTTTACTATTTCCTTATTCATATTATTCATTTATTTATTCTTTTGGAAAAAGAAAAGCAAAAGAGAAAAAAATGGTGGCTTTCTTTGTTCTTTCTTGAAGCTTCATGAAGACTTTGACCAAGTGACCATTTTGTCTCATGCTTAACCCTAACCATCCCACTAACCATGATTTATTCTCTACACTTGACCATGGTTTGGTTATGATAAGTATTCTTTTATTTTTCTTTTTGGAATTAACTTATCATAACATTATTCTTCTTCTTCTTTATTTCTTCAAGTGAAGAAAGCTTGCCTCCATCAATTGCAAGTGATGAAAAAGAGTGAGAAATCCAAATCTAAAGTCTACCCACTTCCTATTTCTTCATCCTCTACCTCTTGCCAAGTAGTAGAGTGTGTTTCCTTCACAAGTTTTCAAGGCTTGGTGAAGGTGGAGCTTGATCTAGCGATGCTTCGACGTAGATCATCTTCGGCATGGACGTCGATGACCTAGCCCGTCCATTTCTCCGATGAAGCCGACGCAAGAACCCGGATTTCGTTTTGGACAGCGAGGACACTTCATCATGGAGCTATGGAGGTGGAGAACCGGATCTACAAAGGTTGTATTTCCGTTACTCTTAGTTAAGTAGTTAACTAGTTGCTTTTTCGCCTAGAAATCTAGCCAACGATCCGTATTAGGGTTTCTCGGCACCCCGTATTTTTGAAATTGGCATGGTTGATGCCTTGTGAGACCTCACTAGAGTGCCTAGGAACCCTACAGTGGTATCAGAGCCTAGATAGAGCCTTAGGCGATACGTAGACGGAGTTAGAAGTCCGATCGACCCGAAACCCCGACTTGAAAGTGCTCTCTGGACATTTTCTGTTTTCGTGGATTTTTGAGAATTAAAAATATGCAGAAAAATCAGCAGGAAATTCTAAGAATTACGGTGCAAAAAGTAACTAATGATCCCTCAAAAGTGCGGCGGAACCGCGGTATTAGCATGCTAATGCGGCTGTTCCGCGGTCGTTTTGTCTTATTAGGCATTCAATTTTGCACAGTAATTCCTATTTGGCAGTGCTGGTTTTCCTGGGAATTTTTAATCTGAAATAAAGAGTTGAGTATTTTGGGTTGTATTGGGAGTTCGTACATTCGATCGGATTGTCAAACTTTGTCTATGTGTTTTCCGGATAATTTGTTGAATATGTTAAAAAGTTCGACCGGATATAAATACCCACTTTTTCCCCTGCCGGAAAATTTCCAAGTGTTGGATTTTTCCGTGGTTTAAGGACGTTCTGAGTAGTGCAGGTAACGCGATGGTCCCTCTAGAAGACAACAAACCTTAATTCGATTATGTGACCGTCTTGAACTGCCCTTTGAACCTTAGGGTTTGGGGCAGTACGGCGTGCCACATGTGAGGCGTTGGCTTGACCCTTCTACGGCTGGACCGTTGGTACTGAGGCATGAAGTGAATGTCTTTGAACTTATTTCATTCGGTTGATCGGGAAAACTTGGGTGTTCGATTGTTCTATCGAAAAGTTTAACATTTTCTATCTTATCCGGAATGTGATACAATAATTGGAATTCACAATAAGTTATGAGATAACTGAATGAATGTTATAAACATAGCACTTTAGTCTCACTTGATGGGTTGCCACGGAATTTTGATGTGATCAAAAGTCCGTCGCAATCACGTAGCGTACGCGGATACTCGCCGGGTAAACTTAATAGACAGCCTCGCCCCATAGCCCCGACCAAGTTACTGTAGGAGAACCCCGTTGCCGAAAGCATCCGTTCGGGTGCTCGCGGTAGCGGTGTTCCGCCTTGGTGCACTTCGTCGACGGCATCGGGGGTGCGGCCGCCTACTGAAGTTTGCGACGAGCATTCGATCAGGATGTCGGGAATCCTGTTGAATTGCCCGACTTGGTATTGAAAAGTGTTTTCGATTTTGAGACTAAAATGCGGGGTTTATAATTGTTAGGCATGTGATGTCTAAGTATTTCATTTGATTAGGCATGTGATGTCTAAAGAGGTTGCGGATTCCAACTGTTGTAGTTTTACACTTTCTTTTCTGTGACCGTAAGTGTAATATGTGATATCGCCGATTTCGTTGCTATATGTCAATGACAATTGGGATGCGCATATTTACTTACGTTGATGACATGTGATGTTATGTGTTGCTGGATATGTTATATTGGATCGTCGTGGTTGAATAGCCGGGGGTTTTTATGTGAGATGAGTGTTTTTCATTTTCATTCATGTAAAAACTTGTATGTAATATTCTTTTATTGGGGCACTTCCAGGTTGCGGAAGAAGTCACCCTTTGTATATTATTTATTTTTCCGCACTAGGATAGACCCAAGGAGGGGAGCACAAGTAACCGGGTTCTGGAGTCCAGTGGGAGACCAACTCGAGGAGTCGAGTCCGGGTCTCCTAACTCTAGAAATGGTAGGGTTGCTTGCCGCTCTCGTAGGGGTCTAGGGGTGTGGGTTTGGCTATTCATCACGACCGTGGAATCCGTGTTTTATACTGGCTCGTATTGAAAACACGGACGTCCTAGTATATCCAATATTTCATATGATTCTTCTGCTGCGATATCTGTGATGTGATCATCTGATGTACTGTGATAGATACAATATATAGTATATATGATATATTATATAGGCGTTACTTATGTTTTACACCCGCGCTAGCCCTGCCCCGCTCTGTCGTTACTTACCTAACCTAACGGTGCACGAGGGGACATCGAGGCGAATGCGGATGGCATAAGCATACGTCGTATTTATCTGTGATGTTTAGGTACTTAAATGATGGGACTTCATTAATGTGATTAATGAAATAAAAGAAACCTAAAGATGTTGTAGAATCGAATTTCAAAATAAAACAGGTAGCTACAGTTCTTACTTTGCACAGCGGTATATGTGATATATCATGCACCTTATTCGATAAGGAAAGGACCGAGATCCCTTCACCGGGAGTGACTCCTTTAGCAATAACTGGCAGATGCTACACACTCGGTTTGTCTTTTGATTGCTTTTAAGAGTTTTTGTTTTGCACAGTGATATATATGATATATCCCGCATCTCATTCGACGAGGAAAGGACCGACGATCCCTTCACCGGGAGTGACTCCTTTAGCAAAACTAGAAAAGCCTCAAAAACACTCCATTTCAAAATTCATTCGATCCTACAACGATATCAAGTTCATTACGCAATAGGTTTTCAGAAAAAACTGTCGTAGCCCTCTGTCATTTCAGATAAGTACTAGTTAGTATTCGTGCTACGGTAGTTTGGCCTCCGTCAAGGCATAGTGTACGGTAGCTAACTAGTGCTTATCTGTTAGCATATGATGCGATTGGATTAGGGTATTCGTACGGCGTTGTTTGGCCTCCGTCAAGGGTCGTGCGGGTGGGTTTAATTCAATCAGGAAATGACGGGTTGAACTTGACTAGCGGACTATGGGTAGTTTGGCCTCCGTCAAGGTCATAGGACGCTATGGGCAAAATATTATCGGGAATTTCAAGTGTTGAAATTTGCAATGAGATTGCATACCTTCTATGAGATAGTTGGATCCCGATACCCACTGCGAGTAAGAGTTACTCCTGGGAGAGTTTTACACATTACAATTAGCCGATCAAGTAGGTGTCTAGAAAGGTGTCAACGGGGTTACGCCTCTGGGAAAACGAGGTTTACATTAATTAGGTTCGTGCGAAAGCACGGGGGACCTCCCTCAAAGTACCGACACTGGCCTGGCTGAAAGATTGGCGAACTTGTAGCGTGTAATTAATCCCGGCTAGTCTTTCCTTTTAGGGTTTGAAGGAAGATTTGATAAAAACAGTGGGAGCCATCCTGATTAGATAAAATAATAACCAATCTATTCTTGTAAGAGCGCACGCTGAGTGTTTTCTTCTCTCTCTCTCCTGGTAGCGACCATATCACGTCTTAATCAAGATAATAATACGGAATATTGACCGAACCCGCTTATTTTACTGAGCTGGGGAACGTTGGTCCCGCTCCAACTTATAATTGTTATAAGACAGAGCAGGAAATTGGGGAATATCAGATTTCCCGTGCCGCCCAAACGAAGAGAGTGCATTTTGATGCATCATCTTCGGGTGTGTTCATTACAGAACTGTTTCTCAGTATCCTCTACGTCCTGGGTATATGATACCGGATCAGGATCCCAGATATGTAATCTGTTACATAGGGCTACAAAAGGGTAGAAAAACTGAGAACGGGTGATAAGTTTCATGAGGCAGAAAACGGGGCAAGAGTTGCAGCCAAGTCTGTCGGTCACTGTCACCCTGTATTACAAATACATTGATTCTGAACGAATGTTATTAGATACCGAACCTGATATACAAAATCATATCAGTCTCTTTATTAGTAAAGAAATGATATAATTTTGTATTGTTGGATAATGTTTTGAACATTTCCTATATCAAAAGTTGATCAGTTCAGGCACGTTATCTAAAAGCATTAATGTTCTAAATCAAACTACAGTTCTTAGTATACGAAACACACACAAGAGGAAGAGTTCAGAAATGAACGGATTCTTCTTGAGGTATTGTAGACTAGGTCAGATCAATGTGACCCGACTAGCTAGAGTTACATATAGATGCATATTTAAATCAGTTTGAATTTACATCTTGTGAAACTCGCCAGTCATGTCACAAAGATAAAATGACCATAACTCTGTTTATTGGAAACAGAGAAAGAGTTAGTGAACTCTTGTGATGATACATGTTGATGTATAAAGGTCCCCTGTCTACACATACCTGGTAAGGTTCTTTGTACTTCATTATATTCTCTGATAATCTCTCGAGATTCAGACATATGTTCCTGTTGAAACACAAGTCTGAACCTTTTGAGATGTTCACAGAATATAAGATAGAAATAAAGAACCAATACGGGTATAAGTATTATGTCCTATGATGAGATCAAGGAGGAGAATACTTGAGCATAGAATTTCTGGACTATTCTAAAGGAGAATGAGATTCTCTCTCAGCATTACTCCTCCGTATACACCATTGCACGATGGTATGTCGGGGCGGAGCAATTGCACTCTATTCGATATGGTGTGCTCTATTATGAGTACTACTGAGTTACCTATTTCCTTTTGGGAGTTATGCACTTATGAAGCTGCATACCTATTGAATTACGGTTCAAATCAAATCAAAGCCTACCATTTCATATGTGATATGGAAAGGGAAGAGCCCATATCTTAAGTTAGTTAAGATTTGGGGTTGTCTGGCCTATGTCTAAAAGCAAAATCCGGACAAGCTCGAGGCAACGTCTGTTATGTAGAACTGGAAACGTTCCAGCTATACAAACTGGAGTTGATGATTTGGTAGAACCGAAAGATTCAGTAGATTCCAACGAACCTCAGCCTCTCCGCCGATCTAGTAGGGTTCCTCACCCACCTGAGAGATACTTCGGTTTCTCTATGACAGTGGGAGCGAGGAATGCATCATGAGATGATGACCCAACTAGTTTCGAACTGGCCATCAGGAGTAGGACTCTGTAAGAATGGCTGGATGCTTAGCGATCTGAGATGGAATCCTTATACACCAACAAAGTATGGACTTTAGTTGTTATATCTGAAGGGTTAAATCCCCATCAGGAGCAAGTATTTCTTGAGAAGATTACTTGGTGTACATGGAAAAGTTGAGACTTTCAAAGCTAGACTTGTTAAAAGTTTGCATCATTGACCAGGTGCGGATAATGATGAAACCTTTTCAAGTAGCTATGCTTAAGTCCATCCAGATCCTACTTGTCACGGCTACATACCATGACTACGATATCTGGTGGTTGGGTGTCATGACTGCTTTTCTAAATGATGTTTTAGAAGAGTGCGTCTATAAGTACACAGCCAGAGCGTTTCGTAGACAATGGGAGCAGCGGAAACGTGTGCAAGATGCTTTATAGGATAAAGCAGGCATCGCGGAGTTGGAACATCTGTTTTGATGGATTAGTCAAAGAGTTTGACATCATCAAAATGGTAGATGAACCTTGTATAAACAAAAAGGTAGTAGGGAGTATGGTAGTGATCCTCGTAGAGTACGTGGATGACATACTCTTGATAGGGAAGGAGTTTCCTATGCTACGCTCGATCAATCTCCGCTTATCACAAAGATTCTCCATATAGGATCAAAGTGATACCTACTAAATCCTGGATTTTGGATCTATGAGATAGATCTAAATGGATATTAGGATACTCACTAGCTGTAGTGAGATGGTATCAATTGGTCCTGGGGAGAATCACTGGAAGGGTTCCACGGTGATAAAGACGACTGAGTGTCAGTCGCAGGCATTGTCTTTACCCTCAGTAAAGGGACGGTATGTTGGAAGAGTTCCAAGCTAGATACCGTGGCATACTAGACGATAAAGGCTGGATACAACGCTGCTTAAGATGCTACCAAAGAGACAGTTTGGGTGTATATTGGTTCATGAGATGAATTAGGTTCCTACCATTGTGTGACAATGGAAGTGTGGCTTTGACCCAGGAACCCTGGTCCCATCAGTGACCCAGACATATTCTAAGGCAGTATCACCTGATCATGGAGATGGCTGATCTCCAAGGTGATCGAGGTAAGGAGAACAGACTCAGAGGACAACACAGCGGATCCACTCACGAAGGCCTATTCCCAGAGGGAGACTTTTATGGGATGGTTGAGTATGAGATACTACAACCACTGCTATAGATGGCCCTAGTGCAAGTGGGAGATTGTTAGTTATATGTATGCCCTAGAGGCCATTACTGTACATAGGATGTATATTGTAGTGGATGCTGGGACATATATAGGGAGGACTTTCTTGCTCGACATGATAGTATGCTATCTGGTTACTCTTTACCTCAACGTGTATACTGATTGTCTCTCTGTTATATGTTGGTAAAGCCCTTAGGATGTGTACTTGACTACCTGGACTATGATGCAGATCATACTAGTGGGGACATGGTAGTCCATAAGTACATCCTTCAAAGTCCCTAGTCGTGGGTGTATCGAGACGGGGCATCGATATACCAGAGTAGACTAGCGTATACCTTCTCGACCCATACAGATGGGCGATGGATGATCCCATATCCATTGGTGTTTGACATCAGAGATGATATACGGGTGCTCAGTAGAGACTGGGTACACTGGACGGACTCGCCGAGAACTCCCAGATGGTATTATACCTCACGTCAGATGGCAGTTCTCTGGTGACACTGGTACAGAGTAGTCTGTTGACCCGAGATCGTCATAGAGTCTTCTGTGGTTCCCACTGTGCTTTGATTTCCATCTTACCACGTCCAAGAGGGCGTGCAAAATGGTGGTTTTTGGGTACAGTCCCGAGTCACATGGAGGCAATGAGCGATAGGAGGGGATTCTTCTCTCCCGGTATAGGGGGTTGATGTTGCGCTGTGTTCGATTGGCTATAACAGGAAATCCCTGGCCAGGGTTGCTGAGATTTACTGGTAAGTGTTACCAGTAGTTTTTCGAATTGTTATAGACCTCATATCGACATGACTTATCGAGCTATTGGGGTCTGACGTTCACCACCCCTAGGCAAGATATGCGACATATCAGACGACGAAACCGGACTGTATGGAAGTGTTACTGGTTGGATTCACTGGAGTGTGAGCGGGCTTGCTCGTCGATCTTCTGATCGCTCAATACCCGGGTGGACGTTACGTTTAGCAGACCGCTTGCGGCTTGTGGGTGTTTGATATGATCATCACCTGCTGCCGGCGTATTGACGAGTCTTTAGAGTCCTACACAGAGGTTTCCTGGCTCAAGCGAAACGAAATAGGAGCGCATATGAGATATGTGCGGGACCGAGAATGATACCAGTATGTGATACTGTATTCGATTCTCGCGATATGTGACATTGATCGGTTATATGTGATATAGCCGGGTTATCGGATCAAGTGTTGATTCAATAAGTTGTTACTGTAGATATTAGTCGGTTATATGCGATATGACCGGATCGTTAAATCAAGTGTTGATTTAATGATTTATCCATAATTATATATTTGATATATTACTTTGCATTAACTAGTATCGGTTCACTTTAAATGGATTTTCTCACTCGGATGTGCGCATTGCATATGTGATATGATTTTGTGCATATGCTTGTATCATGTTTGATGATACATGCCTTTTGGTTAAGTGTAAAGAATTAAACCTTGGTTAATGAAATGGTTAGGGTTTACTATTTCCTTATTCATATTATTCATTTATTTATTCTTTTGGAAAAAGAAAAGCAAAAGAGAAAAAAATGGTGGCTTTTTTTGTTCTTTCTTGAAGCTTCATGAAGACTTTGACCAAGTGACCATTTTATCTCATGCTTAACCCTAACCATCCCACTAACCATGATTTATTCTCTACACTTGACCATGGTTTGGTTATGATAAGTATTCTTTTATTTTTCTTTTTGGAATTAACTTATCATAACATTATTCTTCTTCTTCTTCATTTCTTCAAGTGAAGAAAGCTTGCCTCCATCAATGACAAGTGATGAAAAAGAGTGAGAAATCCAAATCTAAAGTCTACCCACTTCCTATTTCTTCATCCTCTACCTCTTGCCAAGTAGTAGAGTGTGTTTCCTTCACAAGTTTTCAAGGCTTGGTGAAGGTGGAGCTTGATCTAGCGATGCTTCGACGTAGATCATCTTCGGCATGGACGTCGATGACCTAGCCCGCCCATTTCTCCGATGAAGCCGACGCAAGAGCCCGGATTTCGTTTTGGACAGCGAGGACACTTCATCATGGAGCTATGGAGGTGGAGAACCGGATCTACAAAGGTTGTATTTCCGTTACTCTTAGTTAAGTAGTTAACTAGTTGCTTTTTCGCCTAGAAATCTAGCCAACGATCCGTATTAGGGTTTCTCGGCACCCCGTATTTTTGAAATTGGCATGGTTGATGCCTTGTGAGACCTCACTAGAGTGCCTAGGAACCCTACAACAACAGCAACGGAATATAGGTTAGGTATCTTAATCTTACCGTCTCGTGCCACTTCTAACACCTTCCGTACCAATCTACCCCTTAAACCCCGTAGTGTTTTGATTGTATTGTTGTATTGTATTGTGTAAGTTGGATGACCGACCAAAACCATGATATCAGTAAACAGATTGTAACTGCATAATCAGGTAAATGGAATAACGGAATAATGGATGTATATCCATGGTTTGATTCAGTCAAGTTATATAGATTGTTAACTGGATTCTGGGATTCATGTGTTCATATTGAGTTGGAATATTAAAGAATGTAGATTGAATTGAATCATATTCAAGTCAGAAATAATCAGACTCAAACCCGAGTCAGACCAAAAGAAATGTAAGTCGAAGTTCTATAATTGTTAGGGTCCTTATTGTAATTTATAAAACTTGAGGGGGTTTTATGTAAAAAATACTTTTGTATAGTTTTCAAGATACACCCCAAGTATTTATTATTCATCTTTATAGTTATAATGAGTGTAAATTTTATTTGTGATATTTCTTAGTGAAAATATTCTAATTCCATAAATAAAGGTATTTATCTGTAATATTGATTTATTTGAAATTCATGGTATCTTAATGTAAAAATCTAGTCTTGTGTTTTTTAGAAAAAGTGGGATATTTATATCATAACAAAATAGATCTTTTAATGATAATATACATATATTTATACAAAAATAATTTCAATAAATATTTTATATAAAAATATCACTTTCTTAAGATATCGTATTTTAAACTTTTCGAGACCGAATGCTCTTTACGGAGGTCTGAATCTCGCACTACTAAGCCGAGGGTGCACGATAAACCGTACTATCCCTAACGGGTTCCCGAAAGGTGGGTTGTAGTGGCGCTTTGCAAAGATTTATAAATACTAAACCTTTAGAATACGGTTTTATTAAAGTAAAAGGTATTTATTTGCAAAAGTAGATTTTCCATATTTTAGGTTTTAGGGTTTCTTATTTCAACTAGACTAATTTTAAATGATCTAAACAACAAGTTGTTAGAAGCCTCAGATCGCCTCTTCACCGCCAATTGTGGCCAGGTAAGTATAAGTGAGGAAGGAGGGATCCGCTCACGAATCGTGAGACGGGCCTTTTAAAGTTACCTTTGCTCACTTGCCTAGCCTAGACACCACAAAATCAGGTTTAGATAAACGATCGATGTCTACAACTTATCGTATTTTTCTATTAAAAGATATTTGTTTTAAAAGTGTAGCAACCTAAAACTTTTAGAAAATGTTTTATTAAGAAAATGGTATTTAATTGTAAAATCTTGTTTTATCGTATTCTAAGTTTTCAAGGTAGCGTGTTATGTTTGCATATGAGTGTGTGTGGAGGTAGGTCATTACCTCGTGAACTACTTTAAGGTATAGCAATGTTAAAGGGTTAAATGTGAAAACTAAACATTATGGTATTTAAGTGAAAGAATACGATATATTGCAAAAACTATCATTTCATGTGAGAAAACTTGTTCAAATTAGTTGTTAAGTGATTAATATTCAACATGAAGATGTTTAAGTATTATGGAATTGGTGATAAGTGAGATTTTATAGAAAACCGAATCGGAAATCGGTTTGTTCCGATTTCCGTCGGGTTTGTAAAGTCGTATTTTTATGAAAGAAAAGAAATGTAGAAAAGGGGGACTTACGGGTTTGGACAATACTAGAGAGTGAGGGGGAAGTAGAGGGTTTGCCGGTGCGTCGAATCGTCGTTGAGAGGTCCTAGCACGATCACCGGAATTTCGCCGTCGATTTCGTCAGCGCTTCGTTTTTCGCTCGTTTTCCAACGTACCAAAGTTCTCTTGGAATTTTGAGAGAGTGGACTTAGGAATTTAGGATGAGAGGGTAGAGGGTATGGGGGGTATATATAGGGTTAGGGTTTTCAATTAAAAATGTAAAAAATATATTAAAAAATCATTAAAAATCATTAAACTTTGGAGTTAAAGAGATTTATTGGGCTCTCTGTAACCGATCTAGGGATTTAGTGTGTGCAGGTGAGAAGACCAGGTCAAGATGCAACTTTTCCGTTCAGGGGACTCGGCGGTCCGGCCGAGTCCGGCCGGCGGCGCCGGCCCGTGTCGGTCTGTCCGCCGGCAGAGTCAGGGCGCCGGAAGGTGGGGGGTCTTGTAGGGGGATTTATGGTATATTTACTTTTCTGGGTTCAGTTCATGTTTTGTGAGTTATGGCATTTTGACTGTTGACTTCCAAAAGAATTTAAAACAAAATAAATACAAAAATAATGTGGGGCATGGGATTTGAACTCTGGTGGCTTGGTTCAGCAGTGCAAGATATTACCAATGAGCTACAAGCTCCTTCTTTTAATTATGGAGTGAAATAAATACTTAAAGAGATATCAGCAATAATAAATACTCCAAGTATACATTGAATTTAAATCAATTCTTTGTACATTAAAAATGGAGTTGTTACAATGAGTTTATGCTGGAAAGTAAATACAATAAGGAAAATGGCTAAACAAGTGGCATACATAAACTGAAGAAAAAGTGAAGCTGAGCTAACCCTGAGGAGCGATCTGATTGCAGTCCTCCTCTGTGGCTTCAACTTCCTCCGTCTCGACCGTATCTGACGATAATTCCAAGAGAAAAAATGGGTGGAATGCCCGTCAGCGAACTAGCACTCGATAAGTCCCAAAGATAGGTAAGAGTAAAGAAAATGAAAGTGTAGAATATATATGACGAGTAAGAGTATATGATCATGGGTAAATATATTCTATAGGTTTCTATATGGTCACTATATTAACGTTAAGTTCCAAGTGTGAATGTAAATGCAGCCGTAGAAGTATTCACGAGCTCAAGAGTGGGGCCCTAGAAGCAAGAAAACACGGGCCTATTTCATATGTTAGCATCGGGGCTCTAGGCTGTGGATGAGTCAACCCGACAGATATTCGAGTAAAATAAAAAAAAATGTTAATACGGGACTCCTGAAGCTCCATTAGATTCACCCAAGAAACTATCCCAAGCACCCCGGGTATAATATATCATAACTGCTTAATATACTTAATTGGTTTGATTGATTGATTAACATGTCTTGATCGAAACCATAGATTGCAAAAGGTGTAAAATGTATTCGAGTGAGTCAAATAATATGCGAGTCATAACAATTACAATCTTGGTTCAAGTCAAGTTGGTTTGAGTAGTTTGGGTTCGAGTATATATTCGAGTTTAGATTCAAGTTAGGTTAGAGTTCGAGTTTGTGTTCGAGTTCGAGTTGAAGTTTAGATTCGAGTTTGGATTCGAGTTCATATCTTATTCATAGAAATTGATTTAAACCGTTAAAAATCTTATGTTCGGGAGAAATCGGCAACTGTTGTACATGGACGGTAGGATTTGTGTCTTTATCCAAGACAGTTGCAATTGATAACTCTATTAAGTTGTCTAACCTGAATAGGCAAGCACTCACTTTCTCCGGCTCCCTGGAGCTCAAGAGAATTGATCCCGCTTAAACCTATATTAATTTAGAGTCCTTAGTATTGTTTGCATTTCTCGAGGGGTTTTTATGAAAAATACTTTAATATAGTTTAAAAATAAACCTCGAGAGTAATTTATAATATTTAGGGTTTTCATGAAACATGTATTTTAATTGTTGGAGTGTTTTAGTAATAATTAGCTTTTAAAATTTTATGGTATTTTTATGAAAAACTAGCTCTTTTGGAAACTTGTTGGTATTTTATTAAAAATTTTAATATTTCATTTTTACAAAATATAGTTTCATAATATGTCTTTATTGAAAATAAGAATTCATATTTTTATATAATTTTCAAAATTTAATATTTATTTAGAAAAGCCGTATTTCTTAAAAACCGTATTTTTATTTCCTTTCGAGACCGAATACTCCGTGAGGAGTTCTGTATCTCGCTCTACTATCCTAAGGATGTGCGATAATCCATATCATCCATTAGCGGGTCCCCTAACGAGAATTGTAGAGACGTAATTGCCATGGATTTTAAAATACCGATCAAAAGAAACCCGTTTTGTAAATGTGTGGTATTTTAATGAGAAAGTTAGTTTTTAAATTAGTTCTATATTTAGAACATCATACTATATAATCATAGTGTGCGTGTGGGGGGTAGGACGTTACCCCGTGAAGTTTACCTAAACGTATCTTTTTAACAATTATTGAAATGAGGGTTATACTAAAGTTCATGGTATTTTAATGAAAAATTTCGTTATATGTTTGTTTCACATGAAATTTTGGTTAAACTAAAAACTAAATGATGGGAAATAAGGTTAAGATTAATATAGGATGTTAGTTTGCTCTAAGTTGATTATCAAGTGGAATACAAAAATTAAAAAGAAGACTACATAGGAGATAACTCCACTTTTATCGATTTATTTTAAAAATTTGTTTTGATGTGGATAAAGACAGAGATGAAAGGACTTACGGTTTTAGGTGGTTATTAAGAGAACAAAGAAGCCTTCGGGGGTCGTGGTTTCGTCGGAGATACTCCGGTCGTCGAGTTTGGCTTGTTACTCCACTTGGGGTATTTAACTCCACTTGGTACTTAGAGAGTTTGAGAGAATTTTTGCTAGAATTTTCAGAATGAGGAAGGGCTAGGGAATGGAATAGTATTTATAGTGAAGAATTAGGGTTTGGGAATTAAAAATGTGGATTAAAAGAATTTAAATGGTGTTAAATGATGAATTGAAAAGTCTCTGTTTGATTGCAGGAAAATCAAACAGTGCAGGGGAGTTAAGGGGAGTCGAAGGGACAAGTTTGCAAAGCACGGAGGCAAATGGGCTCATCTTGATCGTCGGCGCCGGCCCAAATGAAGAAACGGGTGGTCTAGATTTGGTGATCTGCTTCGAGATTTATGCCACGTGTCAAGTTGGGTGTGTACATCCCATTGCGCCTGTTTGATTTTTTTGAAACTTGTCGTTTCTCCTTGTATTGCACGTGCAACTTATGGGCTTCCGAAAAATTAAAAAGAAAAATCCTAAAAAATAATTGGGTGCGATGGGATTCGAACGCACAGGCTATATCGCAGCAATTTAGAGGATTTACGAGTGAGCTACAGATTATTTTTATTTAATAAAAGTAATTTTTAAATCTTACACGGGCTGTAATACCCTTTACAAGAAATTTTTGTACTGTGATTTCGGAGTCATTACAGTGACCGCTTAGATATAGAGAGATTTGAGAGAAATCTCCTAGAATTTACTCGTGGTGTACTTGATTCAAGATTATAATAGACATTACAAATTCCGCTCTGCCGGGGAATAGCCATACGGTGAATGAATCTCGTTAACAAATCTCTCTCTTATTTGGTTTGTGGTTCTTATTTATTTATTCTCACATCGTTATTAATCTGTCTTTTCGTTGTTAATTACGTGGTTGTTTACTGCGTGATTGGTTTGTCGTAAGTATTGTTCCGTGCATCGGCTTCTCCCCTCCCAACAATATATATATATATATAATGGAGGAAAGGTGCCATAAGAGGGAATTTCCTCTTATGGCGTCGGAAAAATGCACCATCCATGATTTTTTTCAACGATCAGAATACATCACCTCCTTCTTTATCATCTAAGATATCGATACACCAAATTTCATGTGATTATACCATTTTTTACCGTTGATTTAATTGGTGCAAAATTAATGGTTTCCCGACAATAGAACTTTTTACATTGCTAATTCAACGGTGAAAAAATGGTAGAATCACATGAAATTTGGTGTATGCACATCTTAGATGATAACGATGATGATGATGGATGCCGATCGTCGGAAAAAATGGTGGAGGTTGTATTTTTTCGATACCATAGGATGAAATCCCCTCCCGTGGCATCTTTCCTCTCTCTCTCTCTCTCTATATATATATATATATAACTTTCCTTTTTTTGTGAACATTGTCTTCCATTTTCATTATTATTTGTTTAGAAGGAATTTAGAAAAAGAAGATAAGTTTCCATATTTATATGTATCTTTTTGACCAATATTCTAACATGATGTTATTTTTATGAGGGGTTAATTGCATTAAAACCTCTTAACTTATCTTGTATCCCACTTCTAACCTCTTGATAAACTTTTCAGTAGAGCCTTTTCTATGGTCATAAGCCACCAGTGTGCAAATTGAAGGCTCAAATTCTATGGTCAAAAAGACCAAGAAAATAAAGAAAACAAGTTGCAGAGTTGAAGAGATCGAGATGTTTTTTTCTTCTTTTTCTGTAAGTCTCTTTAAAAGGATTATAAACGTTGTATGAGATAGAAACCTGAGAGATGTCTTAATTTGTATACATTGTCAATCTTTTCCCAATTTAGCACATGTTTACATCTTCACATGTTATACAAATATAAAACAATCTAAATCATATACTCACTCTATGATATAATTAATTACAGACTCTTACAATCTCACAAACTTACAAACCTTCAATATTAATATTCACCATGGAATATAAACAATCTTAAAAATTTAGGGACTTGCACAGCCATTTGATCTAGGAAATGGAATTGCATCTCTAATATCATCAACTCTGGTAGCAAACATAAACACATTCTCAAATCCAACACTGAAACCAGAGTGTTTTACCGTCCCATTTCTTCGTATATCCAAATACCACTCATATTTCTCTCACGGCAATCCTAGCTCTTCCATCCTGCAGAAAAATATATCGAAAATAAAATAGTTCTAGTGTTTGCAATAATTTATTGTATAGAATTGTTATGCAGATCGAATATGACCTTTGGCCGATGTTATCAATTCGCTCCTCCTTTTGGCTTCCCCTAACAAGCACTCCACTCTGGAATTGAAGGAATTTAGATCAATAAACAATGAATTATCTAACTAATAGCAAAAATTAAAATTATATTAATCTATAATATGTAGGAAAAATTCTGGTTATATGATCTTCAAGTTTACCTTTGGTGCAATGATATCAAAAGTCGAAGCAGTTTTCCCATCCTCCTTAATATGGACATAAAATGGTTTGATTTCTTTCGGATACTCGTATATAATAACTGGTTGCTTGTATACCTCATTAGCTAAATAGCTGTAATTAAAATGCATGAGGAAAAATAAACTGTTTTAAGAAGAAGAAAAAATGTAAATTGTCAAAAAAATAAAACCCGGCCCACTCAGGAGTTATCTAAAAACCCCTCTAATTTCCGAAATTGTTGGGAGTGCCTACTGCCTGTCTTCTGTATTTCATTTAGGTCTTGTATTCACTCAAGATATTACAGGAAACCGTTTAGATATTACAGCCAACCGCAATCGCTTACAGACAACTGCAACCGCTTAGGTATAAGGGGGTTTTGAATCTTTTGATTGGGCCAGGGGGTTTTTATACAAGTTTGAATCGGGCCGGTTTTTTTTGTTTTTGACAATTTACCCAAAAAGAACAAGAAGAGAGAATACATGATATGAAGGTTATGTTAAAAACTAACCTTTCATGTTCCTCTGATAAGTTTACCCCCCATTCAAGTTTTGTTTCAAATGTTTTATCGGTTGCCTATAAATATCAAAATGCAATTTGTAAAATTTTATGTATCATTTTGTTGACAAAATGGTACTCATATTTGAAGTTACCTTCGCCAGGACCTCCAAAGCTTCTGTATAAGTAATTCTTGCAAAAGGGGTCGAGCATATCGATTGAAGGCGATCGATACAACCGTTATCTATTCTTTTCGATATGAATTCCAAATCATCAAAAGATTCTTGCATGATCGATTGAATGATAAATTTTAGATAATCCTCTGCACAATCCATTGCATCCTGAAAAAGGAAATCATAAAGAGAAAAGAACATAAGGAAATTACATCACGAGGCAAATTAGATAATAGTTCATTCATATTTTTTGTCTAGGCTATATATTTCACTAAACTACCCTTAGCCGTCAGTTTTTTCGGTCAGTTACCTTAATTTTTGTTATAGTAAACTACCATGAGCTTTAATTATAATTAAAAGAGTATTTAGCACTTCAAGTGAGCTTCTTATAAAAAAACTAAAAAAACTTTAAGGTATGTATAGTTAAGTAAAAAAGATAAAGTTGTGTTATCTTATAATATAAGTAGCATAATTTTTATATTATAGCAGATTATCTAACATTTGCATATTTGCATTAAACCAAACAAATACTAACCTCTAACTCAGCAAAAGCTAATTCGATCTCAACCATCCATGTTTCAGCCAATTGATTTTTCGATTTCGAATCTTCTGCTCGAAATATCGGTCCAAATGTGTAAACGCTGCTAAGTGCGCAAGCGAAGCTTTCAAGGTAAAGCCCAGCTGAAACCGAGAGATAAGCTGGTCGAGAAAAGAAATCTTTAGAAAAATCCAACTCCTCGACTTTCGCCAAAATCGACTTTTGTTTCTCTTCCAGTTGCAAAGCTATCTGATTAGTCTTTTGAAGATCCTGAAGTGCTAAAAGCAATGCTTCTCTATTGCTGTCACTTCTCTTTAGCACTTCGACTTTATTGCTTTTATCTTTAATTGAAGCCTTGATGAGTTCGAGGCTAACGTTGTCTCGATCATTTGATGTGTTTAACTTTCCTTTGTCATCTGATTTGTTCAGAAGAGTTGTTACTTGGAACATTTTGCTAGAATCTCCGATATCAGTAGTTGTTATAATGGGCATATGCACATAAATAAATCCGTTGTTGTGAAAGAACGTATGAGTAGCATAAGATAGGGTGTTTCGGATGCGTGTAATAGATGCTACCTGCAAAATGTGATGATTTCATCGATACATTATATCAAATAAAATAGTTAGGTGTCCAAAATTGCAAGAAAGAATGTTTTTTTTAGTTTGTTTGTTTGCAATAGAAAATGCATAGCTTGTTGCAAATAGATCATCTCAAATCCGTTATTTGATAGTTTTTATGTATATTGCAGGATTAGCAAATCTTATGATTGATTGAACAAAGAACGAAAATAATTGCACAATGTGTTGCAAATTTGCAATTAAATTACCTGATACCTTATTAATCAAATTCTTGAATTTGCAACATCTCTAGCAACCAAAGGGGCTGCACCAATTGTTACAAAACATTTTTGCATCTTGCAACTTAATTCATTTCCAAGTTCTTTTCAAGATGTTGCTAATTAACAAGATATGGAAATTTTGGTGTATCAAAGGTATAAGCATGCACCTCCATTTCTTAACTACCAAACAATATATAAAACACAAGGTGTAATTGAGAAATATATGCATCAACTTGTGATATTCAACTTACGGTAGTTGTTCGAGGGCGAAGGTGAGGATAAGATCTAAGAGACTCCAAAGTCATCCTCGGCTTTGAGAGTGGATATTTGTTTAGATCGACGCCGCCAACATGTATAATCTTTTCTGCCTTGAGCACGACGGCATGTTCTTGGTACATGCGAGGTTGCTCCAATACACCTTCTACCAAAATAGAAGTCCCCATTGTCATTACTTGGCCAAGTAGCGACATAGATGAGTCCATCACTACCTAAAAATACATCAATTGAATTCAATTTATAAATTTAAAAGTAAAATATATTTTATCGTGTAATATTTTTTCCAATTTCCTTAAAAAATATTATTCTCTCCTAAAAAATGCCAAAATATAGATAGCAATAAACACAATTCACAACCATCAACAAAAAACAGTTCAAACCTGAAAGCTGTCAACACAAGAGCCATCATTAATCCTCAAATAAGCAACACTAGGCGCAATACTCTCCTCCTCATTCCCCAAATTACCACCATCTCTCCTCACAACACCTCTAGAAATCGATTGAAGCAATGGAATCCTCGAAAAAATGACCTCAAAACAAGTCACATACCCCCCTCCTTCGCCCTCCGCTCTCATAGAAATTTCACTATTTCCCTTATCTTTCTTTTCTTTCTTCGATTTCACCCATCCCCCTACAACAACTCTTTGCCCAATCAATCCCGACCCGTTATCGTCGCGGCCGAGGATCGATTTGAGAGCTACCCTTTTGGAGTACTTGAAGTTTTCGACCGCTCGTTGTTGATCTTGTGAAAACATTGTGATTATTATTGAAAGAGGAGAGATTTGTTATATAATGGGTTTGAAGGCTTTTTTTTTCTTTTAAAGAGAGAAGGATGCTTTGCTTTTAGAAGATTGAGAGGGGATTCTTTGTTTTGATTTCTTGTTGTTGTTTCCGTGGGGTTTTTTTGCCGAAAGAGAAGGAGAGAGGAGAAGCAAGGAAGGAGGAAGAGAGAAGGATTGTTTCTTTAGAGTATGAAGTAGGTTTTCGCGGGAAACATTGGGAATGGAAATTATTTGAAGGTCCCTGTGTTTTCTCTACATTTCTATATAGTCCAAGTGTCATGGCTTATTAATTAATGATGGAACATTTCATTATTTTTTACTTTTGACAGTATCCATTTCTTTTTCATTTTCTTTAGCAGGCTCATCTAAACCGTAGCTCAAAAAATTAATTTAGTCAATCTCTTAAATGCAAACTCTACAAGTCCAGTTTTCTTTAAAGTTTTCCCTTCATCTGCTTATTTCCTTTGCGTCCTCACAACGCGATAGAAAAGGTAATGATTTAGGTAGAATTGGGGTGTAGATACACCAAGTTTTGGACTGATTGGGCTACTGTGGTCTAACTTGAGACAATTTAATATATTTAAGGCAAAAATTGAGATTTAAGGGCTTAGATGAAAAAATAGCTAAATGGGGAAATTTACATATCGAAAAACTTTGAATTAAAGCCTAAACTCCAAGGAAACATCCCTCACTTTTGTCTGTTTAGATTGTTTTAAACTAAAATCACAATTCTCGACGAAATGACGTCACAACAAGAGAGAGGTTTTCTATCATATGTATGGACAAAAACTAAAGAGTTTTCCTGCAATCCATATGAATTTAATTACCTTGTAACCCAAACACATGGCATGTGAGTTTCCAATTTAATCCTCATGTTCATTCTCTCTCTCTCTCTCTGTATGTGTGTGTTTGTTTTGATATAATCATGTCTAAATTAGCTATCATTGTTATATATAATATATATAAAGCCTTTTAAAGCTTGATTCAAACTTTTGAACCTTTCAATTCTACCCTCGGATTGCTTCAATCCCATTTTTGTCCTCATCTTCAAATATCCTCACAATTCTTTTCAAACCCTCCTTGGTCTTTAACTTTGTAATTAGTCCCTCAACTTTGTTTGCCGTAAATTTTATTCACCCCCTTTTTGGGAATTAAATTTGTATTCGGTCCGTTGATTTTTATTTTGAGTTTGCCATAATCTTTCTTTGTTTCTAATGATTAGATGCAAATAGGATTTGATAAAATCTCATACCTTTTATTATAAATTTGCCTTATTCTATATTTTCATTGGGGAATAGACTGAAATTATATTTAATTAAATCTCAAAAGTCATAACAGATTACATAAACTTATGCATCTTTTATTTTTTTATAAATTTCGTGTGGTTATAGTTGTTCAAAAAACTATTTTATATGTGTTAGTTTTTTTTACATGTTTGATGAAATCTTATAAATCATGACATATATTGTATAGAAACATATACATGTTATGTGGTTTAAGTGTTTTTATTCCAAAAACAACGACGTATGCTACTAGATTTTAAAAAATAATGTCTGAATTATTTTAAGATATAAAAAAAATTGAAATTTCCATCTAGAAAACGTTGACTGATCTACAAATTTTCAAATATTATCTAGCGTATATTCAATAAATACAGAAAATGGATAAAGATGTAAAGTCTAAGAGACTTTTATGGAAAAAAAATTTTAAAAATAAAGAAATTTTCAAAAAAAAAAATTGAGAGAATTTAGGTCGAGTTTCAAAAATTAGCGAGAATGAAATTTAGTTGAAATGCCGATCGTGTTTGCAATTATACATTTCTTGATTTTTTGGGCAACTTTGTGTGTCCGTGCATGGCACACTTCAAGCTTTTTGTTTTCCAAATTGCCCCTTGAATTTCCTTTAATGCCACTTATGTCCTCATGTATGGTTTCTCATGGAAAATTAGCTTTTTCATTTTAATGAAATTTACATTTGACCCCTTCTAATGATTCTTGTTGTATGGGCTAGAAAAATTAGTCATTGCCGCTTACTTTTTTATGAAATTTATGTTTGGCTCCTTCATTTTCAGTTGATGAAGATTGGGAATGGGCTTGGAAAAAAATATAAAACATCCTATATATCTTAAATCTAGTGACCTTCAAATGGCTGAACCCGGTTATATATTCATATTGTCATAACAATTCTTATAAAATCATTACTTATTGAACATAATTAAAAAGTAATTTAATTAAGAAGAGTAAAGTTTTTTGTCTCACCGTCAATTTTCTTTTTCCCACAATAAAAAGAAAAAAAAACACTCATTCTTTTTCTGTAAAAAATCCATTCAACAAAGAAAATCCAATTGAACCGATTAATCCACATCAATAGTAAAGAAATTTTGATTCCTACAAAATAGGTTTTTCATATATAAAAGATTAATATTGTAATTGCCAGCTATGTTTTGACAAGGAAAGTCAAGAACAATTAATGGAAGGCTCTCAACAAATATGTGATTCTATTTCAATGTTTTTGTGAAACTATTTATTTAAGACGTAAGTTATCTGTTTTAATTTAGTTTTGGCTTGAAATCTCTATTTGAGACTTTCAATTGGGTTGATTTTTTTTTCATGTTTTTCTATTCTAGATTGAAATTGAGTTATATTTAGATATATTATATTAACTTATATATATTTAGTCAAAACGGGGATAGGATCGGTTTAGTTTAGAATTTTGTATTGCTAAAAAGGGAACTCTAAAATGTATCCACATAAATAAGTAGATGTCTTATTTTAAAATTCTCACAAAACCTTATACAGAAAATGAATTTAAATTGCAATTTAATTCGGAAAAATGCAACATATTTTGTTCATACGTGCCGGCCTCATTTGTTTTCAGTAACTTTGGTTTTAATTCAAATACACACAACGTATTTTCAGACGAATTATCTGTATTTATTTTCATATTTTAATATAGAATGCTGCAAAATATCAATAGAAATTATTTTTTCCAACCCAACCATGAGCGGGGCCACTTGCTAGTTAATAAGTAGATAAGCAATATGGCATCATTAATTCTCTCGTTATTTCACATGCAAATGTTGTTTTAATATATCCTAATGGTAGCTTAATGGAGGTTGTCAACAATGAGAACTTGAGATAGTCAAAAGAAATTAAAAAAAATGTTTAAGGAAAATTTAGCTACCTTTTAAATTAATGAAAACGGACGTTTCTCGTATATCACCCTAAAACTAATTTTATTTTCAGTCCTCCACCTGGCTTATGCAACTTAGGAACATTAACATATATTTTCTTTACAAATGCATTACAATCATTATAAATTGGATGGAGTAATGTCGGATGAACATTTTTTTGTGCCAAAATTTAGCTAAGTGTCTTGATTTTAGAACTTGTTTGTAGATCCAAGTAATTTAACTAATCTACTAACACATATTCAAGGTAAATTTATATTGACTTAGGTTTTGAAGATGATATATACACGTATAAAGAAAATGCTTAGTTTAGAGGATGTTATATGAAAATTGCTAAATTGGAATCAAAATTGAAAGTGATATTAGTATGATCGTTGAACATGCTTAATGCATTGGCAGCTCTTCCTCGTCATGCGAGATTCACCTCTTTCTTATTGATGAAGGTCGGGATCTCCCTCAGATGTTGTCCTCCGTCGATCTGGTAGTGAGCAGTTTTGAGCGGTTGAGATTGAGTATGAGAGTTGTTGAGCGTGTGGATCTCAAAGGGTTGTTGGATGTTGCTGAGGCCGGGCTGCCAGCAAGGGAAGTCCCGGGGTGGGAAGCCACCGTAGGACCCTCCGACGATCAAGTTAGTACCGGAGAATTAGAGCAGCGTAGCGGTTTATTGGAATGAGTTGAAGTTACCTAAGTCGTCTGAAAGAGGGGTTTATATAGTGGTCGCGTGGAGCGAGCCGGCGCGAGATCCTCGCCGTCAGTTACGCTTCTTCGTTACGCCCGTGTTGATGGTGGGATTCGCTCATTAATGGGGGAATGAGCCTGCATGGGACGCGGAGCGTGGGGCAGCGGATATCTCGCCTTGGCAAGATACGCGGAGCCGTTGCGGGGGCGTCTGGGCTCCGCGTTCTCGGTTGATTGGGAAAGCCGATGAAGCTCGGCCTATCAGATGGCTCGAAGACAAGTCGTGAGGCCGAGGAGGTCGGCCTGTCAGATGACTCGGAGACGAGTCGTGAGGCCGAGGAGGTTGGCTTGTTAGATGGCTCGGAGACGAGCCGGGAGATCAAGGAATCTCAGATATTGCAATGGCTCGGAGACGGGCCGGGAGGCCAAGGAAGCTCGGTTGCGGATTGCTCGAAGGTGAGCTGATGACTCATTGCTAGGAGAATATGGAAGGTATTCCGGGGAGGTCTTCGAAAGGCCGGATGCAACCTCGGGGGCGAGGTAACGAGGAACATCTCCAATGCATCAGGCTTATTCCAGCTCCATAGCCCCCGGAACACGTCATCCGCTACGTGTAATGATCTGGGGAATTCCCACTTGTGAGCATCATCATTAGCCCCCCACTCTCGATTCGACCTATTCATGGGTCGGGTCGAGAGTGGTCCGCTCGGTATTCTCTGTTTAGTTCGGCGCCGAGATTGTAAGTCGACGTTACACACCCCACGGATTTGCGGGGAGGCAGAACGGGTAAATCCTCCACTGCCTCTTTGTCCCCCTGTGGCCAGGTAAGTGCCAGGTAAGTGGGAAGGTACTCCACTACGTAAGTAGTGGGCCTAATTAATAACCACTAGCCTTCGATACACTTGCCTTAGACACCACAAGAAAACGCGGATAAGCAATGAATTACCCATGGCCTTCTTCTGTCCTAAGTGAGCACGACGGTCCTTAGAGTCATCTCTAGATCTTTTTTAATTAATGAGGGTAATGCGGATGCAAGTTTTGCGATTTTCGGGGCTTAGGAAGGGTAATGAACTCCCCACCTAATCTGGATTTGGTCGTGCCCCTTAATTTCCGTATTAATTATGCAAACAACCACAAAAATCAAAACACGCACAATTTATTTGCTTTTGCGGCGCTGCGATTTATTTGCAAAGAAACCTGTAGAAAATTGTTATTTGGAGCAGATGAGGAAGAAGATAAGAAAGTTAGAAACTCACAGAGGAATTTTGGTGCAGTGAAG